>OX602124.1:35000-40000 GCA_951449985.1 Falcaria lacertinaria | reverse complement strand
GTCTATCATTCATGAATTTCGGACATTCCCTCAGTAGGTGGTGGATAGTCTGTACTGTTACACCGTCACAGGGACAGGTGTCGTCGTCCGTTATTTTGAATCTTTTTAAATACGACTTATGGTAGCCGTGTCCTGTTAGTACTTGCGTCATTTCAAATGTCACTGTCGATCGTTTTCTCAGTTCCTTTATTGATTGTATGTTAGGTAGCCATTTCTGTAAATGCTTTCCTGTGTTAGATGTTACGTATGCTGAGTTGCTTTCGTCTTCCGACTGCTTCTTTCTTAGGTACTTGAAGTGGCTGATGGGGAACTTATTGAAGTCTGGGGCCTTATGTAATGTGGCAGCTTTCTTGGCCTCCCCGTCGGCTTCTTCATTTCCCTGCAGTCCAGTGTGGGCTTTTACCCAAAGGAAGGAGACTTTGCCGCTTAGTTCTATTTGTGTTATGTGATTGTGTATTTTATGGATGATGTTATTTAAGCTATTTCTGTTTGCTATTTCCTGAAGGGCTGACATGGAATCGGATAAAATAACTATATTTGCTGTGTTTTTCTTGACGCAGTGATTTAGTGCTTTTTCAATTGCAAGGCACTCGGCCTGAAATACCGAGCAGCTGTCATGTAATTTGAGGCGGTATGTGGTCTTGCGTCCTTCGGGGTGATGAATAACTACGGCTGCTCCAACTCGGTTATCATGCTTGCTTCCATCAGTGTAAACTTTGGTGTCTTGTGGAGAACAGTACTGATCTATTTCCTTATCACTGGCGGCTTTTAGGATTTTGATAGTTGGTCGGATACTAGGATGTGGTAGTTTGGATGGATGTATTGGCTTATCTAGCGGAATGTCCGTCGGTAGGTATTTAGAAGTTCCTAGAGCTTTTGTCCTTTGGATGTCAGCTATCTCCTGTATTTTCACGTCGAGTGGGGTGAAATCCGCCAGTGCAATGGCCGCAGAGGTCGAAATTGTGCGAAAACCTCTGATGGATTTTATCGCAAATCGCCTCTGCAGCGACCTGAGTGCATTAGTCACTGACTGATATTTCGTTGCCGTGCCCCAGATCTCAGCAGCGTAAGTAATTATTGGTTCTATCACCTGATTGTATATTATATTTACATTTTCTGATTTTATTCCCCATGTGGGGCGGATGATCCTGCATAGTTTAAGATATATTTTTTGTGCTTTATCTGTGATGTATTCTGAATGTTTAATGAATTTGAAATTG
This sequence comes from Falcaria lacertinaria, assembly GCA_951449985.1. Lineage (NCBI taxonomy): Eukaryota > Metazoa > Arthropoda > Insecta > Lepidoptera > Drepanidae > Falcaria > Falcaria lacertinaria. Next base: position 38,780 of record OX602124.1, on the reverse strand, counting down.
CTGTCTATTATAACTCCTAGTACTTTTATTTCATTGCTATATTTAAGTGTATTATTATCTATATTTATGTTTGCTTTTTTGGCTTTAGGAGTGCATGTAATGATTTGCGTTTTTGCATGTCCGAAAGTGAGCTTATTCTTTTCACCCCAATTTGTTATTGTTTTCAGAGCGGTATTGGAAGCATATTCAAGTTCTTGGGGTGTTTTTGCAGAGACTATCAGCAGAACATCATCGGCGTAGGCCTGGATGTGACAGCCGTCGGGGAGAGAATATTCCAGTAGATCGTCCATTATAATGTTCCAGAAGATAGGTCCAAGGACCGATCCCTGTATGCATCCGCGCGTGAGGTTCTTGGTAATTGTGGCGTCAGAGTAGTTTAGGACTGCTGTTCTATCTTTTAGGTAACTTGTGATGATTTTTTGTATGTTCGCAGGACACTCAATGCGATGTAGTCTATGCATAAGGGCTGGCCACCAGGCATTGTCAAAAGCGCCCTTAATATCTAGGGAAATGGCGACGACCAGCTTACCGCACTGTTTTGCATCTTTCATCGCATTGATCGCCCTGCGTAGAGCGTCTGTTGTAGACGCTTGTTGTTTAAAGCCGAACTGCAATGGGTTGGAAGTGCCAGTAGTATTCATGTGGTGTGTGAGGCGTTTAGCAATGAGTTTTTCGAATGCTTTACCAAATACGTTTATTAAACCTATTGGTCGGAGAGTGTCTATATCGTTGAGGTCGTTTTTGTTTGGTTTAGGTATGGCTTTAATGAAGGCTATTTTCCAGGAGGTGGGGAAATGGGATATTTTAATACATCTGTTTATGAGGTTCGTAAATAGGGTGGGGTAGCAGAGAACGAAACAGTGACATATATCTGCTGTGAGGTGATCTGGGCCAGGTGCTTTGTTAGGGTTCATTTCCTTCACGCATTCTATAATTTCTTCTTCGGTGAATTCACGGTCGTCTTCAGTTTCTGGCTCCAGCATTGACTGTGTTCTTATTTCCTTCTGGGTATTATCATCTTTTGTGTCGTCAGGAAAAAATTTGTTAATCAACGCTTGCGCTGATTCTGCACTTGAATTGGTGTAATGATTGTTGCCGAGATGTAATGTAGATGTTGGTTTGGGCTGCGTAGTATTTTTTAAGAGTCTGTTAGTCATGGACCATACGTCTTCTTTTCCTTGTTTTGTACAGAACTCTCGGAAACACTCTGTTGAGGTTCTACTTATAGCTTCCGCATATTCCTGTCTTATTTCCTGTTGTTCTTTTAGTATGTTTGTGAGGTCTTTCTTTCCCTTTTTCAGATCGCGGACGTGGTGGTGTATATGTATAACTTTCTTTTTCAGCGTCTCGAGTTCGTCATTCCACCAGGGTATGCGGTGCTGCAGGTGAGTTTTCTTTTTCAGGCTTTTGTCGCAGGCTATTGTAATGGCATCGGTGACATTTATTACGAATTCGTCTATTTCAGTTGCATTTAGGTTTTGGAGGTCTACTTGGTCTAGGCGGGTTTTATCTATTTCCTGTTTAATACTGGTGGAGACTGCATCCCAATCAGCGTTTTTGGTGTTATATCGGTAAGTGGAGTTTGAGATGTTCTTCTTGATCTTGTCACGTTTAAGGTTAATTGTGAAGTGGATGGCGTTGTGGTCGGAGGCGGGTGTGGCTTCATGGTTAATGGTCCAGTTTTGTACATATGATGCAAGATTATTAGTGGTCAAGGTGAGGTCTATGATGGATGATCTATTTTGCCCATGAGTGGTGGTTTCAAAGGTGGCGTTTGAACCAGTGTTACATATCTCAAGATCATTCGATGTAATTATGTCCATGATATCCCTGCCTCGCCTGTTAGTGCTTTGAGAGCCCCATGCTGTGTTCCAGCCATTAAAGTCCCCACAAATTACGTGTTTTGCATTTCCAGTTTCCGTCAGAAATAGTTCCAGTTGAGCAAGGGTATTATGCTGATCACTGTCGGGTTCAACATACACGCTGCATAAGTAGATTATGTTATTGTTTTTAAGGGTGAGCTGAACTATGCACAGATTTGCAGTGGAGTGCTTTGTGATGCCAAGTGTGGATCCTAAGCCGTTCTTGATTGCGATACACGCTTTGGTGTTCCTGTCTTTTGGGAACTGGTACACTTGGTATCCAGGAATGTTGTTGATTGTGGTTTGTTTGCCTATGTATGGTTCAGTTATTAGAGCAATGGAATATTCATGTTTTGCGATGTATTGTTTTAGTTCGCTAGTCGCTACGAACCCCCTCCCCAAATTGCTTTGTAGAATTTTTATGACATTATCTGTTCGGGGCTGTTGTCCCGCTGTGTTTGTTGCACGTAGCACGCCCTTAGCAATATCTTACGGCGAGGCGGGCTACCCGGTCCCACCTTTGCCATTGGGGGCACTGCCAGCTGTAAGCGGGGTGTGCTGCGTCATGGTCTCCCTCTTTGCAATTGTGACAGAGGGCCTCCTCGCCTCTGTTGGGGCACTCTCTGGTGTCATGAGCCTGGGCACAATATCCACAACATACGGCGTTGGTGCATTCCTGTGCTCTATGCCCAAACCCAAGACACTTGTAGCATTGAGTCAGCGGAGACTGGTCTATTACTGTAATTATTTGGTAGCCCAGACGGATTTTTCGGTCTACCAGACTACGCCAAACTTCTGGGCTGACCTGGACAATGATGTTTGAAACTAAGCTGTTCCTTCCTTTTGTTCGTCTCTGCACTTTAGCTTCTAGTTCCCCTGTTGAGAGTTCCGCCAGAAGCGATGTGTTTTGCTTAAGGATGGCTTCTTCGATCTTGCCGTCGCTTAAGTCCTGGGATACGCCTATCAGTTTAAGCAGTGGGTTTCTGACTGCAGGTTCTCCTACAGTGAGTTGCCTGTCTTTTTCTCTAAGAGCCTTTTGCAGCCTTTCTCTTCCCTGATTGTCGTCGCAAGTTACAACTACCTTTCCTCCCTTTGTTTTCCTGATGCTATTCACGCCGACTCCCAGGCTGATCACATCCACGCTAGCTTTCACCCTCTTAATTACGTCCTCACTAGTGTGTGTCGGGTCGGTGGACTCTACCAGGACAGGAAAGGTGGGTTTGGGGACGGCATCATTGGACGCCAAGGCGGCGGCATAGCTTCTTCGCGCCGTTACTCGACTACCTGATTTAGATGGACGGTTATCATGGCTCAATGAGTTCGAAATCAGCTGTTTAATGTCCTTGGTATCCTGCTTAATTTTATCCAGTTCAAATTTCAAATTTGCTATAATTTCTTCTTTTATATTTGTGTTACTAATTATTTCTTTGTTTGTTACAGATGGCGCGGTAGCGGCGACGGGAGCTGGTGCGGGCACGAGCGTCGGGACCAGGGCAGCGGCCCTCATGATTTCCTCAGCGGCTGCAGCTATAAGCCGCTTGTTTGCAGCCGTCACACTCTTACCTTCATTTATAGCCGTAGTAATACACTTTGTGAGCCTGGAGGTGGTTTCTACGTAACTCCTGATACTTGTTACGTCGTCGGAGGTGCAGGGCAGCTTGGGCTGCTTCGATTGAGGCTCTGCATGCCCCCTAGACATCGGTCGTTCGGGCAGTGACACGGCGTCGCGGAATTCATCCGGATCAGATTCGCTTCTGGATGACATTGCAGACGTTTGAGAGACAGCCAGGGGCGTCTGAGCTGTTTGTGGGTTCATTATGAGGTGTGCGGACCTGTAGAAATTCAATACGCGGCAAGAAATAATTAATTGACTAAGTTATAAAAATTGCTCAGGTACAGAGTTGATATACCCAGTGAC
>OX602124.1:25000-32500 GCA_951449985.1 Falcaria lacertinaria | reverse complement strand
TCAGTTTTATACTTGTTTAACAATATTACAATCAGTAAATGAGAATATTTTAAGCAGTTGTTTTAAATGTAGGGTAAGAGGGAACTATATATTATTAAACCTATTTATATGGATCCTTACTGTAAGATATTTGGAAGCGTTTGTGCGATTGTTGCGTTATTCACAGTTATCAAGTGTGATATGATCATTGCAGTGGCTTGTTAGCATATATGTTTGAACTATTGTAAGGATCACATATATAAAAGATACAACACAAAATATTAAACAGAATATTAGAAGTCTCTTTGGTGTTTTAGCAGCGTGGTTTGAGATGTAATCTGTACATAAACGCTTAAAACATAAATCTTTAATGCTAAATACAACCTTATGTTTTTACTATAATCGAAAGAATATAATTTTTAATATTTACGTGGACATCAAACTATCCAAAAACAAGAGTGCAGACTTAACATTAGGCTATGTTAAACATATTTAAACATATTTATACATTATTAAATAAAGTAAATAATTAATAGAAGTGAAGTTAAGAAGTTAAGTTTAAACAGTATGGTTTAGAAGTGATCAGGACATTGAGGTTGCGTCTTTACATTCATCTGTATACACATGATTAAATTATTAGTGATTAAAATAGTGTGCAAGATTAATCAGTTGTTTTGTTTTAAGCAATGAGGCTAGGTTAGGTTAGGTTAGGTTAGGTTAGGTTAGGTTAGGTTAGGTTAGGTTAGGTTAGGTTAGGTTAGGTTAGGTTAGGTTAGGTTAGGTTAGGTTAGGTTAGGTTAGGTTAGGTTAGGTTAGGTTAGGTTAGGTTAGGTTAGGTTAGGTTAGGTTAGGTTAGGTTAGGTTAGGTTAGGTTAGGTTAGGTTAGGTTAGGTTAGGTTAGGTTAGGTTAGGTTAGGTTAGGTTAGGTTAGGTTAGGTTAGGTTAGGTTAGGTTAGGTTAGGTTAGGTTAGGTTAGGTTAGGTTAGGTTAGGTTAGGTTAGGTTAGGTTAGGTTAGGTTAGGTTAGGTTAGGTTAGGTTAGGTTAGGTTAGGTTAGGTTAGGTTAGGTTAGGTTAGGTTAGGTTAGGTTAGGTTAGGTTAGGTTAGGTTAGGTTAGGTTAGGTTAGGTTAGGTTAGGTTAGGTTAGGTTAGGTTAGGTTAGGTTAGGTTAGGTTAGGTTAGGTTAGGTTAGGTTAGGTTAGGTTAGGTTAGGTTAGGTTAGGTTAGGTTAGGTTAGGTTAGGTTAGGTTAGGTTAGGTTAGGTTAGGTTAGGTTAGGTTAGGTTAGGTTAGGTTAGGTTAGGTTAGGTTAGGTTAGGTTAGGTTAGGTTAGGTTAGGTTAGGTTAGGTTAGGTTAGGTTAGGTTAGGTTAGGTTAGGTTAGGTTAGGTTAGGTTAGGTTAGGTTAGGTTAGGTTAGGTTAGGTTAGGTTAGGTTAGGTTAGGTTAGGTTAGGTTAGGTTAGGTTAGGTTAGGTTAGGTTAGGTTAGGTTAGGTTAGGTTAGGTTAGGTTAGGTTAGGTTAGGTTAGGTTAGGTTAGGTTAGGTTAGGTTAGGTTAGGTTAGGTTAGGTTAGGTTAGGTTAGGTTAGGTTAGGTTAGGTTAGGTTAGGTTAGGTTAGGTTAGGTTAGGTTAGGTTAGGTTAGGTTAGGTTAGGTTAGGTTAGGTTAGGTTAGGTTAGGTTAGGTTAGGTTAGGTTAGGTTAGGTTAGGTTAGGTTAGGTTAGGTTAGGTTAGGTTAGGTTAGGTTAGGTTAGGTTAGGTTAGGTTAGGTTAGGTTAGGTTAGGTTAGGTTTTTTTTTTTTTTGCAATCAACTCTGGTTTGATTTATACAAGACCCTGCTATTGGATACAGGCGTCTTATATAAGGATGAAAGTTTATTTTTACAACTATAAGGAGAATATATTACATTAAATATAAGTTAATTGGCTAACTTAGTTTGCGAGTTGGATTGCTTTAAATAAATGACATGTTATATGATGTCGTAGAGTAAATTGAAGGGTTATGATTAAATCAGATTATTACCATAGTGAATTTTTTTTTTTTTTTTTTTTTTTTTTTTTTTTATTACTTTTTTTTTTTTTTTTTTTTTTTTTTTTTTTTTTTTTTTTTTTTTTTTTTTTTTTTTTTTCTTATTAGTAAAAATATTTATGATTTGGTTTATACATATTTACATATTCGTCTTGTTTCATTTCTAAGTACCGTTGAATTCTTTTAAATTATTTATAATATGGTCGACATATTTTTGAAACGATCTGAAACAGCCGTCATTTTTTGTCAGGTCACTTATATTAAAGGGGTCAACATTTAAAACTTGACAGTGGGAGATGTGGTCATGGCGCTTTGATGAAAAGCGGGAGCAATGTTTGAGCAAGTGTTCCATTGTCTGGACGGAAGAAGAGTCGCATGGACATATATCATTGTCAACTATTTTGAATCTATGGAGGTATGCACGGTGGTATCCATGCCCAGTCAGCACTTGTGTAAGTGAAAAATTGAGCTTGGTAGTTTTGTGGAGTGACTCTATGCTGGCCAGGTTCGGGCACCACCGTCGGGTTTGAGATCCTGTTGAGCTGGTTTGGTATAAATGTTCGCTTTCTAGACTGTTCGTTTCTTTGATGGTCCGTTTTATATAGCTGGTGGGATAATTGGAATAATCGGGAGCTTTTTGGAGGGCAGCAGCATCCTTAGCTGCTTGGTCTGCTTCTTCATTTCCATGTAAGCCCGTGTGGGCTTTTACCCATATGAGTTTCAGTTTTCCGGAGTATTCATGGAGGAATTTGTGTATAGATGTTACGAATGGATTGTTGGAGTTCATGTTTTCTATTTCTTTTAGGCTTGATTGGCTGTCCGAGCAGATAATAGCGTCTGATACACCGGTGTCCCTGATCCAGTCACATGCCTCTTTTAAAGCCATCAGCTCAGCCTGGAAGATGGAGCATGTTCTATGTAGTCTGAATGTTTTGACCACCTTGGACCCCTCAGGGCGGTAGGCAACGAAGGCTGCGCCGATCCTGCCATCATCCGACCTACTGCCATCGGTATATATGCTGGTAGTTGTTCTAGAGCAATGTGAGTCTATTTCAGATTGTTGGGTGGCTGGGTAAAATTTATGGCTTTTTCTTAGTGATGGGTGAAGTAAGTCTGCGGGCTTGGAAACTTTTTCTAGGGGTATGTCGTCAGGTAAGTTTTGTGAAAATCCGTCCAATCTAGCTTTTTCGACGGTCATGCGTTCTTTCACCTTCAGGTGGAGTGGGGTGAAACCCGCTAGTGCAATGGCCGCCGTGGCTGAGATTGTTTTGAATCCTCGTATGGTTTTAATGGCAAAAGATCGTTGTAATGACTGGAGGCTATCCCGGACTATTTTGAATTTGATTGCCGATCCCCAAACTCCAGCCGCATAGGTGATGATTGGTTCAATCACGTGCTTGTAAATTGTAGCGACATTTTCACTATTTATGCCCCACGTTGGTCTTATGAATTTACTAAGTTTATTGTAAATTTTATGTGCCTTGCCGATAACGTAGCTAACGTGTTTTGTAAATGTGAGATTTTTGTCTATGATCAATCCAAGAAGCTTGATTTTATCAATGAATTCGATTCGCAGATTGCAAATAGTTATATTTGCCTTTTTGGCTTTGGGTGTAAATGCTATTAGCTGCGTCTTTGCTGGGCTAAATTCCAGTTTAACGTTCTCACCCCATCGCAGAATTTTATTGAGGGCTGCATTGGTACTGTATTGGATTTCATTAACAGTTTTTGCTGTGACAATAAGCAGGATGTCATCCGCGAACGCTTGGAGGTGACAACCGTCTGGCATTGTGAGCGCTAGTAAGTCGTCCAAGATGATATTCCAGAATGTAGGTCCACATACGGAGCCCTGTACGCAGCCTCTGGTCATACGTTTGGACGCTGTAGCATCTGCGTAATTGAGTGTGACTATGCGATCGTCAAGATAATTTTGGATGAGTTTGTAAATATTTTGGGGGCATTTTATTTCTTGCAGTCTTTTAAGTAGGGCTGGCCACCATGCGTTATCGAATGCCGCCCTTATATCGAGTGACACTGCTACTACTAGTTTTTTGTTGCTTTTCCCAGTACGTATCACTTTCAGTGCGTTGTTCAGGGCGTCAACTGCTGAGGTTTGCTCTTTGAACCCGAATTGTCGTGGACTATGATTATCCGTCTTGTGTAAATGGTAAGTTAAGCGTTTGGTTATTAATTTTTCGAGGAGTTTGCCGAGAATATTGATTAGTCCAATAGGTCTATAAGAAGTGATGTCTGAAAAATCATCTTTACCTGGTTTGGGTAAGGTTTTGACGAAAGCGGTTTTCCAGCATTTCGGGAAGTACGACATGGACACGCACTTGTTCATGATGCGTGTCAATAGATCGGGGTAGCAATCCGCAAACGCCAGACAGATGTCCGCAGTGAGATGGTCCACTCCTGGTGCGCGGTTGGGGTTCATGGAACCGAGACAATCCAAGACCTCGTCCTGAGTAAATGGAGGCTCGTCAGGAGTATCCGGGACTGAAGCAGATGCGAGCCTAATATTCGACTGCACAGTATTGAAATCCGGAGTGTCGTCAGGGTAAAATCGCTGCAACAACGCTTCGGCTGTGTCCTGGCTGCAGGTTGTCTGCATATTTCCGTCCAATCGGAGAGTGGCTGGGGGTTGTGAGGGGGGACCGCTCTTCAGCAAACGATTGGTCAGAGACCAGACGTCTTCTTTCCCCTGTCTGGAGCAAAAGTCTCTAAAGTTTTCTGTTGACGTTTTATAAAGGGCTTTCGCATACTGCTCTTTTAGAGCATCACGCTCGCTAAGAATGTTTTCTAGCGGTTTGCCCGTTCTCTTGAGGTCATGAATCCTATGGTGGATACGAATCACACTCTTCTTTAATGATTCGAGTTCTTCGTTCCACCATGGATTATAGGGTCGTGATACGCCCTTGCGGGGTAATATTTGGTCGCACGTACTTTGTATGGTCTTCGTAATTAGCTGTATATATAGTTCTAGTTGTAATGTGCTCATCGTCTCTAAATTTACGTGTTCTTCTTTTTCCATATTGCTCCTGAGTTTTGTTTTAAAGGCATCCCAATCTACCTGTGTCCTGTTGTAATTGTATCTGTAGGTTGACTGTGGTTTATTTTTAGAAATATGGTGCTTATTAAAAGTTATCTCAAAGTCGATAGAATTGTGATCTGACAACGGGCAGGCCTCTAAATTGACTCGCCACTTGCTTATTTTTGATGCGATTATTTCTGACACCAGAGTTAGGTCCACAATGGACGTCCGGGGCACACCATGAGTGACTGTCTCAAAGGTCGGAATACTGCCTAGGTTGCATATGTGCAGGTCATTGGAGAGCACCATATGCGCGACGTCATTCCCTCTGCTGTTGGCTCGGTCCGAGCCCCAGAGCGGGTGCCAGCCGTTGAAATCGCCGCCGAGGATGTGCCATGAGTCCCTATTGTTTTGGACTAGATGTTCCACCTTATGTAATGTGCCGCCATTGTCAGCGTCCGGCTCCACGTACACCGAGGCGACGTACAAACGGCGGCCCGCGACCGTCAACTGGACCACAGTGAGGTTTGGACTAGAATGTTGCGCTATACCCAGAGCAGGACTAGAATGTTGCGCTATACCCAGAGCAGACCCTAGACCGTTCCTTATAAAAACGCACGCCTTGGTTTTCTCGCTTCCGGGAAACTGAAATACGTGATAACCTTGTACGTTATGGACTACGTTCGACTTTCCTACATACGGTTCTGCGAGCAGCCCAATGGCATAATTATTATCAACGAAGTATTTTAAGAATTCATGATGCGCTTTATAACTCCTACCTAGATTGCACTGAATTACTTTGGTATTTAAATTATTAGATGTTAGATTGGTATAGTGAGTTTTAGAATCCATAATCGGTCCTCAGAACGATTTTGTCTTTCATTTGTTTGAATATTGAGCAGTAATTGGAAGTGGCGCCGTGATCAGTGCTTTTACTGGATTTATATTTGCGATTGTGCTCTGAACAATTGAAGCAGGTTGGTGAAGTTGCAGCTTTGTTAGGGCAGTTGAAATACTTGTGGTCAGCACCGCCGCAGTGTGAGCAGGCCATCCTGTCACTCTCGCATCTCTTCTGAGTGTGTCCGAACTGCAAGCATTTATAGCACTGCAGAAGAGGCACGAATTCCGCGACATGGATGCGCTGGTGGTCGACGTTGATGCAGGAAAGCTCCAGCATTTTCCTATATAATGTCGGCGTTACCATTAAGACAGCGTTGTAGAGCTTGTCATTTTTGTTGCGGCGTTGGAATTTAAATATTATATCCTCATCTGTATTAGTTAATAAGTTGATTGATTCGTTTTGAGCTCTGATCAAACTCACGATGTCCTTGCTGTCTGTGTCCGTGTAAAGACCCTTGAGCTCAACCATCGGTCTAAGCCGCTTGGTCGGCTCTGCCGTGACTTGGCTGCTCGGTTCGCCGAGCCTGCGCAGGGTTTCTTCTTGCTGCTGCACATTGTCAAATTCGATACGGAGCTTATTGTTGCTGACCGTTTGAATTTTAGCAGGAGCGTAACAAGTGTTTCTGAAGGAAATACTGTTCCGCCACTCCTGTAGAACCTCGTCCTTAGATTTGGCACCTTTCTTGGACTGCACTATAATAGCCGGCTTGCTACTATGCCTCACAGCAGGCTTGGGAGACGGCTTAGCCGTGACACTGGCGTACGACGTCCGGGGCGCTGGTGGTATCATTGGTGTTTGCTTGAAAGCCTTGCTGATTTCCTCTTTTATGGTCTTCCGCAGCACCTCGGCAGTCGCCTCACCTATAAGTGGGACAGGTGCAGGACCTTGAACAGGGGCGGCTGTTATTACTCGCGAGGACTCAATTATCAACTTTGCGAAGTCTATTATTTTCTTTTTGTTTGCGCTGGTTACGCTTTTGCCCTCAGTGACGCAGGTAATTATAGCCGCAGCATGATCTAGGATGCGGGCGACAGCGCCCGTGACATTATGTGGGGGTTCGGGTGACGAAACTGCATCGCGGAACTCATCAGAATCCGAATTAGTCGTATTTGGCACGTTGGGCGCCTCTGTGGTAGACCCTGCTGTCTGAGATGGGGCCGGATTCATTGTAGGGGCCTACCTTGGATATACAAGTTCAGAAAAAAGCTCAAACCAATTTAATGTCGCACTTTGAAAATTGGTTAGGTTAGGTTAGGTTAGGTTAGGTTAGGTTAGGTTAGGTTAGGTTAGGTTAGGTTAGGTTAGGTTAGGTTAGGTTAGGTTAGGTTAGGTTAGGTTAGGTTAGGTTAGGTTAGGTTAGGTTAGGTTAGGTTAGGTTAGGTTAGGTTAGGTTAGGTTAGGTTAGGTTAGGTTAGGTTAGGTTAGGTTAGGTTAGGTTAGGTTAGGTTAGGTTAGGTTAGGTTAGGTTAGGTTAGGTTAGGTTAGGTTAGGTTAGGTTAGGTTAGGTTAGGTTAGGTTAGGTTAGGTTAGGTTAGGTTAGGTTAGGTTAGGTTAGGTTAG
>OX602124.1:5000-22500 GCA_951449985.1 Falcaria lacertinaria | reverse complement strand
TTTAGATATAGACTATAGTTTTTATTCTTGTTGCTATGATATACAATTTAGTATGAAATAGAAGAAGAAGCAAAAAAAAAAATTTTTTATATATAAATATTGACGTTATTCTTTTACAAATTGGTCATATTTGTAATCCAGTCTCCCACATATGGGCGAGTATGACTATAATGTTTTATACAAGTGTATTAATTTTCTCTACTTTACAACATATATTTAGATAAGTTTTGCATTTTTTGGATAGGTTTGTTATGCATTTATGTTTATATGACATAAGTTTGATATTGTTACAATATGTTTTAACGTGAGCCTCGTGCTCTATGATGTGGGTACTAGATAATTCTTATATTATTATTATAAAGCTATTTACTACAACTATTTTCCAAAATTAGAATTATAATATCGCTAGTAGGTATGAAATCAATAAAATGTTTGTTACATATATAAACAATCAATAATTATTATCTACAATTAGTTTTTATTTTAAGCTAACATTTATAGTTAAAACAATTAAAGGCAAATAGCATTAATTTATACGAGGATAATTAAATATTGCTTAATATTAGAAATACAAATATGATATACCTTAATCAAAAGGTTTCCTTGTTGAAGAAAATATATAATATATACAATACAAACATACGATATACAAAATACAGGGTTGTTATGACAGTCCAGCATGTGTGAATCACTGTATTCAATCATTTATTGCAAGCTGGAACATAAATATTATTTGCCTTAATTACCGATGATTTAAATCATTAGTTAAGCTATGGTTGTCATTATTAGTCGCTACCAAGTTGGGTTATTGCATCGTGCCGCCTGCGATTTGGTACAGGCGACAATCAGCGAACACTCCCAGACTTTCCATTTAATTGTGCGTAAGCACTTATAATTAGTTATACTATTTACAGTAAATATTGAAAATATTCGTTTCATTGATTGTCATAATTAAGAGTGTTTGTCGTGTTATTTTCATCAGTGAGACATGGCTTACATATTATATGATTAATATAAACAGTTAACACTTAGGTATCTAAGAATTTTGCAAACAATAAAACAGTTGGTGAAATCGAAAATATTCAACTCAGTTATCGCATATTGGCGCCATCTAGCGATTCCGTCAGGCACCGCCACCAATACAACCAGCTCAGAGCTCTCGTCGATCTTGACAATAATCAAATAATTAGTTTCACAGAGTTATTAGTGCTCACATAATTTTTGTGAATTTAATTACATGGTAATAGAGGTAAAGTTTGATATTCGTGTTATTTAGTTGTACGTCTAGCAAAGTAAATCATTCTTAAAATATCTATATAAAGTGAGAGCTCGTATCGAGCAGTTTCAGTTCCTATGTATTATAATTCAATTTAAGCTAATTATGAACATTTTAAAGTGTTTGTTGTGTTATTTACATCACTGAAACATGGCTTACATATTATTATAGTTAATATAAGCGGTTAATACGTATCAAAATTTGAAAAACAATAGGACAGTTGACGAAATCAAAATATTCAAATTAAATTATCGCATATTGGCGCCATCTAGCGATTCCGCCAGGTAGCGCCGCCAATACGCCCAGCTCTAGCACTCATCAATCTTGACGATAAGACAATCAAATAGTTGGTTTCACAAAGTTATTAGTGCGAACATAATTTTAGTGAATTTGCTTACATGGTAATGAAGGTAAAGTTTGTTATTCATATTATTTAGTTGTGCGTCTATTAATGTAAATCATTCTTAAAATGTCTATATAATGTGAGGGCTCGTGTGAAGCAGTTGCAATTACTATGTATTATAATTCAATTTAAGCTAATTATAAACATTTTAGAGTGTTTGTCGTGTTGTTTTTCATCAATGAAACATGGTTTACATATTATACAATTAATATAAACAGTTAACACTTATCTAAAGAGTTTGAAAACAATAAGACAGTTGACGAAATCAAAAATATTCAATTCAGTTATCGCATATTTGCGCCATCTAGCGATTTCGTCAGGCGCCGCTACCAATACAACCAGCTCAGAGCACTCATCGATCTTGACAATAATCGAATAATTGGTTTCACAGAGTTATTAGTGTTAACGTAATTTTAGTGAGTTTAATTACATGATAATAGAGGTAAAGTTTGATATTCGTGTTATTTCGTTGTGCGTCTAGTAAAGTAAATCATTCATAAAATATCTATATAAAGTGAGAGCTCGTATCAAGCAGTTGCATTCCCTATGTATTATAATTCAATTTAAGCTAATTATGAACATTTTAAAGTGTTTGTTGTGTTATTTACATCAATGAAACATGGCTTACATATTATTATAGTTAATATAAACGGTTAACACATCTCAAAATTGGAAAACAATACAACAGTTGTCGAAATCAAAATATTCAAATTTAAATTTAAATTATCGCATATTGGCGCCATCTAGCGATTCCGCCGGGTACCGCCACCAATGTAACCAGCTCAGGGGCACTCATCGATCGATGAGAGCTCCCAGGCCGACAAGGCATACTTTGTTGCCGCCATCTGGCATATTCGGTTGGAACTGTTTGCTTATTTCTAATTCAGTATTTACAGTCTTATATACGTTTGAGTCGGGCTTACGTGATAATATACCTATGTGTTTAAATGTTTCTTATTAAAACAATAATTGCGAATCTTAACTAATTGTATATAAATTGTCAAGTTATTATTATAGATATATTTACAGTGTCATTTTCGTAGATGTTACTAATAGCTAGTTTGATTATATCACTGTATATTGCCCTATCGCGGATCGTGTAATTGACTGCGAGCGCTATTGTTATATTTAAGGTAATTATAAGTTAGAAAGTGAGCAGTAGATTTATTTGTTGACAGTGTGGTTATCCATCCAGAAAGTGCAGAAAAATGCACCAGTATTCAAAAGTAAAACCTATCATATGAAAAGATTTCTAAGAGTGGCGCCCTCTGCCGATTTCGCCAGTCATTATTTCTAATACCACAGAGACGCCTAGCATGGTTGGTTAGTGCATTTAGTCGGCTATTATTTCAATAGTGTTATTCGAGATTGCCATCTGGGGTCGCCTTTGGCGCTCATCCTCAGAGTTCGTGGTTATATTAATACTAAAGCCAATTATTACTAGAATCAATACAATAAAAAGTTACAGAAAAAAGTATAAAATTTATGTGGATGTGTGACGAATGTCCGTGGTTTGGAAAGACAGTATTGGCCATTTTAGACAGGATAAATAGATTGTACATACAAAAGAAAGTATTGACGAGCTTACAATTATAAAGTCTAGTGAAAAATTACTAGAATCAATACAATAAAAGGTTACAGAAAGAAGTATAGAATTTATGTGGATGTGTGACAAATATCCGTGGTTTGGAAAGACAGTGTTGGCCATATTAGACAGGATAAATAGATTGTACATACAAAAGAAAGTATTGACGAGCTTACAATTATAAAGTCTAGTGAAAATGAACATGTGCATAGATTGTGTTAAAGTGAAAATAGTCGGAGGCGATACGAAAACGCAGTCGCCGATTATTCATGCTAGCCCTACTATTATCTGTGGCGAGTCGCAGGGTCCAGTGGGCGTGGCGTAGTGATGACGCAACTGGCGCCAGTCGGTCCGATAACGATAGGGACGGCCTGCGACTCGCCATGCAAGTTTTAAATTCAAGGTATAATGGACTTAGATGGTTGCTTAGTAAAGTACATTTCATGTTGATATAGCGGCAATAGAGTTGTAAAATTTATGTAGGTCAACTATGATAGCAATTCGGGTAAGAGATAGGGAGTTTTTACATTGTATTACGGTCCTCGGTGAAATAACAAATTTTAGATCTGGCCAACCTGTCGTACGCTTGCCATTGTGGGCACTGGGAGCTGTATGCGGGGTGCGGGCTGGCGGTGTGCGCGGGGTCACCCTTAGAGGTGCAGTTGTGACAGCACGGGGGTCCGGCGCGCTGGGTGCACTCTCTAGAGTCGTGGCCCTGGGCGCAGTAGCCACATCTTAGTTCGCCTGTACAGTCCTGCGCTCGGTGACCAAAACCGTTGCACTTGAAGCACTGTACTATAGGCGATTGATCGAATGCTGGGACGATTTGGTAGCCGATTCTCAGTTTTTGTCCTTGTAGCCGGGCCCAATACTCCGGGTTGACCTCGACGATGATGTTAGAGGTCTCGGCGTAGCGGCTTTTAGTTCTTCTGAGAACCTTTACCGTACACGGTGTCATGGCTCCCTCAAGAAGGTGGCCGTTCTGCTTTGTGATTGCGGCTTGAAGCTTGTTGTCGGGGAAGTCATTTGAGACGCCGGTGAGCCTGAGTCTAGGGTTACGTGACTGTAGCTGGCTGGCTGTGAGGTGCGCCTGGGACTCGCGAATCGCACTCAGGAGCGCCTCGCGTTCATTATTGCGGTCACAGCTAACGATTACCTTCCCTCCCTTGGTTTTTCTGACCTGATTTATTCCTATGCCGAGGCCAATGACGTCAATGTGACCCTTGAGCTTAGCGATGACCTCATCGCTAGTATGTTGCGGGTTGACAGATTCAAGTATAATGGGAAATCTGGGTGTTGATGCTGCCGCCGTCTCGGCGTACGTGCGTGTGGGTCTGATGTTGTGGTTTGGAGGAGCTGTTTCCATGGGTTTGTGTGTGTTGGCGGTGTTGACTGCAATCATGTTACTAATATATTCTTTATTTGTGCGGTCTAATTGCTCAATTTTGCTTTCTAGTCTGGTCATGGTGGTTCTGGCAGATTCCTCATCTTTGGCTAGTTTTTCCTGAAGTAGTTTGAGCTCTTGTATCGACGTTTGACTGAGAGAGCGGAGGGCCTTCATTTCTTTTGCGTGCATCTTATTGGAATTGTCCAATTGGTTTTGCAATTCTGATTTAATGTCTGAGACGATTTCACCTTTCATTTTCCTGTTGTTTATGAGCATATTGGTTTCGGGAGGTGCGGCCGCCTTTTCGAGTGACCAGGGAGAGTCCGGGTCGGTGTACGTGGTTGGGTAATTGAGCTCCTTGGTACACGTCTGGATCTCACAGATGAGGGCGACAATATCAGTTTTGTTGGCTCGTGTCAGACTCTTTCCCTCCTGCAGCTTGGTCAAAATGGATCTAGTTTTGTCTAAGACGGTCCTCTTAAATGTTACGATTTCCTCCTCCATATGATCCGTGAGGTCCTCAATAGTGATGTTATGTGCGCTAGTGGGACTAGGTAGGGGCTCGGGTGTGAAGGTGGACTCAGGGATGGAGAGGATTGGCGCGGCCTCGGGAGTAGAGTGAATGGGTACGGTGGCGACAGGGGGGGCTGATTCAGTGTAGAGGGCCTCTAAATCAAATGGGGCCTCGACCGACGGAGGCGCAGTGGGGGCCTTAGGGGCATCTATAAGGGTCTGCTGCTTGCCCATCAGAGTGACTTTGGGATTTGTAGAGGTGATTGAAGGAGTGTTAGTGCTCGTGCTAGGCGGCTCGTTAAGCGGGCACGCTCTAGTACTTCTAGTCTTTGGTCCAGTAGGGAGTACATCTGGCTTGGTTTTAGTAGGGCTGTTTTTAGAACTTGAACCAGCCTTAGAACCGGGAGGCGTCCTGAACATGGTGAGTTAAGCTTTATTCTATACGGATTAAGATCTATATTTGCCCGCGCGAGCAGGCGGGCACGGGGAATGCACGGGTAAGTGTCGTAGTTGTTTACAAAATGGGGTCCGACTGGGTGCTCCACAGCCGGGAAGGGTTCTGGACTTACTGAAATAAACCTTATTCCGTGCGCAGCAAGACCCACACTCGCCCGACACGTCGGGGCGGGTGGAGTACACGGACAACCGGTAAAGTACGACGCAGTTATTGCGTCATACTTTGCAATATAAAAACTGTTTAAAAGGGGTGAAGATGACAATTTTAAATGGAACTAATTATGTAGAGGGTATTTATTCCTGTTGGGCTACAATGCTGTGAAAGCAAAAATGAGAAAACTCTAAGGGGAAAAAAGTGAATTTCAGTTTCAGAATACGTAAAAATATTGAAAATTTTGGTGGATGGCCGGGTATATTTGCGTTTTTCTCGAAAACTATAAGGCGGAAAAATCTGAATTTTTGCAGATGGCTTAAGAACGACTGGGGGCTATTTGTCCACTAATAAAAAAGGGGGGTCATCGCTTTACTTTTCGAGAAAAAAGAGGAGAAAGTTGAAAAATTGAGAAAAAATTTATGAAGTTTATAAAAATGTCTGTATCTCAAAAACAACTGTACTTACATGAATGAAAATTAGTGATTAAGGATGGGGAAGTGTCCAGGAAGGAAAATGAGGGCACACTTGAGCACTATTTCGATGGCACTAGGAGCACTGACAGAGTTAATGTGACAGGTCGCGCGGAGACGTTGAATTTACACTATTTTAATCACAGTTTCTCACAGGGTGGTCCGATTTTGAAAATTTTTTCACTAAAATGTCCGAGGAGTCAGCGCGCAACTTTTGGTGTATCACTCATATTTTTATCACTTAAATAGCCGAAGTTGACGATTTTTAGCTATAAATTGATGATTTTTCGGCGCGGAGCGGCTTGGGGAGCGTGTTGCTCGGTCGGGGGCGCGCGCTGGACTGGGTTAGGTTAGGTTAGGTTAGGTTAGGTTAGGTTAGGTTAGGTTAGGTTAGGTTAGGTTAGGTTAGGTTAGGTTAGGTTAGGTTAGGTTAGGTTAGGTTAGGTTAGGTTAGGTTAGGTTAGGTTAGGTTAGGTTAGGTTAGGTTAGGTTAGGTTAGGTTAGGTTAGGTTAGGTTAGGTTAGGTTAGGTTAGGTTAGGTTAGGTTAGGTTAGGTTAGGTTAGGTTAGGTTAGGTTAGGTTAGGTTAGGTTAGGTTAGGTTAGGTTAGGTTAGGTTAGGTTAGGTTAGGTTAGGTTAGGTTAGGTTAGGTTAGGTTAGGTTAGGTTAGGTTAGGTTAGGTTAGGTTAGGTTAGGTTAGGTTAGGTTAGGTTAGGTTAGGTTAGGTTAGGTTAGGTTAGGTTAGGTTAGGTTAGGTTAGGTTAGGTTAGGTTAGGTTAGGTTAGGTTAGGTTAGGTTAGGTTAGGTTAGGTTAGGTTAGGTTAGGTTAGGTTAGGTTAGGTTAGGTTAGGTTAGGTTAGGTTAGGTTAGGTTAGGTTAGGTTAGGTTAGGTTAGGTTAGGTTAGGTTAGGTTAGGTTAGGTTAGGTTAGGTTAGGTTAGGTTAGGTTAGGTTAGGTTAGGTTAGGTTAGGTTAGGTTAGGTTAGGTTAGGTTAGGTTAGGTTAGGTTAGGTTAGGTTAGGTTAGGTTAGGTTAGGTTAGGTTAGGTTAGGTTAGGTTAGGTTAGGTTAGGTTAGGTTAGGTTAGGTTAGGTTAGGTTAGGTTAGGTTAGGTTAGGTTAGGTTAGGTTAGGTTAGGTTAGGTTAGGTTAGGTTAGGTTAGGTTAGGTTAGGTTAGGTTAGGTTAGGTTAGGTTAGGTTAGGTTAGGTTAGGTTAGGTTAGGTTAGGTTAGGTTAGGTTAGGTTAGGTTAGGTTAGGTTAGGTTAGGTTAGGTTAGGTTAGGTTAGGTTAGGTTAGGTTAGGTTAGGTTAGGTTAGGTTAGGTTAGGTTAGGTTAGGTTAGGTTAGGTTAGGTTAGGTTAGGTTAGGTTAGGTTAGGTTAGGTTAGGTTAGGTTAGGTTAGGTTAGGTTAGGTTAGGTTAGGTTAGGTTAGGTTAGGTTAGGTTAGGTTAGGTTAGGTTAGGTTAGGTTAGGTTAGGTTAGGTTAGGTTAGGTTAGGTTAGGTTAGGTTAGGTTAGGTTAGGTTAGGTTAGGTTAGGTTAGGTTAGGTTAGGTTAGGTTAGGTTAGGTTAGGTTAGGTTAGGTTAGGTTAGGTTAGGTTAGGTTAGGTTAGGTTAGGTTAGGTTAGGTTAGGTTAGGTTAGGTTAGGTTAGGTTAGGTTAGGTTAGGTTAGGTTAGGTTAGGTTAGGTTAGGTTAGGTTAGGTTAGGTTAGGTTAGGTTAGGTTAGGTTAGGTTAGGTTAGGTTAGGTTAGGTTAGGTTAGGTTAGGTTAGGTTAGGTTAGGTTAGGTTAGGTTAGGTTAGGTTAGGTTAGGTTAGGTTAGGTTAGGTTAGGTTAGGTTAGGTTAGGTTAGGTTAGGTTAGGTTAGGTTAGGTTAGGTTAGGTTAGGTTAGGTTAGGTTAGGTTAGGTTAGGTTAGGTTAGGTTAGGTTAGGTTAGGTTAGGTTAGGTTAGGTTAGGTTAGGTTAGGTTAGGTTAGGTTAGGTTAGGTTAGGTTAGGTTAGGTTAGGTTAGGTTAGGTTAGGTTAGGTTAGGTTAGGTTAGGTTAGGTTAGGTTAGGTTAGGTTAGGTTAGGTTAGGTTAGGTTAGGTTAGGTTAGGTTAGGTTAGGTTAGGTTAGGTTAGGTTAGGTTAGGTTAGGTTAGGTTAGGTTAGGTTAGGTTAGGTTAGGTTAGGTTAGGTTAGGTTAGGTTAGGTTAGGTTAGGTTAGGTTAGGTTAGGTTAGGTTAGGTTAGGTTAGGTTAGGTTAGGTTAGGTTAGGTTAGGTTAGGTTAGGTTAGGTTAGGTTAGGTTAGGTTAGGTTAGGTTAGGTTAGGTTAGGTTAGGTTAGGTTAGGTTAGGTTAGGTTAGGTTAGGTTAGGTTAGGTTAGGTTAGGTTAGGTTAGGTTAGGTTAGGTTAGGTTAGGTTAGGTTAGGTTAGGTTAGGTTAGGTTAGGTTAGGTTAGGTTAGGTTAGGTTAGGTTAGGTTAGGTTAGGTTAGGTTAGGTTAGGTTAGGTTAGGTTAGGTTAGGTTAGGTTAGGTTAGGTTAGGTTAGGTTAGGTTAGGTTAGGTTAGGTTAGGTTAGGTTAGGTTAGGTTAGGTTAGGTTAGGTTAGGTTAGGTTAGGTTAGGTTAGGTTAGGTTAGGTTAGGTTAGGTTAGGTTAGGTTAGGTTAGGTTAGGTTAGGTTAGGTTAGGTTAGGTTAGGTTAGGTTAGGTTAGGTTAGGTTAGGTTAGGTTAGGTTAGGTTAGGTTAGGTTAGGTTAGGTTAGGTTAGGTTAGGTTAGGTTAGGTTAGGTTAGGTTAGGTTAGGTTAGGTTAGGTTAGGTTAGGTTAGGTTAGGTTAGGTTAGGTTAGGTTAGGTTAGGTTAGGTTAGGTTAGGTTAGGTTAGGTTAGGTTAGGTTAGGTTAGGTTAGGTTAGGTTAGGTTAGGTTAGGTTAGGTTAGGTTAGGTTAGGTTAGGTTAGGTTAGGTTAGGTTAGGTTAGGTTAGGTTAGGTTAGGTTAGGTTAGGTTAGGTTAGGTTAGGTTAGGTTAGGTTAGGTTAGGTTAGGTTAGGTTAGGTTAGGTTAGGTTAGGTTAGGTTAGGTTAGGTTAGGTTAGGTTAGGTTAGGTTAGGTTAGGTTAGGTTAGGTTAGGTTAGGTTAGGTTAGGTTAGGTTAGGTTAGGTTAGGTTAGGTTAGGTTAGGTTAGGTTAGGTTAGGTTAGGTTAGGTTAGGTTAGGTTAGGTTAGGTTAGGTTAGGTTAGGTTAGGTTAGGTTAGGTTAGGTTAGGTTAGGTTAGGTTAGGTTAGGTTAGGTTAGGTTAGGTTAGGTTAGGTTAGGTTAGGTTAGGTTAGGTTAGGTTAGGTTAGGTTAGGTTAGGTTAGGTTAGGTTAGGTTAGGTTAGGTTAGGTTAGGTTAGGTTAGGTTAGGTTAGGTTAGGTTAGGTTAGGTTAGGTTAGGTTAGGTTAGGTTAGGTTAGGTTAGGTTAGGTTAGGTTAGGTTAGGTTAGGTTAGGTTAGGTTAGGTTAGGTTAGGTTAGGTTAGGTTAGGTTAGGTTAGGTTAGGTTAGGTTAGGTTAGGTTAGGTTAGGTTAGGTTAGGTTAGGTTAGGTTAGGTTAGGTTAGGTTAGGTTAGGTTAGGTTAGGTTAGGTTAGGTTAGGTTAGGTTAGGTTAGGTTAGGTTAGGTTAGGTTAGGTTAGGTTAGGTTAGGTTAGGTTAGGTTAGGTTAGGTTAGGTTAGGTTAGGTTAGGTTAGGTTAGGTTAGGTTAGGTTAGGTTAGGTTAGGTTAGGTTAGGTTAGGTTAGGTTAGGTTAGGTTAGGTTAGGTTAGGTTAGGTTAGGTTAGGTTAGGTTAGGTTAGGTTAGGTTAGGTTAGGTTAGGTTAGGTTAGGTTAGGTTAGGTTAGGTTAGGTTAGGTTAGGTTAGGTTAGGTTAGGTTAGGTTAGGTTAGGTTAGGTTAGGTTAGGTTAGGTTAGGTTAGGTTAGGTTAGGTTAGGTTAGGTTAGGTTAGGTTAGGTTAGGTTAGGTTAGGTTAGGTTAGGTTAGGTTAGGTTAGGTTAGGTTAGGTTAGGTTAGGTTAGGTTAGGTTAGGTTAGGTTAGGTTAGGTTAGGTTAGGTTAGGTTAGGTTAGGTTAGGTTAGGTTAGGTTAGGTTAGGTTAGGTTAGGTTAGGTTAGGTTAGGTTAGGTTAGGTTAGGTTAGGTTAGGTTAGGTTAGGTTAGGTTAGGTTAGGTTAGGTTAGGTTAGGTTAGGTTAGGTTAGGTTAGGTTAGGTTAGGTTAGGTTAGGTTAGGTTAGGTTAGGTTAGGTTAGGTTAGGTTAGGTTAGGTTAGGTTAGGTTAGGTTAGGTTAGGTTAGGTTAGGTTAGGTTAGGTTAGGTTAGGTTAGGTTAGGTTAGGTTAGGTTAGGTTAGGTTAGGTTAGGTTAGGTTAGGTTAGGTTAGGTTAGGTTAGGTTAGGTTAGGTTAGGTTAGGTTAGGTTAGGTTAGGTTAGGTTAGGTTAGGTTAGGTTAGGTTAGGTTAGGTTAGGTTAGGTTAGGTTAGGTTAGGTTAGGTTAGGTTAGGTTAGGTTAGGTTAGGTTAGGTTAGGTTAGGTTAGGTTAGGTTAGGTTAGGTTAGGTTAGGTTAGGTTAGGTTAGGTTAGGTTAGGTTAGGTTAGGTTAGGTTAGGTTAGGTTAGGTTAGGTTAGGTTAGGTTAGGTTAGGTTAGGTTAGGTTAGGTTAGGTTAGGTTAGGTTAGGTTAGGTTAGGTTAGGTTAGGTTAGGTTAGGTTAGGTTAGGTTAGGTTAGGTTAGGTTAGGTTAGGTTAGGTTAGGTTAGGTTAGGTTAGGTTAGGTTAGGTTAGGTTAGGTTAGGTTAGGTTAGGTTAGGTTAGGTTAGGTTAGGTTAGGTTAGGTTAGGTTAGGTTAGGTTAGGTTAGGTTAGGTTAGGTTAGGTTAGGTTAGGTTAGGTTAGGTTAGGTTAGGTTAGGTTAGGTTAGGTTAGGTTAGGTTAGGTTAGGTTAGGTTAGGTTAGGTTAGGTTAGGTTAGGTTAGGTTAGGTTAGGTTAGGTTAGGTTAGGTTAGGTTAGGTTAGGTTAGGTTAGGTTAGGTTAGGTTAGGTTAGGTTAGGTTAGGTTAGGTTAGGTTAGGTTAGGTTAGGTTAGGTTAGGTTAGGTTAGGTTAGGTTAGGTTAGGTTAGGTTAGGTTAGGTTAGGTTAGGTTAGGTTAGGTTAGGTTAGGTTAGGTTAGGTTAGGTTAGGTTAGGTTAGGTTAGGTTAGGTTAGGTTAGGTTAGGTTAGGTTAGGTTAGGTTAGGTTAGGTTAGGTTAGGTTAGGTTAGGTTAGGTTAGGTTAGGTTAGGTTAGGTTAGGTTAGGTTAGGTTAGGTTAGGTTAGGTTAGGTTAGGTTAGGTTAGGTTAGGTTAGGTTAGGTTAGGTTAGGTTAGGTTAGGTTAGGTTAGGTTAGGTTAGGTTAGGTTAGGTTAGGTTAGGTTAGGTTAGGTTAGGTTAGGTTAGGTTAGGTTAGGTTAGGTTAGGTTAGGTTAGGTTAGGTTAGGTTAGGTTAGGTTAGGTTAGGTTAGGTTAGGTTAGGTTAGGTTAGGTTAGGTTAGGTTAGGTTAGGTTAGGTTAGGTTAGGTTAGGTTAGGTTAGGTTAGGTTAGGTTAGGTTAGGTTAGGTTAGGTTAGGTTAGGTTAGGTTAGGTTAGGTTAGGTTAGGTTAGGTTAGGTTAGGTTAGGTTAGGTTAGGTTAGGTTAGGTTAGGTTAGGTTAGGTTAGGTTAGGTTAGGTTAGGTTAGGTTAGGTTAGGTTAGGTTAGGTTAGGTTAGGTTAGGTTAGGTTAGGTTAGGTTAGGTTAGGTTAGGTTAGGTTAGGTTAGGTTAGGTTAGGTTAGGTTAGGTTAGGTTAGGTTAGGTTAGGTTAGGTTAGGTTAGGTTAGGTTAGGTTAGGTTAGGTTAGGTTAGGTTAGGTTAGGTTAGGTTAGGTTAGGTTAGGTTAGGTTAGGTTAGGTTAGGTTAGGTTAGGTTAGGTTAGGTTAGGTTAGGTTAGGTTAGGTTAGGTTAGGTTAGGTTAGGTTAGGTTAGGTTAGGTTAGGTTAGGTTAGGTTAGGTTAGGTTAGGTTAGGTTAGGTTAGGTTAGGTTAGGTTAGGTTAGGTTAGGTTAGGTTAGGTTAGGTTAGGTTAGGTTAGGTTAGGTTAGGTTAGGTTAGGTTAGGTTAGGTTAGGTTAGGTTAGGTTAGGTTAGGTTAGGTTAGGTTAGGTTAGGTTAGGTTAGGTTAGGTTAGGTTAGGTTAGGTTAGGTTAGGTTAGGTTAGGTTAGGTTAGGTTAGGTTAGGTTAGGTTAGGTTAGGTTAGGTTAGGTTAGGTTAGGTTAGGTTAGGTTAGGTTAGGTTAGGTTAGGTTAGGTTAGGTTAGGTTAGGTTAGGTTAGGTTAGGTTAGGTTAGGTTAGGTTAGGTTAGGTTAGGTTAGGTTAGGTTAGGTTAGGTTAGGTTAGGTTAGGTTAGGTTAGGTTAGGTTAGGTTAGGTTAGGTTAGGTTAGGTTAGGTTAGGTTAGGTTAGGTTAGGTTAGGTTAGGTTAGGTTAGGTTAGGTTAGGTTAGGTTAGGTTAGGTTAGGTTAGGTTAGGTTAGGTTAGGTTAGGTTAGGTTAGGTTAGGTTAGGTTAGGTTAGGTTAGGTTAGGTTAGGTTAGGTTAGGTTAGGTTAGGTTAGGTTAGGTTAGGTTAGGTTAGGTTAGGTTAGGTTAGGTTAGGTTAGGTTAGGTTAGGTTAGGTTAGGTTAGGTTAGGTTAGGTTAGGTTAGGTTAGGTTAGGTTAGGTTAGGTTAGGTTAGGTTAGGTTAGGTTAGGTTAGGTTAGGTTAGGTTAGGTTAGGTTAGGTTAGGTTAGGTTAGGTTAGGTTAGGTTAGGTTAGGTTAGGTTAGGTTAGGTTAGGTTAGGTTAGGTTAGGTTAGGTTAGGTTAGGTTAGGTTAGGTTAGGTTAGGTTAGGTTAGGTTAGGTTAGGTTAGGTTAGGTTAGGTTAGGTTAGGTTAGGTTAGGTTAGGTTAGGTTAGGTTAGGTTAGGTTAGGTTAGGTTAGGTTAGGTTAGGTTAGGTTAGGTTAGGTTAGGTTAGGTTAGGTTAGGTTAGGTTAGGTTAGGTTAGGTTAGGTTAGGTTAGGTTAGGTTAGGTTAGGTTAGGTTAGGTTAGGTTAGGTTAGGTTAGGTTAGGTTAGGTTAGGTTAGGTTAGGTTAGGTTAGGTTAGGTTAGGTTAGGTTAGGTTAGGTTAGGTTAGGTTAGGTTAGGTTAGGTTAGGTTAGGTTAGGTTAGGTTAGGTTAGGTTAGGTTAGGTTAGGTTAGGTTAGGTTAGGTTAGGTTAGGTTAGGTTAGGTTAGGTTAGGTTAGGTTAGGTTAGGTTAGGTTAGGTTAGGTTAGGTTAGGTTAGGTTAGGTTAGGTTAGGTTAGGTTAGGTTAGGTTAGGTTAGGTTAGGTTAGGTTAGGTTAGGTTAGGTTAGGTTAGGTTAGGTTAGGTTAGGTTAGGTTAGGTTAGGTTAGGTTAGGTTAGGTTAGGTTAGGTTAGGTTAGGTTAGGTTAGGTTAGGTTAGGTTAGGTTAGGTTAGGTTAGGTTAGGTTAGGTTAGGTTAGGTTAGGTTAGGTTAGGTTAGGTTAGGTTAGGTTAGGTTAGGTTAGGTTAGGTTAGGTTAGGTTAGGTTAGGTTAGGTTAGGTTAGGTTAGGTTAGGTTAGGTTAGGTTAGGTTAGGTTAGGTTAGGTTAGGTTAGGTTAGGTTAGGTTAGGTTAGGTTAGGTTAGGTTAGGTTAGGTTAGGTTAGGTTAGGTTAGGTTAGGTTAGGTTAGGTTAGGTTAGGTTAGGTTAGGTTAGGTTAGGTTAGGTTAGGTTAGGTTAGGTTAGGTTAGGTTAGGTTAGGTTAGGTTAGGTTAGGTTAGGTTAGGTTAGGTTAGGTTAGGTTAGGTTAGGTTAGGTTAGGTTAGGTTAGGTTAGGTTAGGTTAGGTTAGGTTAGGTTAGGTTAGGTTAGGTTAGGTTAGGTTAGGTTAGGTTAGGTTAGGTTAGGTTAGGTTAGGTTAGGTTAGGTTAGGTTAGGTTAGGTTAGGTTAGGTTAGGTTAGGTTAGGTTAGGTTAGGTTAGGTTAGGTTAGGTTAGGTTAGGTTAGGTTAGGTTAGGTTAGGTTAGGTTAGGTTAGGTTCGGTTAGGTTAGGTTAGGTTAGGTTAGGTTAGGTTAGGTTAGGTTAGGTTAGGTTAGGTTAGGTTAGGTTAGGTTAGGTTAGGTTAGGTTAGGTTAGGTTAGGTTAGGTTAGGTTAGGTTAGGTTAGGTTAGGTTAGGTTAGGTTAGGTTAGGTTAGGTTAGGTTAGGTTAGGTTAGGTTAGGTTAGGTTAGGTTAGGTTAGGTTAGGTTAGGTTAGGTTAGGTTAGGTTAGGTTAGGTTAGGTTAGGTTAGGTTAGGTTAGGTTAGGTTAGGTTAGGTTAGGTTAGGTTAGGTTAGGTTAGGTTAGGTTAGGTTAGGTTAGGTTAGGTTAGGTTAGGTTAGGTTAGGTTAGGTTAGGTTAGGTTAGGTTAGGTTAGGTTAGGTTAGGTTAGGTTAGGTTAGGTTAGGTTAGGTTAGGTTAGGTTAGGTTAGGTTAGGTTAGGTTAGGTTAGGTTAGGTTAGGTTAGGTTAGGTTAGGTTAGGTTAGGTTAGGTTAGGTTAGGTTAGGTTAGGTTAGGTTAGGTTAGGTTAGGTTAGGTTAGGTTAGGTTAGGTTAGGTTAGGTTAGGTTAGGTTAGGTTAGGTTAGGTTAGGTTAGGTTAGGTTAGGTTAGGTTAGGTTAGGTTAGGTTAGGTTAGGTTAGGTTAGGTTAGGTTAGGTTAGGTTAGGTTAGGTTAGGTTAGGTTAGGTTAGGTTAGGTTAGGTTAGGTTAGGTTAGGTTAGGTTAGGTTAGGTTAGGTTAGGTTAGGTTAGGTTAGGTTAGGTTAGGTTAGGTTAGGTTAGGTTAGGTTAGGTTAGGTTAGGTTAGGTTAGGTTAGGTTAGGTTAGGTTAGGTTAGGTTAGGTTAGGTTAGGTTAGGTTAGGTTAGGTTAGGTTAGGTTAGGTTAGGTTAGGTTAGGTTAGGTTAGGTTAGGTTAGGTTAGGTTAGGTTAGGTTAGGTTAGGTTAGGTTAGGTTAGGTTAGGTTAGGTTAGGTTAGGTTAGGTTAGGTTAGGTTAGGTTAGGTTAGGTTAGGTTAGGTTAGGTTAGGTTAGGTTAGGTTAGGTTAGGTTAGGTTAGGTTAGGTTAGGTTAGGTTAGGTTAGGTTAGGTTAGGTTAGGTTAGGTTAGGTTAGGTTAGGTTAGGTTAGGTTAGGTTAGGTTAGGTTAGGTTAGGTTAGGTTAGGTTAGGTTAGGTTAGGTTAGGTTAGGTTAGGTTAGGTTAGGTTAGGTTAGGTTAGGTTAGGTTAGGTTAGGTTAGGTTAGGTTAGGTTAGGTTAGGTTAGGTTAGGTTAGGTTAGGTTAGGTTAGGTTAGGTTAGGTTAGGTTAGGTTAGGTTAGGTTAGGTTAGGTTAGGTTAGGTTAGGTTAGGTTAGGTTAGGTTAGGTTAGGTTAGGTTAGGTTAGGTTAGGTTAGGTTAGGTTAGGTTAGGTTAGGTTAGGTTAGGTTAGGTTAGGTTAGGTTAGGTTAGGTTAGGTTAGGTTAGGTTAGGTTAGGTTAGGTTAGGTTAGGTTAGGTTAGGTTAGGTTAGGTTAGGTTAGGTTAGGTTAGGTTAGGTTAGGTTAGGTTAGGTTAGGTTAGGTTAGGTTAGGTTAGGTTAGGTTAGGTTAGGTTAGGTTAGGTTAGGTTAGGTTAGGTTAGGTTAGGTTAGGTTAGGTTAGGTTAGGTTAGGTTAGGTTAGGTTAGGTTAGGTTAGGTTAGGTTAGGTTAGGTTAGGTTAGGTTAGGTTAGGTTAGGTTAGGTTAGGTTAGGTTAGGTTAGGTTAGGTTAGGTTAGGTTAGGTTAGGTTAGGTTAGGTTAGGTTAGGTTAGGTTAGGTTAGGTTAGGTTAGGTTAGGTTAGGTTAGGTTAGGTTAGGTTAGGTTAGGTTAGGTTAGGTTAGGTTAGGTTAGGTTAGGTTAGGTTAGGTTAGGTTAGGTTAGGTTAGGTTAGGTTAGGTTAGGTTAGGTTAGGTTAGGTTAGGTTAGGTTAGGTTAGGTTAGGTTAGGTTAGGTTAGGTTAGGTTAGGTTAGGTTAGGTTAGGTTAGGTTAGGTTAGGTTAGGTTAGGTTAGGTTAGGTTAGGTTAGGTTAGGTTAGGTTAGGTTAGGTTAGGTTAGGTTAGGTTAGGTTAGGTTAGGTTAGGTTAGGTTAGGTTAGGTTAGGTTAGGTTAGGTTAGGTTAGGTTAGGTTAGGTTAGGTTAGGTTAGGTTAGGTTAGGTTAGGTTAGGTTAGGTTAGGTTAGGTTAGGTTAGGTTAGGTTAGGTTAGGTTAGGTTAGGTTAGGTTAGGTTAGGTTAGGTTAGGTTAGGTTAGGTTAGGTTAGGTTAGGTTAGGTTAGGTTAGGTTAGGTTAGGTTAGGTTAGGTTAGGTTAGGTTAGGTTAGGTTAGGTTAGGTTAGGTTAGGTTAGGTTAGGTTAGGTTAGGTTAGGTTAGGTTAGGTTAGGTTAGGTTAGGTTAGGTTAGGTTAGGTTAGGTTAGGTTAGGTTAGGTTAGGTTAGGTTAGGTTAGGTTAGGTTAGGTTAGGTTAGGTTAGGTTAGGTTAGGTTAGGTTAGGTTAGGTTAGGTTAGGTTAGGTTAGGTTAGGTTAGGTTAGGTTAGGTTAGGTTAGGTTAGGTTAGGTTAGGTTAGGTTAGGTTAGGTTAGGTTAGGTTAGGTTAGGTTAGGTTAGGTTAGGTTAGGTTAGGTTAGGTTAGGTTAGGTTAGGTTAGGTTAGGTTAGGTTAGGTTAGGTTAGGTTAGGTTAGGTTAGGTTAGGTTAGGTTAGGTTAGGTTAGGTTAGGTTAGGTTAGGTTAGGTTAGGTTAGGTTAGGTTAGGTTAGGTTAGGTTAGGTTAGGTTAGGTTAGGTTAGGTTAGGTTAGGTTAGGTTAGGTTAGGTTAGGTTAGGTTAGGTTAGGTTAGGTTAGGTTAGGTTAGGTTAGGTTAGGTTAGGTTAGGTTAGGTTAGGTTAGGTTAGGTTAGGTTAGGTTAGGTTAGGTTAGGTTAGGTTAGGTTAGGTTAGGTTAGGTTAGGTTAGGTTAGGTTAGGTTAGGTTAGGTTAGGTTAGGTTAGGTTAGGTTAGGTTAGGTTAGGTTAGGTTAGGTTAGGTTAGGTTAGGTTAGGTTAGGTTAGGTTAGGTTAGGTTAGGTTAGGTTAGGTTAGGTTAGGTTAGGTTAGGTTAGGTTAGGTTAGGTTAGGTTAGGTTAGGTTAGGTTAGGTTAGGT
>OX602123.1:9849908-9874908 GCA_951449985.1 Falcaria lacertinaria | reverse complement strand
CCTAACCTAACCTAACCTAACCTAACCTAACCTAACCTAACCTAACCTAACCTAACCTAACCTAACCTAACCTAACCTAACCTAACCTAACCTAACCTAACCTAACCTAACCTAACCTAACCTAACCTAACCTAACCTAACCTAACCTAACCTAACCTAACCTAACCTAACCTAACCTAACCTAACCTAACCTAACCTAACCTAACCTAACCTAACCTAACCTAACCTAACCTAACCTAACCTAACCTAACCTAACCTAACCTAACCTAACCTAACCTAACCTAACCTAACCTAACCTAACCTAACCTAACCTAACCTAACCTAACCTAACCTAACCTAACCTAACCTAACCTAACTACCTAACCTAACCTAACCTAACCTAACCTAACCTAACCTAACCTAACCTAACCTAACCTAACCTAACCTAACCTAACCTAACCTAACCTAACCTAACCTAACCTAACCTAACCTAACCTAACCTAACCTAACCTAACCTAACCTAACCTAACCTAACCTAACCTAACCTAACCTAACCTAACCTAACCTAACCTAACCTAACCTAACCTAACCTAACCTAACCTAACCTAACCTAACCTAACCTAACCTAACCTAACCTAACCTAACCTAACCTAACCTAACCTAACCTAACCTAACCTAACCTAACCTAACCTAACCTAACCTAACCTAACCTAACCTAACCTAACCTAACCTAACCTAACCTAACCTAACCTAACCTAACCTAACCTAACCTAACCTAACCTAACCTAACCTAACCTAACCTAACCTAACCTAACCTAACCTAACCTAACCTAACCTAACCTAACCTAACCTAACCTAACCTAACCTAACCTAACCTAACCTAACCTAACCTAACCTAACCTAACCTAACCTAACCTAACCTAACCTAACCTAACCTAACCTAACCTAACCTAACCTAACCTAACCTAACCTAACCTAACCTAACCTAACCTAACCTAACCTAACCTAACCTAACCTAACCTAACCTAACCTAACCTAACCTAACCTAACCTAACCTAACCTAACCTAACCTAACCTAACCTAACCTAACCTAACCTAACCTAACCTAACCTAACCTAACCTAACCTAACCTAACCTAACCTAACCTAACCTAACCTAACCTAACCTAACCTAACCTAACCTAACCTAACCTAACCTAACCTAACCTAACCTAACCTAACCTAACCTAACCTAACCTAACCTAACCTAACCTAACCTAACCTAACCTAACCTAACCTAACCTAACCTAACCTAACCTAACCTAACCTAACCTAACCTAACCTAACCTAACCTAACCTAACCTAACCTAACCTAACCTAACCTAACCTAACCTAACCTAACCTAACCTAACCTAACCTAACCTAACCTAACCTAACCTAACCTAACCTAACCTAACCTAACCTAACCTAACCTAACCTAACCTAACCTAACCTAACCTAACCTAACCTAACCTAACCTAACCTAACCTAACCTAACCTAACCTAACCTAACCTAACCTAACCTAACCTAACCTAACCTAACCTAACCTAACCTAACCTAACCTAACCTAACCTAACCTAACCTAACCTAACCTAACCTAACCTAACCTAACCTAACCTAACCTAACCTAACCTAACCTAACCTAACCTAACCTAACCTAACCTAACCTAACCTAACCTAACCTAACCTAACCTAACCTAACCTAACCTAACCTAACCTAACCTAACCTAACCTAACCTAACCTAACCTAACCTAACCTAACCTAACCTAACCTAACCTAACCTAACCTAACCTAACCTAACCTAACCTAACCTAACCTAACCTAACCTAACCTAACCTAACCTAACCTAACCTAACCTAACCTAACCTAACCTAACCTAACCTAACCTAACCTAACCTAACCTAACCTAACCTAACCTAACCTAACCTAACCTAACCTAACCTAACCTAACCTAACCTAACCTAACCTAACCTAACCTAACCTAACCTAACCTAACCTAACCTAACCTAACCTAACCTAACCTAACCTAACCTAACCTAACCTAACCTAACCTAACCTAACCTAACCTAACCTAACCTAACCTAACCTAACCTAACCTAACCTAACCTAACCTAACCTAACCTAACCTAACCTAACCTAACCTAACCTAACCTAACCTAACCTAACCTAACCTAACCTAACCTAACCTAACCTAACCTAACCTAACCTAACCTAACCTAACCTAACCTAACCTAACCTAACCTAACCTAACCTAACCTAACCTAACCTAACCTAACCTAACCTAACCTAACCTAACCTAACCTAACCTAACCTAACCTAACCTAACCTAACCTAACCTAACCTAACCTAACCTAACCTAACCTAACCTAACCTAACCTAACCTAACCTAACCTAACCTAACCTAACCTAACCTAACCTAACCTAACCTAACCTAACCTAACCTAACCTAACCTAACCTAACCTAACCTAACCTAACCTAACCTAACCTAACCTAACCTAACCTAACCTAACCTAACCTAACCTAACCTAACCTAACCTAACCTAACCTAACCTAACCTAACCTAACCTAACCTAACCTAACCTAACCTAACCTAACCTAACCTAACCTAACCTAACCTAACCTAACCTAACCTAACCTAACCTAACCTAACCTAACCTAACCTAACCTAACCTAACCTAACCTAACCTAACCTAACCTAACCTAACCTAACCTAACCTAACCTAACCTAACCTAACCTAACCTAACCTAACCTAACCTAACCTAACCTAACCTAACCTAACCTAACCTAACCTAACCTAACCTAACCTAACCTAACCTAACCTAACCTAACCTAACCTAACCTAACCTAACCTAACCTAACCTAACCTAACCTAACCTAACCTAACCTAACCTAACCTAACCTAACCTAACCTAACCTAACCTAACCTAACCTAACCTAACCTAACCTAACCTAACCTAACCTAACCTAACCTAACCTAACCTAACCTAACCTAACCTAACCTAACCTAACCTAACCTAACCTAACCTAACCTAACCTAACCTAACCTAACCTAACCTAACCTAACCTAACCTAACCTAACCTAACCTAACCTAACCTAACCTAACCTAACCTAACCTAACCTAACCTAACCTAACCTAACCTAACCTAACCTAACCTAACCTAACCTAACCTAACCTAACCTAACCTAACCTAACCTAACCTAACCTAACCTAACCTAACCTAACCTAACCTAACCTAACCTAACCTAACCTAACCTAACCTAACCTAACCTAACCTAACCTAACCTAACCTAACCTAACCTAACCTAACCTAACCTAACCTAACCTAACCTAACCTAACCTAACCTAACCTAACCTAACCTAACCTAACCTAACCTAACCTAACCTAACCTAACCTAACCTAACCTAACCTAACCTAACCTAACCTAACCTAACCTAACCTAACCTAACCTAACCTAACCTAACCTAACCTAACCTAACCTAACCTAACCTAACCTAACCTAACCTAACCTAACCTAACCTAACCTAACCTAACCTAACCTAACCTAACCTAACCTAACCTAACCTAACCTAACCTAACCTAACCTAACCTAACCTAACCTAACCTAACCTAACCTAACCTAACCTAACCTAACCTAACCTAACCTAACCTAACCTAACCTAACCTAACCTAACCTAACCTAACCTAACCTAACCTAACCTAACCTAACCTAACCTAACCTAACCTAACCTAACCTAACCTAACCTAACCTAACCTAACCTAACCTAACCTAACCTAACCTAACCTAACCTAACCTAACCTAACCTAACCTAACCTAACCTAACCTAACCTAACCTAACCTAACCTAACCTAACCTAACCTAACCTAACCTAACCTAACCTAACCTAACCTAACCTAACCTAACCTAACCTAACCTAACCTAACCTAACCTAACCTAACCTAACCTAACCTAACCTAACCTAACCTAACCTAACCTAACCTAACCTAACCTAACCTAACCTAACCTAACCTAACCTAACCTAACCTAACCTAACCTAACCTAACCTAACCTAACCTAACCTAACCTAACCTAACCTAACCTAACCTAACCTAACCTAACCTAACCTAACCTAACCTAACCTAACCTAACCTAACCTAACCTAACCTAACCTAACCTAACCTAACCTAACCTAACCTAACCTAACCTAACCTAACCTAACCTAACCTAACCTAACCTAACCTAACCTAACCTAACCTAACCTAACCTAACCTAACCTAACCTAACCTAACCTAACCTAACCTAACCTAACCTAACCTAACCTAACCTAACCTAACCTAACCTAACCTAACCTAACCTAACCTAACCTAACCTAACCTAACCTAACCTAACCTAACCTAACCTAACCTAACCTAACCTAACCTAACCTAACCTAACCTAACCTAACCTAACCTAACCTAACCTAACCTAACCTAACCTAACCTAACCTAACCTAACCTAACCTAACCTAACCTAACCTAACCTAACCTAACCTAACCTAACCTAACCTAACCTAACCTAACCTAACCTAACCTAACCTAACCTAACCTAACCTAACCTAACCTAACCTAACCTAACCTAACCTAACCTAACCTAACCTAACCTAACCTAACCTAACCTAACCTAACCTAACCTAACCTAACCTAACCTAACCTAACCTAACCTAACCTAACCTAACCTAACCTAACCTAACCTAACCTAACCTAACCTAACCTAACCTAACCTAACCTAACCTAACCTAACCTAACCTAACCTAACCTAACCTAACCTAACCTAACCTAACCTAACCTAACCTAACCTAACCTAACCTAACCTAACCTAACCTAACCTAACCTAACCTAACCTAACCTAACCTAACCTAACCTAACCTAACCTAACCTAACCTAACCTAACCTAACCTAACCTAACCTAACCTAACCTAACCTAACCTAACCTAACCTAACCTAACCTAACCTAACCTAACCTAACCTAACCTAACCTAACCTAACCTAACCTAACCTAACCTAACCTAACCTAACCTAACCTAACCTAACCTAACCTAACCTAACCTAACCTAACCTAACCTAACCTAACCTAACCTAACCTAACCTAACCTAACCTAACCTAACCTAACCTAACCTAACCTAACCTAACCTAACCTAACCTAACCTAACCTAACCTAACCTAACCTAACCTAACCTAACCTAACCTAACCTAACCTAACCTAACCTAACCTAACCTAACCTAACCTAACCTAACCTAACCTAACCTAACCTAACCTAACCTAACCTAACCTAACCTAACCTAACCTAACCTAACCTAACCTAACCTAACCTAACCTAACCTAACCTAACCTAACCTAACCTAACCTAACCTAACCTAACCTAACCTAACCTAACCTAACCTAACCTAACCTAACCTAACCTAACCTAACCTAACCTAACCTAACCTAACCTAACCTAACCTAACCTAACCTAACCTAACCTAACCTAACCTAACCTAACCTAACCTAACCTAACCTAACCTAACCTAACCTAACCTAACCTAACCTAACCTAACCTAACCTAACCTAACCTAACCTAACCTAACCTAACCTAACCTAACCTAACCTAACCTAACCTAACCTAACCTAACCTAACCTAACCTAACCTAACCTAACCTAACCTAACCTAACCTAACCTAACCTAACCTAACCTAACCTAACCTAACCTAACCTAACCTAACCTAACCTAACCTAACCTAACCTAACCTAACCTAACCTAACCTAACCTAACCTAACCTAACCTAACCTAACCTAACCTAACCTAACCTAACCTAACCTAACCTAACCTAACCTAACCTAACCTAACCTAACCTAACCTAACCTAACCTAACCTAACCTAACCTAACCTAACCTAACCTAACCTAACCTAACCTAACCTAACCTAACCTAACCTAACCTAACCTAACCTAACCTAACCTAACCTAACCTAACCTAACCTAACCTAACCTAACCTAACCTAACCTAACCTAACCTAACCTAACCTAACCTAACCTAACCTAACCTAACCTAACCTAACCTAACCTAACCTAACCTAACCTAACCTAACCTAACCTAACCTAACCTAACCTAACCTAACCTAACCTAACCTAACCTAACCTAACCTAACCTAACCTAACCTAACCTAACCTAACCTAACCTAACCTAACCTAACCTAACCTAACCTAACCTAACCTAACCTAACCTAACCTAACCTAACCTAACCTAACCTAACCTAACCTAACCTAACCTAACCTAACCTAACCTAACCTAACCTAACCTAACCTAACCTAACCTAACCTAACCTAACCTAACCTAACCTAACCTAACCTAACCTAACCTAACCTAACCTAACCTAACCTAACCTAACCTAACCTAACCTAACCTAACCTAACCTAACCTAACCTAACCTAACCTAACCTAACCTAACCTAACCTAACCTAACCTAACCTAACCTAACCTAACCTAACCTAACCTAACCTAACCTAACCTAACCTAACCTAACCTAACCTAACCTAACCTAACCTAACCTAACCTAACCTAACCTAACCTAACCTAACCTAACCTAACCTAACCTAACCTAACCTAACCTAACCTAACCTAACCTAACCTAACCTAACCTAACCTAACCTAACCTAACCTAACCTAACCTAACCTAACCTAACCTAACCTAACCTAACCTAACCTAACCTAACCTAACCTAACCTAACCTAACCTAACCTAACCTAACCTAACCTAACCTAACCTAACCTAACCTAACCTAACCTAACCTAACCTAACCTAACCTAACCTAACCTAACCTAACCTAACCTAACCTAACCTAACCTAACCTAACCTAACCTAACCTAACCTAACCTAACCTAACCTAACCTAACCTAACCTAACCTAACCTAACCTAACCTAACCTAACCTAACCTAACCTAACCTAACCTAACCTAACCTAACCTAACCTAACCTAACCTAACCTAACCTAACCTAACCTAACCTAACCTAACCTAACCTAACCTAACCTAACCTAACCTAACCTAACCTAACCTAACCTAACCTAACCTAACCTAACCTAACCTAACCTAACCTAACCTAACCTAACCTAACCTAACCTAACCTAACCTAACCTAACCTAACCTAACCTAACCTAACCTAACCTAACCTAACCTAACCTAACCTAACCTAACCTAACCTAACCTAACCTAACCTAACCTAACCTAACCTAACCTAACCTAACCTAACCTAACCTAACCTAACCTAACCTAACCTAACCTAACCTAACCTAACCTAACCTAACCTAACCTAACCTAACCTAACCTAACCTAACCTAACCTAACCTAACCTAACCTAACCTAACCTAACCTAACCTAACCTAACCTAACCTAACCTAACCTAACCTAACCTAACCTAACCTAACCTAACCTAACCTAACCTAACCTAACCTAACCTAACCTAACCTAACCTAACCTAACCTAACCTAACCTAACCTAACCTAACCTAACCTAACCTAACCTAACCTAACCTAACCTAACCTAACCTAACCTAACCTAACCTAACCTAACCTAACCTAACCTAACCTAACCTAACCTAACCTAACCTAACCTAACCTAACCTAACCTAACCTAACCTAACCTAACCTAACCTAACCTAACCTAACCTAACCTAACCTAACCTAACCTAACCTAACCTAACCTAACCTAACCTAACCTAACCTAACCTAACCTAACCTAACCTAACCTAACCTAACCTAACCTAACCTAACCTAACCTAACCTAACCTAACCTAACCTAACCTAACCTAACCTAACCTAACCTAACCTAACCTAACCTAACCTAACCTAACCTAACCTAACCTAACCTAACCTAACCTAACCTAACCTAACCTAACCTAACCTAACCTAACCTAACCTAACCTAACCTAACCTAACCTAACCTAACCTAACCTAACCTAACCTAACCTAACCTAACCTAACCTAACCTAACCTAACCTAACCTAACCTAACCTAACCTAACCTAACCTAACCTAACCTAACCTAACCTAACCTAACCTAACCTAACCTAACCTAACCTAACCTAACCTAACCTAACCTAACCTAACCTAACCTAACCTAACCTAACCTAACCTAACCTAACCTAACCTAACCTAACCTAACCTAACCTAACCTAACCTAACCTAACCTAACCTAACCTAACCTAACCTAACCTAACCTAACCTAACCTAACCTAACCTAACCTAACCTAACCTAACCTAACCTAACCTAACCTAACCTAACCTAACCTAACCTAACCTAACCTAACCTAACCTAACCTAACCTAACCTAACCTAACCTAACCTAACCTAACCTAACCTAACCTAACCTAACCTAACCTAACCTAACCTAACCTAACCTAACCTAACCTAACCTAACCTAACCTAACCTAACCTAACCTAACCTAACCTAACCTAACCTAACCTAACCTAACCTAACCTAACCTAACCTAACCTAACCTAACCTAACCTAACCTAACCTAACCTAACCTAACCTAACCTAACCTAACCTAACCTAACCTAACCTAACCTAACCTAACCTAACCTAACCTAACCTAACCTAACCTAACCTAACCTAACCTAACCTAACCTAACCTAACCTAACCTAACCTAACCTAACCTAACCTAACCTAACCTAACCTAACCTAACCTAACCTAACCTAACCTAACCTAACCTAACCTAACCTAACCTAACCTAACCTAACCTAACCTAACCTAACCTAACCTAACCTAACCTAACCTAACCTAACCTAACCTAACCTAACCTAACCTAACCTAACCTAACCTAACCTAACCTAACCTAACCTAACCTAACCTAACCTAACCTAACCTAACCTAACCTAACCTAACCTAACCTAACCTAACCTAACCTAACCTAACCTAACCTAACCTAACCTAACCTAACCTAACCTAACCTAACCTAACCTAACCTAACCTAACCTAACCTAACCTAACCTAACCTAACCTAACCTAACCTAACCTAACCTAACCTAACCTAACCTAACCTAACCTAACCTAACCTAACCTAACCTAACCTAACCTAACCTAACCTAACCTAACCTAACCTAACCTAACCTAACCTAACCTAACCTAACCTAACCTAACCTAACCTAACCTAACCTAACCTAACCTAACCTAACCTAACCTAACCTAACCTAACCTAACCTAACCTAACCTAACCTAACCTAACCTAACCTAACCTAACCTAACCTAACCTAACCTAACCTAACCTAACCTAACCTAACCTAACCTAACCTAACCTAACCTAACCTAACCTAACCTAACCTAACCTAACCTAACCTAACCTAACCTAACCTAACCTAACCTAACCTAACCTAACCTAACCTAACCTAACCTAACCTAACCTAACCTAACCTAACCTAACCTAACCTAACCTAACCTAACCTAACCTAACCTAACCTAACCTAACCTAACCTAACCTAACCTAACCTAACCTAACCTAACCTAACCTAACCTAACCTAACCTAACCTAACCTAACCTAACCTAACCTAACCTAACCTAACCTAACCTAACCTAACCTAACCTAACCTAACCTAACCTAACCTAACCTAACCTAACCTAACCTAACCTAACCTAACCTAACCTAACCTAACCTAACCTAACCTAACCTAACCTAACCTAACCTAACCTAACCTAACCTAACCTAACCTAACCTAACCTAACCTAACCTAACCTAACCTAACCTAACCTAACCTAACCTAACCTAACCTAACCTAACCTAACCTAACCTAACCTAACCTAACCTAACCTAACCTAACCTAACCTAACCTAACCTAACCTAACCTAACCTAACCTAACCTAACCTAACCTAACCTAACCTAACCTAACCTAACCTAACCTAACCTAACCTAACCTAACCTAACCTAACCTAACCTAACCTAACCTAACCTAACCTAACCTAACCTAACCTAACCTAACCTAACCTAACCTAACCTAACCTAACCTAACCTAACCTAACCTAACCTAACCTAACCTAACCTAACCTAACCTAACCTAACCTAACCTAACCTAACCTAACCTAACCTAACCTAACCTAACCTAACCTAACCTAACCTAACCTAACCTAACCTAACCTAACCTAACCTAACCTAACCTAACCTAACCTAACCTAACCTAACCTAACCTAACCTAACCTAACCTAACCTAACCTAACCTAACCTAACCTAACCTAACCTAACCTAACCTAACCTAACCTAACCTAACCTAACCTAACCTAACCTAACCTAACCTAACCTAACCTAACCTAACCTAACCTAACCTAACCTAACCTAACCTAACCTAACCTAACCTAACCTAACCTAACCTAACCTAACCTAACCTAACCTAACCTAACCTAACCTAACCTAACCTAACCTAACCTAACCTAACCTAACCTAACCTAACCTAACCTAACCTAACCTAACCTAACCTAACCTAACCTAACCTAACCTAACCTAACCTAACCTAACCTAACCTAACCTAACCTAACCTAACCTAACCTAACCTAACCTAACCTAACCTAACCTAACCTAACCTAACCTAACCTAACCTAACCTAACCTAACCTAACCTAACCTAACCTAACCTAACCTAACCTAACCTAACCTAACCTAACCTAACCTAACCTAACCTAACCTAACCTAACCTAACCTAACCTAACCTAACCTAACCTAACCTAACCTAACCTAACCTAACCTAACCTAACCTAACCTAACCTAACCTAACCTAACCTAACCTAACCTAACCTAACCTAACCTAACCTAACCTAACCTAACCTAACCTAACCTAACCTAACCTAACCTAACCTAACCTAACCTAACCTAACCTAACCTAACCTAACCTAACCTAACCTAACCTAACCTAACCTAACCTAACCTAACCTAACCTAACCTAACCTAACCTAACCTAACCTAACCTAACCTAACCTAACCTAACCTAACCTAACCTAACCTAACCTAACCTAACCTAACCTAACCTAACCTAACCTAACCTAACCTAACCTAACCTAACCTAACCAGTCCAGCGCGCGCCCCCGACCGAGCAACACGCTCCCCAAGCCGCTCCGCGCCGAAAAATCATCAATTTATAGCTAAAAATCGTCAACTTCGGCTATTTAAGTGATAAAAATATGAGTGATACACCAAAAGTTGCGCGCTGACTCCTCGGACATTTTAGTGAAAAAATTTTCAAAATCGGACCACCCTGTGAGAAACTGTGATTAAAATAGTGTAAATTCAACGTCTCCGCGCGACCTGTCACATTAACTCTGTCAGTGCTCCTAGTGCCATCGAAGTAGTGCTCAAGTGTGCCCTCATTTTCCTTCCTGGACACTTCCCCATCCTTAATCACTAATTTTCATTCATGTAAGTACAGTAGTTTTTGAGATACAGACATTTTTATAAACTTCATAAATTTTTTCTCAATTTTTCAACTTTCTCCTCTTTTTTCTCGAAAAGTAAAGCGATGACCCCCCTTTTTTATTAGTGGACAAATAGCCCCCAGTCGTTCTTAAGCCATCTGCAAAAATTCAGATTTTTCCGCCTTATAGTTTTCGAGAAAAACGCAAATATACCCGGCCATCCACCAAAATTTTCAATATTTTTACGTATTCTGAAACTGAAATTCACTTTTTTCCCCTTAGAGTTTTCTCATTTTTGCTTTCACAGCATTGTAGCCCAACAGGAATAAATACCCTCCATATAATTAGTTCCATTTAAAATTGTCATCTTCACCCCTTTTAAACAGTTTTTATATTGTAAAGTATGACGCAATAACTGCGTCGTACTTTATCGGTTGTCCGTGTACTCCACCCGCCCTGACGTGTCGGGCGAGTGTGGGTCTTGCTGCGCACGGAATAAGGTTTATTTCAGTAAGTCCAGAACCCTTCCCGGCTGTGGATCACCCAGTCGGACCCCATTTTGCAAACAACTACGACACTTACCCGTGCATTCCCCGTGCCCGCCTGCTCGCGCGGGCAAATATAGATCTTAACCCGTATAGAATAAAGCTTAACTCACCATGTTCAGGACGCCTCCCGGTTCTAAGGCTGGTTCAAGTTCTAAAAATAGCCCTACTAAAACCAAGCCAGATGTACTCCCTACTGGACCAAAGACTAGAAGCACTAGAGCGTGCCCGCTTAACGAGCCGCCTAGCACGAGCACTAACACTTCTTCAATCACCTCTACAAATCCCAAAGTCACTCTGATGGGCAAACAGCAGACCCTTATAGATGCCCCTAAGGCCCCCACTGTGCCTCCGTCGGTCGAGGCCCCATTTGATTTAGAGGCCCTCTACACTGAATCAGCCCCCCCTGTAGCCACCGTACCCGTTCACTCTACTCCCGAGGCCGCGCCAACCCTCTCCATCCCTGAGTCCACCTTCACACCCGAGCCCCTACCTAGTCCTACTAGCGCACATAACATCACCATTGAGGACCTCACGGATCATATGGAGGAGGAAATTGTAACATTTAAGAGGACCGTCTTAGACAAAACTAGATCCATTTTGACCAAGCTGCAGGAGGGAAAGAGCCTGACACGAGCCAACAAAACTGATATTGTCGCCCTCATCTGTGAGATCCAGACGTGTACCAAGGAGCTCAATTACCCAACCACGTACACCGACCCGGACTCTCCCTGGTCACTCGAAAAGGCGGCCGCACCTCCCGAAACCAATATGCTCATCAATAATAGAAAAATGAAAGCCGAAATTATATCAGAAATCAGAACCGAACTGAAAAACCAATTAGATTTATCCAACAAGACACAGGCAAAGGAAATAAAGGCCCTCCGCACACTCAGCCAAACATCCATACAAGAGCTCAAACTGATACAAGACAAACTTGCCAAGGACGAGGAGTCTGCCAAATCTATCTTGAACAGACTGGAAAATAAAATAGAACAACTAGACCGCACAAACAGAGAATACTCCAACAACACGATCGAAATCAACCCTCACAACCCGCCCAAGACCAGCAGCCGCGCCCCGCCCGCCGCCACCTACGCCGCCGCGCTCGCCGCTCCCCGACCGGCCCCGCGGCCCACTTACCCCATCCTTGTGAGCTCGATTGACCCTCGTCACACCAGTGACGAGGTTATTAACAAGGTCAAGGCCAGCGCCAACATCATCAGCTTGGGCATCGGGGTGAGTGGTATCCGACGGGTGAAAGGCAACAAAGCGATCGTTGTGTGCGACGACCCGCGCGGCAGGGAGAGACTACAAGAGGCGATTACGTCGGGCGACGCGCAGCTGACGGTATGCGAACCCATCACTAAAGACCCGCTCCTCAAGTTGATCGGACTCAGCAGCGACCTTACGGACGGCAGCATCGAGGACGCAGTCCGCAACCAAAACGCCTCCCTTCTCTCTGCACTCCCCGACATAAAGGTCAGAGTGCAAAGACGCACAAAGGTCAGGAACGATCAAACTCTCAACGTGATACTACAAGTCAGCCCGGAAGTGTGGGCTGCCCTTGTGGGTAAGAAGATTAGAATAGGATACCAAATCGTGCTGGCCGTCGACCAATCACCGCTGACGCAGTGCTTTAAGTGCTTCGGCTACGGGCACCAGGCGCACGCGTGCACCGGCGCCGCCACCTGCGGCTACTGCGCCGAGCCGCACGACTCCCGCCAGTGCCCCAACCGGGGCGCCGCGCCCACCTGCTGCAGCTGCAAAGCTCTGTCCCTCGAGGCGGCCCACCCCGCCTACAGCTGGACCTGTCCCGTGTGGCAACGGTGGGACCGCGTCGCACGGCTAAGCGTTAGAACTTGTTAATCCATATTATATCAATAGAACTAGCAGGTAGCTGTTATCTCCTAACTTAACACACCTTTCTGTATAATTAATTACATGTACCTATTTCTTGCTATGTAAATGACCATTATCAGACAACTCTAGATTCTCACCGTCCTATCATCCCATTATTATAAACCGGCCTCATTAAATAACAACATCATAAAACGTTATCATCTACCTGTTAGTACCGCTACCACATTCCATTGTCTCACGCAACCCGTCTGGCCCCATTCTATCTTTGTTATTGTTGCTATCACCCGG
This sequence comes from Falcaria lacertinaria, assembly GCA_951449985.1. NCBI lineage: Eukaryota > Metazoa > Arthropoda > Insecta > Lepidoptera > Drepanidae > Falcaria > Falcaria lacertinaria. The sequence goes on along the minus strand of OX602123.1, from coordinate 9,860,824 downwards.
AACGAGCGAGCGCGCAACACCGCCCTCGCCTCGCTATGTCGATATCAGTCAATGCAAGCCGAATCGACACGCAAGGCTCTAGCTATAAGGATTTCATTCGCTTGGAGTTTCTTTGGTCTGTTTACAGCAAACGCTCACTTGTGCCGGTCGCAGGAACATCTTTCGACTACGGTTTCGGGAGCATTCATTCATTCACGCTCGCGCTACTGATCTCTCATAGCTTCCGCTAATTGCATAGTACTTTATACTGATAGGACTGATTTTAATCATTAAATGCACATGGAAAACCTAATATCGTAATCGTATCTACTCTATTCGTCTTCAATACCTTATATTATCTTTAAACCTCTTATCGTTAGTGTAGTTGCTGTAAACATACTGGTAAATATTCCAAGTGCCCGGAATGGTGTGGGACTGTGGCCTGCTACCATTATATTTTCCTCTGCTTAATAATTCACATCCTTCCAATAGTTTTATCTAATCCTTCTAAATAATGTCAGTAAATTATCATTTCTGGGGTTATTCGTAAGAGCGACCCCTTCCGGCAGCTCAGGGCAACGTATTTAAATTATAACTCCAACTTGAACTCTCAGTCAAATCCCAATTATAAAATGGGTGATAAGTCAGACAGTGGCAGCACCGCACTGTAGGGCTTTTCAACCCAAAGGCCCGCTCTGTTTTAACCATCATATAAATGCATCCAATAAAATAATACGCGACAGAACCGCCAGATGGCACTGATTTTCATTCCCTCTATATTTTATTCTTAGCTCCGTATTTCTTAGGATAGGAAATGATTATATTAATAAGTAAACAAATCATGATCCGCATATCGTCTGAAGTCGCTGTAAAATGCCAGTATTAACCTCCTGTTGTGATTATTCGTGTATTTCAATAATGTAAAATGTACATAGCAAACCCACTACTACTATTGTTAACTTTATATGATAACTTAATTCTTTTTATCTGTTTTCAATACTTTATATTTAACTTAGATAATAATTGTACTCCACAAACTCGTTATATAACTCCTAATCATTCAATTAACACTGTAAACCTTATTTCATAATCGCGTACTTTTAATATTATAAAAATGTCAGTAAATTATCTTCTCTGCCAGTAAACCTTGCCAAGCAACATTATGTGCAATAGAATCGCTAGATGGCGCTGATTTTTGTTTCCTGTACATTTTATTTTTAGCTCCGTATTTCTTAGGATACGAAATGAATGATTATATTAATAAGTAAACAAACCATGATCCGCATACCGTCTGAGGTCACTGTAAAATGTTAGCATTAACCTCCTGTTGTGACTACCCGTGCATTGCCAACAATGTAAATTGTCAAGCATAATGCCAGTCAAAATGTAATGTGATTAGTAATAGTTTTGCCAGTATTAGAATACCATCTCTTCCCAACTAAAATTGATCTCTCGTCGCTTCGGCTAATCGTATGTCATCCTATAGTAATAAGATTGATCTTTGCCATCAAATGTACATAGCAAACCTACCACTACTATTGTTAACCTTTTATGATAACTTAATTCTTGTTATTTGTTTACAATACTCTATATTTAACTTAGGTAATAATCGCACTCCACAAACTTGCTATATAACCCCCAATCATTCAATTAACAATTAACACTGTAAACCTTTTATCATTAGTGTAGTTGCTATAATCTTTTCCTTTATTTCATAATTCGAATGCTTTCAATATTATTAAAATGTTAGTAAATTATCTTCTCTGGGGCTGTACGTCAGGGCGACCCCTCCCGGCAGCTCAGAGCAACGTCTTTAAATTATAACTGCAACTCGAGCTCTCAGCTAAATGCTAATTATGAAATGGGTGATTGACAAACGGTTCCAATTTAATAAGTTAGACGCCGGTGACACTGCAGGGCCTTTCAACCCAAAGGCTCGATCTGCCTTCAACGTTCGCACAAAAGTACCAAGCAACATTATTTGCAGTTGAATCGCCAGATGGCGCTGATTTTTATCCCTGTATATTTAATCTATTTCTTAGGATAAGAAATTATTATGTAAAGCAATTAGTAAACAACTCGTAAATAAGTTTGCTGTAGTATATGGTAAAATATGCATGTTTATTATTTATAGATAGTACGACGCCCACGTAAAAATAAATAATTATATTTTATCTGTTCTTACGATCTTGTAAGCGTGCATTTAATATTGTAAAGGTTTATGTTCTAAGCGAAGTGTACAGATAGCATCATAAACCACGCTGCTAAAACATCAAAGAGACTTGGAATATTCTGTTTAATATTCTTGTGTAGTATTTTAATATATGTGATTCTCACAATAGATCAAACACATACATAATACGCGACAGAATCGCTAGATGGCGCTGATTTTCATTCCTTGTATATTTTTATTTTTAGTTCCGTATTTCTTAGGATAGGAAATGATTATATTAATAAGTAATCAAACCATGATCCGCATATCGCCTGAAGTCGCTGTAAAATGTCAGTATTAACCTCCTGTTGTGATCACTCGTGTATTTTCCAATAATGTAAATTATCTAGCAGAATAAGTAACCAGTAAGAATGAAATCTGATTGGGACTTGTCTTGTTGGTATTAGCATCGATCTGGTTACAACTAAATCCAATTGGACATAGCAGGTCGACCTATTGGTCTATCTGCTATCTGTTTAAGCAAATGTAAATATTAATCCAATTAGCCTCATTGCTTAAAACAAAACAACTGATTAATCTTGCATACTATTTTAAATCACTAATAATTTAATCATGTGTATACAGATGAATGTAAAGACGCAACCTCAATGTCCTGATCACTTCTAAACCATACTGTTTAAACTTAACTTCTTAACTTCACTCCCATTAATTATTAACTTTATTTAATAATGTATAAATATGTTTAAATATGTTTAACATAGCCTAATGTTAAGTCTGCACTCTTGTTTTTGGATAGTTTGATGTCCACGTAAATATTAAAAATTATATTCTTTCGATTATAGTAATAACATAAGGCTGTATTTAGCATTAAAGATTTATGTTTTAAGCGTTTATGTACAGATCACATCTCAAACCACGCCGCTAAAACACCAAAGTGACTTCTAATATTCTGTTTAATATTTTGCGTTGTATCTTTTATATATGTGATCCTTACAATAGTTTAAACATATATGCAAACAAGCCACCGCAATGATCATATCACACTTGATAACTGTGAATAACGCAACAATCGCACAAACGCTTCCAAATATTCATTTTATTTATAAACACAAAGATAAATGTAATACTTACAGTAAGGATCCATATAAATAGGTTTAATAATATATAGTTCCTTCTTACCCTATATTTAAAACAACTGCTTAAAATATTCTCATTTACTGATTGTAATATTGTTAGACAAGTATAAAACTGATTGATAGCTAGATAAATGATAAACCAACTGTTTAAATAAATTTAAATATAAGCTCAAATGTTAGTCACAAAGCCGATTGTATCCAATCGCAGCGGCTTTGTGATAGTACACAGCTCTCAATATTGTTACTTAGGATTCTAAGTTGCAATAAACTCCCTCAAGGGGTGGTGTAGCCCCTTGGGGACCAAGCCCTTGGGGACCAAGGAAAAAAAAAAAAAACCTAACCTAACCTAACCTAACCTAACCTAACCTAACCTAACCTAACCTAACCTAACCTAACCTAACCTAACCTAACCTAACCTAACCTAACCTAACCTAACCTAACCTAACCTAACCTAACCTAACCTAACCTAACCTAACCTAACCTAACCTAACCTAACCTAACCTAACCTAACCTAACCTAACCTAACCTAACCTAACCTAACCTAACCTAACCTAACCTAACCTAACCTAACCTAACCTAACCTAACCTAACCTAACCTAACCTAACCTAACCTAACCTAACCTAACCTAACCTAACCTAACCTAACCTAACCTAACCTAACCTAACCTAACCTAACCTAACCTAACCTAACCTAACCTAACCTAACCTAACCTAACCTAACCTAACCTAACCTAACCTAACCTAACCTAACCTAACCTAACCTAACCTAACCTAACCTAACCTAACCTAACCTAACCTAACCTAACCTAACCTAACCTAACCTAACCTAACCTAACCTAACCTAACCTAACCTAACCTAACCTAACCTAACCTAACCTAACCTAACCTAACCTAACCTAACCTAACCTAACCTAACCTAACCTAACCTAACCTAACCTAACCTAACCTAACCTAACCTAACCTAACCTAACCTAACCTAACCGACAGTCCAGCGCGCGCCCCCGACCGAGCAACACGCTCCCCAAGCCGCTCCGCGCCGAAAAATCATCAATTTATAGCTAAAAATCGTCAACTTCGGCTATTTAAGTGATAAAAATATGAGTGATACACCAAAAGTTGCGCGCTGACTTCCCGGACATTTTAGTGAAAAATTTTTCAAAATCGGACCACCCTGTGAGAAACTGTGATTAAAATAGTGTAAATTCAGCGTCCCCGCGCGACCTGTCACAATAACTCTGTCAGTGCTCCTAGTGCCATCGAAATAGTGCTCAAGTGTGCCCTCATTTTCCTTCCTGAACACTTCCCCATCCTTAATCACCAATTTTCATTCATGTAAGTACAGTAGTTTTTGAGATACAGACATTTTTATTAACTTCAAAAATTTTTTCTCACTTTTTCAACTTTCTCCTCTTTTTTCTCGAAAAGTAAAGCGATGACCCCCCTTTTTTATTAGTGGACAAATAGCCCCCAGTCGTTCTTAAACCACCTGCAAAAAATCAGATTTTTCTGCCTTATAGTTTTCGAGAAAATCGCAAATTTATCCGGCCATCCACCCAAATTTTCAACATTTTTACGTATTTGGAAACCGAAATTCACTTTTTTCCCTGTTAACTTTTTGCACTTTTTCTCTTTCGATAGTATACTTGGACCAAAATAAATACTCCCCATCCAATTTGTTTCATCAAAAATTGCCTTTTTCATCCTTTTTACACAATTGTAACATCATTAAATATGACGCAATAATTGCGTCATACTTTAGCGATAGCCCGTGCATTCCACCCGCCCGTGTCGGACGAGTGTGGACCTTACTGCTTACAAATAAGGTATCTTTCATTAAGTTCAGAACCCGTCCCGGTTGTAGTTCCCTCGGACGGACTCCATCTTGTAAACTACCACGACGCTAAGCCGTGCATTCCCCGTGTTCGCCTGTCCGCGCGGGCAAATATAGACCTTACGCCGAATAGAATAAAGCCTACTTAACCATGTTCAGGACGCCTCCTGGCTCCAAGGCCGCTTCTAGCTTGAAAAACAGCCCTACAAAAGCCAAACCGGTCGTACTCCCTACCGGGCCAAGGACTAGGAGCACTAGAGCGAGCCCGCTTGACGAGCCGCCTAGCACTAGCATCCCTTCAGCCGCTACAGCGACTCCCATAGTCACCATAATGGACAAACAGGCCCCCACAGATGCCCTTAAGGCTCCCACTGTGCCTACGCCGGCCGAGGCCACCTTTGATTTAGAGGCCCTTTACGCAGAAACAACTCACTCCGCTGCTTCCGTACCCGTCCACTCTACTCCCGAGGCGGCCTCCTCCGCTGCGCCAACCCTCTCCATTCCTGAGGCCACCCTTACACCCGAGCCCCTACCTAGCCCAACTAGTGCACACAATATGACTATTGAAGACCTAACCGACCACATGGAGGAAGAAATAGTTACGTTCAAGAGAACCGTGTTGGACAAAACCAGATCAATCCTCACCAAATTACAGGAGGGGAAGAGTCTGACACGGCCTAACAAAATGGACATTGTCGCTCTCGTCTGTGAGATCCAGACGTGCACCAAGGAACTAAACTATCCGACCATGTACACCGAGCCGGACTCTCCTTGGTCACTTGAAAAGGCAGCCGCACCTCCCGAAACCAACACACTCATCAATAATAGAAAAATGAAAGCCGAAATTATATCAGAAATCAGAACCGAACTGAAAAACCAATTAGATCTATCCAACAAGACACAGGCAAAAGAAATAAAGGCCCTCCGCACACTCAGCCAAACATCCATACAAGAGCTCAAACAGATACAAGATAAACTTGCCAAGGACGAGGAGTCTGCCAAATCTATCTTGAACAGACTGGAAAATAAAATAGAACAACTAGACCGCACAAACAGAGAATACTCCAACAACATGATCGAAATCAACCCTCGTAACCCGCCCAAGACCAGCAGCCGCGCCCCGCCCGCCGCCACCTACGCCGCCGCGCTCGCCGCTCCCCGACCGGCCCCGCGGCCCACTTACCCCATCCTTGTGAGCTCGATTGACCCTCGTCACACCAGTGACGAGGTTATTAACAAGGTCAAGGCCAGCGCCAACATCATCAGCTTGGGCATCGGGGTGAGTGGTATCCGACGGGTGAAAGGCAACAAAGGGATCGTTGTGTGCGACGACCCGCGCGGCAGGGAGAGACTACAAGAGGCGATCACGTCGGGCGACGCGCAGCTGACGGTATGTGAACCCATCACTAAAGACCCGCTCCTCAAGTTGATCGGACTCAGCAGCGACCTTACGGACGGCAGCATCGAGGATGCAGTCCGCAACCAAAACGCCTCCCTTCTCTCTGCACTCCCCGACATAAAGGTCAGAGTGCAAAGACGCACAAAGGTCAGGAACGATCAAACTCTCAACGTGATACTACAAGTCAGCCCGGAAGTGTGGGCTGCCCTTGTGGGTAAGAAGATTAGAATAGGATACCAAATCGTGCTGGCCGTCGACCAATCACCGCTGACGCAGTGCTTTAAGTGCTTCGGCTACGGGCACCAGGCGCACGCGTGCACCGGCGCCGCCACCTGCGGCTACTGCGCCGAGCCGCACGACTCCCGCCAGTGCCCCAACCGGGGCGCCGCGCCCACCTGCTGCAGCTGCAAAGCTCTGTCCCTCGAGGCGGCTCACCCCGCCTACAGCTGGACCTGTCCCGTGTGGCAACGGTGGGACCGCGTCGCACGGCTAAGCGTTAGAACTTGTTAATCCATATTATATCAATAGAACTAGCAGGTAGCTGTTATCTCCTAACTTAACGCACCTTTCTGTATAATTAATTATATGTACCTATATCTTGCTATGTAAATAACCATTATCAGACAACCCTAGATTCTCACCGTCCTATCATCCCATTATTATAAACCGGCCTCATTAAATAACAACATCATAAAACGTTATCATCTACCTGTTAGTACCGCTACCACATTCCATTGTCTCACGCAACCCGTCTGGCCCCATTCTATCTTTGTTATTGTTGCTATCACCCGGAACGAGCGAGCGCGCAACACCGCCCTCGCCGCGCTATGTCGATATCAGTCAATGCAAGCCGAACCGACACGCAAGGCTCTAGCTATAAGGATTTCATTCGCTTGGAGTTTCTTTGGTCTGTTTACAGTAAACGTTCACTTGTGCCGGTCGCAGGAACATCTTTCGACTACGGGTTCGGGAGCATTCATTCATTCACGCTCGCGCTACTGATCTCTCATAGCTTCCGCTAATTTTATAGTACTTTATACTGATAGGACTGATTTTAATCATTAAATGCACATGGAAAACCTAATATCGTAACCGTATCCACTCTATTTGTCTTCAATACCTTATATTCTCTTCAAAAACCTCTTATCGTTAGTGTAGTTGCTGTAAACATAGTGGTAAATATTCCAAGTGCCAGGAATGGTGTGGGACTGCGGCCTGCTACCATCATATTTTCCTCTACTTAATAATTCACATCCTTTCAATAGTTTTATCTAATCCTTCTAAATAATGTCAGTAAATTATCATTTCTGGGGCTATTAGTAAGAGCGACCCCTTCCGGCAGCTCAGGGCAACGTATTTAAATTATAACTCCAACTTGTACTCTCAGCCAAATCCCAATTTTAAAATGGGTGATAAGGCAGATAGTGGCAGCACCGCACTGTAGGGCCTTTCAACCCAAAGGCCCGCTCTGTTTTAACCATCATATAAATGCACCCAATAAAATAATACGCGACAGAACCGCCAGATGGCACTGATTTTCATTCCCTCTATATTTTATTCTTAGCTCCGTATTTCTTAGGATAGGAAATGATTATATTAATAAGTAAACAAACCATGATCCGCATATCGTCTGAAGTCGCTGTAAAATGCCAGTATTAACCTCCTGTTGTGATTATTCGTGTATTTCAATAATGTAAAATGTACATAGCAAACCTACTACTACTATTGTTAACTTTATATGATAACTTAATTCTCTTTATTTGTTTTCAATACTTTATATTTAACTTAGATAATAATTGTACTCCACAAACTCGTTATATAACTCCTAATCATTCAATTAACACTGTAAACCTTATTTCATAATTGCGTACTTTTAATATTATAAAAATGTCAGTAAATTATCTTCTCTGCCAGTAAACCTTGCCAAGCAACATTATGTGCAATAGAATCGCCAGATGGCGCTGATTTTTATTTCCTGTACATTTTATTTTTAGCTCCGTATTTCTTAGGATACGAAATGAATGATTATATTAATAAGTAAACAAACCATGATCCGCATATCGTCTGAGGTCACTGTAAAATGTTAGCATTAACCTCCTGTTGTGACTACCCGTGCATTGCCAATGATGTAAATTGTCAAGCATAATGCCAGTCAAAATGTAATGTGATTAGTAATAGTTTTGCCAGTATTAGAATACCATCTCTTCCCAACTAAAATTGATCTCTCGTCGCTTCGGCTAATCGTATGTCATCCTATAGTAATAAGATTGATCTTGCCATCAAATGTACATAGCAAACCTACCACTACTATTGTTAACCTTTTATGATAACCTAATTCTTGTTATTTGTTTTCAATACTCTATATTTAACTTAGGTAATAATCGCACTCCACAAACTTGTTATATAACCCCCAATCATTCAATTAACAATCAACACTGTAAACCTTTTATCATTAGTGTAGTTGCTATAATCTTTTCCTTTATTTCATAATTCGAATGCTTTCAATATTATAAAAATGTTAGTAAATTATCTTCTCTGGGGCTGTACGTCAGGGCGACCCCTCCCGGCAGCTCAGAGCAACGTCTTTAAATTATAACTGCAACTCGAGCTCTCAGCTAAATGCTAATTATGAAATGGGTGATTGACAAACGGTTCCAATTTAATAAGTTAGACGCCGGTGACACTGCAGGGCCTTTCAACCCAAAGGCTCGATCTGCCTTCAACGTTCGCACAAAAGTACCAAGCAACATTATGTGCAGTTGAATCGCCAGATGGCGCTGATTTTTATCCCTGTATATTTAATCTTTAGTTCTGTATTTCTTAGGATAAGAAATTATTATGTAAAGCAATTAGTAAACAACTCGTAAATATGTTTGCTGTAGTATATGGTAAAATATGCATGTTTATTATTTATAGATAGTACGACGCCCACGTAAAAATAAATAATTATATTTTATCTGTTCTTATGATCTTGTAAGCGTGCATTTAATATTGTAAAGGTTTATGTTCTAAGCGTAGTGTACAGATAGCATCATAAACCACGCTGCTAAAACATCAAAGAGACTTGGAATATTCTGTTTAATATTTTTGTGTAGTATTTTGATATATGTGAATCTCACAATAGTTCAAACACATACATAATACGCGACAGAATCGCTAGATGGCGCTGATTTTCATTCCTTGTATATTTTTATTTTTAGTTCCGTATTTCTTAGGATAGGAAATGATTATATTAATAAGTAAACAAACCATGATCCGCATATCGCCTGAAGTCGCTGTAAAATGTCAGTATTAACCTCCTGTTGTGATCACTCGTGTATTTTCCAATAATGTAAATTGTCTAGCAGAATAAGTAACCAGTAAGAATGAAATCTGATTGGGACTTGTCTTGTTGGTATTAGCATCGATCTGGTTACAACTAAATCCAACTGGACATAGCAGGTCGACCTATTGGTCTATCTGCTATCTGTTTAAGCAAATGTAAATATTAATCCAATTAGCCTCATTGCTTAAAACAAAACAACTGATTAATCTTGCACACTATTTTAATCACTAATAATTTAATCATGTGTATACAGATGAATGTAAAGACGCAACCTCAATGTCCTGATCACTTCTAAACCATACTGTTTAAACTTAACTTCTTAACTTCACTTCTATTAATTATTTACTTTATTTAATAATGTATAAATATGTTTAAATATGTTTAACATAGCCTAATGTTAAGTCTGCACTCTTGTTTTTGGATAGTTTGATGTCCACGTAAATATTAAAAATTATATTCTTTCGATTATAGTAATAACATAAGGTTGTATTTAGCATTAAAGATTTACGTTTTAAGCGTTTATGTACAGATTACATCTCAAACCACGCTGCTAAAACACCAAAGAGACTTCTAATATTCTGTTTAATATTTTGTGTTGTATCTTTTATATATGTGATCCTTACAATAGTTCAAACATATATGCTAACAAGCCACTGCAATGATCATATCACACTTGATAACTGTGAATAACGCAACAATCGCACAAACGCTTCCAAATATTCATTTTATTTATAAACACAAAGATAAATGTAATACTTACAGTAAGGATCCATATAAATAGGTTTAATAATATATAGTTCCCTCTTACCCTACATTTAAAACAACTGCTTAAAATATTCTCATTTACTGATTGTAATATTGTTAAACAAGTATAAAACTGATTGATAGCTAGATAAATGATAAACCAACTGTTTAAATAAATTTAAATATAAGCTCAAATGTTAGTCACAAAGCCGATTGTATCCAATCGCAGCGGCTTTGTGATAGTACACAGCTCTCAATATTGTTACTTAGGATTCTAAGTTGCAATAAACTCCCTCAAGGGGTGGTGTAGCCCCTTGGGGACCAAGGAA
>OX602123.1:9837408-9847408 GCA_951449985.1 Falcaria lacertinaria | reverse complement strand
AACCTAACCTAACCTAACCTAACCTAACCTAACCTAACCTAACCTAACCTAACCTAACCTAACCTAACCTAACCTAACCTAACCTAACCTAACCTAACCTAACCTAACCTAACCTAACCTAACCTAACCTAACCTAACCTAACCTAACCTAACCTAACCTAACCTAACCTAACCTAACCTAACCTAACCTAACCTAACCTAACCTAACCTAACCTAACCTAACCTAACCTAACCTAACCTAACCTAACCTAACCTAACCTAACCTAACCTAACCTAACCTAACCTAACCTAACCTAACCTAACCTAACCTAACCTAACCTAACCTAACCTAACCTAACCTAACCTAACCTAACCTAACCTAACCTAACCTAACCTAACCTAACCTAACCTAACCTAACCTAACCTAACCTAACCTAACCTAACCTAACCTAACCTAACCTAACCTAACCTAACCTAACCTAACCTAACCTAACCTAACCTAACCTAACCTAACCTAACCTAACCTAACCTAACCTAACCTAACCTAACCTAACCTAACCTAACCTAACCTAACCTAACCTAACCTAACCTAACCTAACCTAACCTAACCTAACCTAACCTAACCTAACCTAACCTAACCTAACCTAACCTAACCTAACCTAACCTAACCTAACCTAACCTAACCTAACCTAACCTAACCTAACCTAACCTAACCTAACCTAACCTAACCTAACCTAACCTAACCTAACCTAACCTAACCTAACCTAACCTAACCTAACCTAACCTAACCTAACCTAACCTAACCTAACCTAACCTAACCTAACCTAACCTAACCTAACCTAACCTAACCTAACCTAACCTAACCTAACCTAACCTAACCTAACCTAACCTAACCTAACCTAACCTAACCTAACCTAACCTAACCTAACCTAACCTAACCTAACCTAACCTAACCTAACCTAACCTAACCTAACCTAACCTAACCTAACCTAACCTAACCTAACCTAACCTAACCTAACCTAACCTAACCTAACCTAACCTAACCTAACCTAACCTAACCTAACCTAACCTAACCTAACCTAACCTAACCTAACCTAACCTAACCTAACCTAACCTAACCTAACCTAACCTAACCTAACCTAACCTAACCTAACCTAACCTAACCTAACCTAACCTAACCTAACCTAACCTAACCTAACCTAACCTAACCTAACCTAACCTAACCTAACCTAACCTAACCTAACCTAACCTAACCTAACCTAACCTAACCTAACCTAACCTAACCTAACCTAACCTAACCTAACCTAACCTAACCTAACCTAACCTAACCTAACCTAACCTAACCTAACCTAACCTAACCTAACCTAACCTAACCTAACCTAACCTAACCTAACCTAACCTAACCTAACCTAACCTAACCTAACCTAACCTAACCTAACCTAACCTAACCTAACCTAACCTAACCTAACCTAACCTAACCTAACCTAACCTAACCTAACCTAACCTAACCTAACCTAACCTAACCTAACCTAACCTAACCTAACCTAACCTAACCTAACCTAACCTAACCTAACCTAACCTAACCTAACCTAACCTAACCTAACCTAACCTAACCTAACCTAACCTAACCTAACCTAACCTAACCTAACCTAACCTAACCTAACCTAACCTAACCTAACCTAACCTAACCTAACCTAACCTAACCTAACCTAACCTAACCTAACCTAACCTAACCTAACCTAACCTAACCTAACCTAACCTAACCTAACCTAACCTAACCTAACCTAACCTAACCTAACCTAACCTAACCTAACCTAACCTAACCTAACCTAACCTAACCTAACCTAACCTAACCTAACCTAACCTAACCTAACCTAACCTAACCTAACCTAACCTAACCTAACCTAACCTAACCTAACCTAACCTAACCTAACCTAACCTAACCTAACCTAACCTAACCTAACCTAACCTAACCTAACCTAACCTAACCTAACCTAACCTAACCTAACCTAACCTAACCTAACCTAACCTAACCTAACCTAACCTAACCTAACCTAACCTAACCTAACCTAACCTAACCTAACCTAACCTAACCTAACCTAACCTAACCTAACCTAACCTAACCTAACCTAACCTAACCTAACCTAACCTAACCTAACCTAACCTAACCTAACCTAACCTAACCTAACCTAACCTAACCTAACCTAACCTAACCTAACCTAACCTAACCTAACCTAACCTAACCTAACCTAACCTAACCTAACCTAACCTAACCTAACCTAACCTAACCTAACCTAACCTAACCTAACCTAACCTAACCTAACCTAACCTAACCTAACCTAACCTAACCTAACCTAACCTAACCTAACCTAACCTAACCTAACCTAACCTAACCTAACCTAACCTAACCTAACCTAACCTAACCTAACCTAACCTAACCTAACCTAACCTAACCTAACCTAACCTAACCTAACCTAACCTAACCTAACCTAACCTAACCTAACCTAACCTAACCTAACCTAACCTAACCTAACCTAACCTAACCTAACCTAACCTAACCTAACCTAACCTAACCTAACCTAACCTAACCTAACCTAACCTAACCTAACCTAACCTAACCTAACCTAACCTAACCTAACCTAACCTAACCTAACCTAACCTAACCTAACCTAACCTAACCTAACCTAACCTAACCTAACCTAACCTAACCTAACCTAACCTAACCTAACCTAACCTAACCTAACCTAACCTAACCTAACCTAACCTAACCTAACCTAACCTAACCTAACCTAACCTAACCTAACCTAACCTAACCTAACCTAACCTAACCTAACCTAACCTAACCTAACCTAACCTAACCTAACCTAACCTAACCTAACCTAACCTAACCTAACCTAACCTAACCTAACCTAACCTAACCTAACCTAACCTAACCTAACCTAACCTAACCTAACCTAACCTAACCTAACCTAACCTAACCTAACCTAACCTAACCTAACCTAACCTAACCTAACCTAACCTAACCTAACCTAACCTAACCTAACCTAACCTAACCTAACCTAACCTAACCTAACCTAACCTAACCTAACCTAACCTAACCTAACCTAACCTAACCTAACCTAACCTAACCTAACCTAACCTAACCTAACCTAACCTAACCTAACCTAACCTAACCTAACCTAACCTAACCTAACCTAACCTAACCTAACCTAACCTAACCTAACCTAACCTAACCTAACCTAACCTAACCTAACCTAACCTAACCTAACCTAACCTAACCTAACCTAACCTAACCTAACCTAACCTAACCTAACCTAACCTAACCTAACCTAACCTAACCTAACCTAACCTAACCTAACCTAACCTAACCTAACCTAACCTAACCTAACCTAACCTAACCTAACCTAACCTAACCTAACCTAACCTAACCTAACCTAACCTAACCTAACCTAACCTAACCTAACCTAACCTAACCTAACCTAACCTAACCTAACCTAACCTAACCTAACCTAACCTAACCTAACCTAACCTAACCTAACCTAACCTAACCTAACCTAACCTAACCTAACCTAACCTAACCTAACCTAACCTAACCTAACCTAACCTAACCTAACCTAACCTAACCTAACCTAACCTAACCTAACCTAACCTAACCTAACCTAACCTAACCTAACCTAACCTAACCTAACCTAACCTAACCTAACCTAACCTAACCTAACCTAACCTAACCTAACCTAACCTAACCTAACCTAACCTAACCTAACCTAACCTAACCTAACCTAACCTAACCTAACCTAACCTAACCTAACCTAACCTAACCTAACCTAACCTAACCTAACCTAACCTAACCTAACCTAACCTAACCTAACCTAACCTAACCTAACCTAACCTAACCTAACCTAACCTAACCTAACCTAACCTAACCTAACCTAACCTAACCTAACCTAACCTAACCTAACCTAACCTAACCTAACCTAACCTAACCTAACCTAACCTAACCTAACCTAACCTAACCTAACCTAACCTAACCTAACCTAACCTAACCTAACCTAACCTAACCTAACCTAACCTAACCTAACCTAACCTAACCTAACCTAACCTAACCTAACCTAACCTAACCTAACCTAACCTAACCTAACCTAACCTAACCTAACCTAACCTAACCTAACCTAACCTAACCTAACCTAACCTAACCTAACCTAACCTAACCTAACCTAACCTAACCTAACCTAACCTAACCTAACCTAACCTAACCTAACCTAACCTAACCTAACCTAACCTAACCTAACCTAACCTAACCTAACCTAACCTAACCTAACCTAACCTAACCTAACCTAACCTAACCTAACCTAACCTAACCTAACCTAACCTAACCTAACCTAACCTAACCTAACCTAACCTAACCTAACCTAACCTAACCTAACCTAACCTAACCTAACCTAACCTAACCTAACCTAACCTAACCTAACCTAACCTAACCTAACCTAACCTAACCTAACCTAACCTAACCTAACCTAACCTAACCTAACCTAACCTAACCTAACCTAACCTAACCTAACCTAACCTAACCTAACCTAACCTAACCTAACCTAACCTAACCTAACCTAACCTAACCTAACCTAACCTAACCTAACCTAACCTAACCTAACCTAACCTAACCTAACCTAACCTAACCTAACCTAACCTAACCTAACCTAACCTAACCTAACCTAACCTAACCTAACCTAACCTAACCTAACCTAACCTAACCTAACCTAACCTAACCTAACCTAACCTAACCTAACCTAACCTAACCTAACCTAACCTAACCTAACCTAACCTAACCTAACCTAACCTAACCTAACCTAACCTAACCTAACCTAACCTAACCTAACCTAACCTAACCTAACCTAACCTAACCTAACCTAACCTAACCTAACCTAACCTAACCTAACCTAACCTAACCTAACCTAACCTAACCTAACCTAACCTAACCTAACCTAACCTAACCTAACCTAACCTAACCTAACCTAACCTAACCTAACCTAACCTAACCTAACCTAACCTAACCTAACCTAACCTAACCTAACCTAACCTAACCTAACCTAACCTAACCTAACCTAACCTAACCTAACCTAACCTAACCTAACCTAACCTAACCTAACCTAACCTAACCTAACCTAACCTAACCTAACCTAACCTAACCTAACCTAACCTAACCTAACCTAACCTAACCTAACCTAACCTAACCTAACCTAACCTAACCTAACCTAACCTAACCTAACCTAACCTAACCTAACCTAACCTAACCTAACCTAACCTAACCTAACCTAACCTAACCTAACCTAACCTAACCTAACCTAACCTAACCTAACCTAACCTAACCTAACCTAACCTAACCTAACCTAACCTAACCTAACCTAACCTAACCTAACCTAACCTAACCTAACCTAACCTAACCTAACCTAACCTAACCTAACCTAACCTAACCTAACCTAACCTAACCTAACCTAACCTAACCTAACCTAACCTAACCTAACCTAACCTAACCTAACCTAACCTAACCTAACCTAACCTAACCTAACCTAACCTAACCTAACCTAACCTAACCTAACCTAACCTAACCTAACCTAACCTAACCTAACCTAACCTAACCTAACCTAACCTAACCTAACCTAACCTAACCTAACCTAACCTAACCTAACCTAACCTAACCTAACCTAACCTAACCTAACCTAACCTAACCTAACCTAACCTAACCTAACCTAACCTAACCTAACCTAACCTAACCTAACCTAACCTAACCTAACCTAACCTAACCTAACCTAACCTAACCTAACCTAACCTAACCTAACCTAACCTAACCTAACCTAACCTAACCTAACCTAACCTAACCTAACCTAACCTAACCTAACCTAACCTAACCTAACCTAACCTAACCTAACCTAACCTAACCTAACCTAACCTAACCTAACCTAACCTAACCTAACCTAACCTAACCTAACCTAACCTAACCTAACCTAACCTAACCTAACCTAACCTAACCTAACCTAACCTAACCTAACCTAACCTAACCTAACCTAACCTAACCTAACCTAACCTAACCTAACCTAACCTAACCTAACCTAACCTAACCTAACCTAACCTAACCTAACCTAACCTAACCTAACCTAACCTAACCTAACCACATCAAATTGAAAATTTCAAAGTCAATAACAAATTTTTACAGTTGCGACACCAATTCGCTCGGTCGTATACTACACGGATATACAAATTAGAGACCCCTTTCTATTAGTTTACCAGTTTTATTTAGTCATTTTCTTCAAAAAATTACTTTGTCACTTTTTTTAGCTAAAATATCGTAGTTTCTTAAAATTTTCTTCACAATGTATCACTTAAATTCTCGTTGTTAACATCCCGGAGCTCGCCCGCGTCGGTCCGCACCCATACCTGCAATAAAAAATCAAAATTAGTACACTTCAAATTTTTTCAAGGCAACCGAGGTTACCTAAGCTCTGCAAATCCCTATACAATTACATCAAATTGAAAATTTCAAAGTCAATAACAAATTTTTACAGTTGCGACACCAATTCGCTCGGTCGTATACTACACGGATATACAAATTAGAGACCCCTTTCTATTAGTTTACCAGTTTTATTTAGTCATTTTCTTCAAAAAATTACTTTGTCACTTTTTTTAGCTAAAATATCGTAGTTTCTTAAAATTTTCTTCACAATGTATCACTTAAATTCTCGTTGTTAACATCCCGGAGCTCGCCCGCGTCGGTCCGCACCCATACCTGCAATAAAAAATCAAAAATTGCCCCGCCCGCCCACCCGTTCTCGTCATCGGGTATATCAACTTGCAACCATTGTAATTTTCAAAGTGCGACATTAAATTGGTTTGAGCTTTTTTCTGAACTTGTATATCCAAGGTAGGCCCCTACAATGAATCCGGCCCCATCTCAGACAGCAGGGTCTACCACAGAGGCGCCCAACGTGCCAAATACGACTAATTCGGATTCTGATGAGTTCCGCGATGCAGTTTCGTCACCCGAACCCCCACATAATGTCACGGGCGCTGTCGCCCGCATCCTAGATCATGCTGCGGCTATAATTACCTGCGTCACTGAGGGCAAAAGCGTAACCAGCGCAAACAAAAAGAAAATAATAGACTTCGCAAAGTTGATAATTGAGTCCTCGCGAGTAATAACAGCCGCCCCTGTTCAAGGTCCTGCACCTATCCCACTTATAGGTGAGGCGACTGCCGAGGTGCTGCGGAAGACCATAAAAGAGGAAATCAGCAAGGCTTTCAAGCAAACACCAATGATACCACCAGCGCCCCGGACGTCGTACGCCAGTGTCACGGCTAAGCCGTCTCCCAAGCCTGCTGTGAGGCATAGTAGCAAGCCGGCTATTATAGTGCAGTCCAAGAAAGGTGCCAAATCTAAGGACGAGGTTCTACAGGAGTGGCGGAACAGTATTTCCTTCAGAAACACTTGTTACGCTCCTGCTAAAATTCAAACGGTCAGCAACAATAAGCTCCGTATCGAATTTGACAATGTGCAGCAGCAAGAAGAAACCCTGCGCAGGCTCGGCGAACCGAGCAGCCAAGTCACGGCAGAGCCGACCAAGCGGCTTAGACCGATGGTTGAGCTCAAGGGTCTTTACACGGACACAGACAGCAAGGACATCGTGAGTTTGATCAGAGCTCAAAACGAATCAATCAACTTATTAACTAATACAGATGAGGATATAATATTTAAATTCCAACGCCGCAACAAAAATGACAAGCTCTACAACGCTGTATTAATGGTAACGCCGACATTATATAGGAAAATGCTGGAGCTTTCCTGCCTCAACGTCGACCACCAGCGCATCCATGTCGCGGAATTCGTGCCTCTTCTGCAGTGCTATAAATGCTTGCAGTTCGGACACACTCAGAAGAGATGCGAGAGTGACAGGATGGCCTGCTCACACTGCGGCGGTGCTGACCACAAGTATTTCAACTGCCCTAACAAAGCTGCAACTTCACCAACCTGCTTCAATTGTTCAGAGCATAATCGCAAATATAAATCCAGTAAAAGCACTGATCACGGCGCCACTTCCAATTACTGCTCAATATTCAAACAAATGAAAGACAAAATCGTTCTGAGGACCGATTATGGATTCTAAAACTCACTATACCAATCTAACATCTAATAATTTAAATACCAAAGTAATTCAGTGCAATCTAGGTAGGAGTTATAAAGCGCATCATGAATTCTTAAAATACTTCGTTGATAATAATTATGCCATTGGGCTGCTCGCAGAACCGTATGTAGGAAAGTCGAATGTAGTCCATAACGTACAAGGTTATCACGTGTTTCAGTTTCCCGGAAGCGAGAAAACCAAGGCGTGCGTTTTTATAAGGAACGGTCTAGGGTCTGCTCTGGGTATAGCGCAACATTCTAGTCCAAACCTCACTGTGGTCCAGTTGACGGTCGCGGGCCGCCGTTTGTACGTTGCCTCGGTGTACGTGGAGCCGGACGCTGACAATGGCGGCACATTACATAAGGTGGAACATCTGGTCCAAAACAATAGGGACTCATGGCACATCCTCGGCGGCGATTTCAACGGCTGGCACCCGCTCTGGGGCTCGGACCGAGCCAACAGCAGAGGGAATGACGTCGCGCATATGGTGCTCTCCAATGACCTGCACATATGCAACCTAGGCAGTATTCCGACCTTTGAGACAGTCACTCATGGTGTGCCCCGGACGTCCATTGTGGACCTAACTCTGGTGTCAGAAATAATCGCATCAAAAATAAGCAAGTGGCGAGTCAATTTAGAGGCCTGCCCGTTGTCAGATCACAATTCTATCGACTTTGAGATAACTTTTAATAAGCACCATATTTCTAAAAATAAACCACAGTCAACCTACAGATACAATTACAACAGGACACAGGTAGATTGGGATGCCTTTAAAACAAAACTCAGGAGCAATATGGAAAAAGAAGAACACGGAAATTTAGAGACGATGAGCACATTACAACTAGAACTATATATACAGCTAATTACGAAGACCATACAAAGTACGTGCGACCAAATATTACCCCGCAAGGGCGTATCACGACCCTATAATCCATGGTGGAACGAAGAACTCGAATCATTAAAGAAGAGTGTGATTCGTATCCACCATAGGATTCATGACCTCAAGAGAACGGGCAAACCGCTAGAAAACATTCTTAGCGAGCGTGATGCTCTAAAAGAGCAGTATGCGAAAGCCCTTTATAAAACGTCAACAGAAAACTTTAGAGACTTTTGCTCCAGACAGGGGAAAGAAGACGTCTGGTCTCTGACCAATCGTTTGCTGAAGAGCGGTCCCCCCTCACAACCCCCAGCCACTCTCCGATTGGACGGAAATATGCAGACAACCTGCAGCCAGGACACAGCCGAAGCGTTGTTGCAGCGATTTTACCCTGACGACACTCCGGATTTCAATACTGTGCAGTCGAATATTAGGCTCGCATCTGCTTCAGTCCCGGATACTCCTGACGAGCCTCCATTTACTCAGGACGAGGTCTTGGATTGTCTCGGTTCCATGAACCCCAACCGCGCACCAGGAGTGGACCATCTCACTGCGGACATCTGTCTGGCGTTTGCGGATTGCTACCCCGATCTATTGACACGCATCATGAACAAGTGCGTGTCCATGTCGTACTTCCCGAAATGCTGGAAAACCGCTTTCGTCAAAACCTTACCCAAACCAGGTAAAGATGATTTTTCAGACATCACTTCTTATAGACCTATTGGACTAATCAATATTCTCGGCAAACTCCTCGAAAAATTAATAACCAAACGTTTAACTTACCATTTACACAAGACGGATAATCATAGTCCACGACAATTCGGGTTCAAAGAGCAAACCTCAGCAGTTGACGCCCTGAACAACGCACTGAAAGTGATACGTACTGGGAAAAGCAACAAAAAACTAGTAGTAGCAGTGTCACTCGATATAAGGGCGGCATTCGATAACGCATGGTGGCCAGCCCTACTTAAAA
>OX602123.1:6963080-7302208 GCA_951449985.1 Falcaria lacertinaria | reverse complement strand
GGTGTTTTTTCCCGAACCGTTGGTAATTTAGACCTTCATAAATTCCTTATTAGGGCCTAAACTGGATAAATAATTGCCAATATTGATTTTGGTTTTCAAAAGCAACTCAACCGGATTTGTCGGTCAATAAATCAATTAATTCGGTATTCTCATTAAGTGCTGTTATCGGGAATCGAACTGAGGACCGGTTGGCGCCGTCGCGTGCGCACGGTGAAAGTGTTTATTTGCACACATTTAATTCCTTTTAGTTACGTTGATTAATCTACATTCATATCAGTATTAATTGAGGAATATATCACTTTTTAATCTGTATGATTTCTTACTAGTATTATAATATTGGCTGTTGCTAGACTTCCGGTAATCGGACGACTAAATAATTTTATAGACCCGACAAACAGACAATTACACATATCCATTATGTATACATATTTTTTGTTGGAAATATTAATTTAAATAACCACTACCAATTAAATGTCCTGTATTATTCATCATCGGTGCCATTGTAATAAAAACTCACACGGACAAGCTCTAACAGAATATACAAAAAAGTGTTGGCCGCCACTTTCAGATTTGATCAAACCTCTAAGAAAGAGGCGTGCATTGAATTATATTTCAGGTAGATTGTCAAACGAATAAAAATAATCTTACCTAGCTCAATAAAACATCCATTTTTTTATTACACTTATCCTTAGTATAACACTTAGAATTGTTTTCTTCACCACAGTTTTATTTGTTGAAAAGATTTACAAGCACAGACATCCCCAAAAATACATTATTGTACCCATACGGCCCACTTGATGGTAAGCAGTCACCGTAGCCTAAGTATAGCCGCTAGTACGCTAAATGACCTGCCAGTTATTTAACTGGCAGGTCATTTAGCTTTTGTGGTCTACAGACCTAATATTTTTCCTAGTATATAAATATATACTAGGAAAAATATTAGGTCTAGGACCATAAAAGCATCCCAAATAATATATTTTGTGAAATCTGTATTTTTTGCATATTTGGTTGTAAGAGAACTGCTAAAAAGTACTGATTTAATTATAGTCAGTAATGTCGTTATTCTTAAAAAAATACATTAATTTATTGCGCGAATTTTCAAGATCATTGAAGGTAGTTTAATTCTTTTAGCGAATGTAAGAAGGCCGTTCATAAAAAAAGTTAAATGCACATTAATTTTGAATTTCATCCAATATAAGCAGGTGCATCCACATTCTAACAATACACTGCCACAGTCTAAAATAAGCAGTAAATATTTCTAACGTTTATTTTCACATCAGCACTTAATTACTCCACGAGCCGACATAACAATGGAGTATCACGTTTCAGAGTATCAATTAACAATAGATGAGAGATAGAGCCCTATCGTGACATTGCGATGGATTAAACGTTAAAACGATTTTGAAAAAGATAAATCTTTACTTCTTAGAATTTTCTTACTAAGCACACTATGTTTACTTCCGAAGGTTCTTGCAAGGGGCGGGGTGAATAATAATGAAATATTTTTTTTTATACCACTGAGCTGGCAAACAAGCATACGGCCCTCTCCTGATGGTAAGCGGTCACCGTAGCCTATAGACGCTTGCAACACTAGGGGTATCACTCGCGCTTTTCCGGCCCGTCAAAAGTCTCTTCAATAAAATTAATCAACAAAGACTACACTGAAGATATTTTCTCCAACGTGGCAGGTGGTGAGCCTGTTGATTTTCTTCTGGTAATTTCAATCCTGTTTTTGTCTCTCTACGTGTTATACATACAAACATATCACCACGCCCAGTCCTTCACGGAGTAAACAGGGAGGGTAGAGCGCCATTTCACTCTTACACACCTCTTTTGCTTCTTTTACATTCATCAATCTTTTCATACATACCCGCCGTTTCCGAGTACTTTTTACCTTTCCATCATTTGGTAATTTGATCTAGAAATTTGACCATTTTTCCTTTCCACGGCTTCTTCTTCCACTCATATTCGCATTGTATATCTCTATGTTTGATATAATATTAAGGCACGTTAATTTGCATACTTTGCTCCCAATGAATTTCAGTCGTTGCAATATGTATGCTTATTCATATCATCCCTTCTATGCATCTCGTCATTAACTTTACTCCTTTTTATATCATCCATCTCAATCCTTCCTTCTTCAATCTTTCTCTTTCCATGTATAAATTAACTATTTATAAATTCCCACATTTCCGTCAAACAATCGTCCATACCTAAACGACTATCAAAGTACATCAACTCCACACTCACACGACGGTACATCAGCGTAACAATTACTCAAAGCAAAATAATTACTGCCTGCCTTATGGGAGGATAATTTCTGTCACAATATATCAGATCCTATGGCCACATTACAAATTAACTTGAGAAAAATCTGTTATCATTATTCTCACCTCTATTGAGTTTGAATTAAGAGTGTAATTAAACTATTTTTTTGTTTTGAAGCTTAATAGTAGAGTGGTTGGGACATAAATCGAGTGTTGGCATATGAATACCGCGGCGAACAATGCGATGGTCAACCAAACTGGCGAATAGAACATAAATCCGCGGGTGAACCTATCGCCTATATCTTTTCAATACTAAAAGAGCTAAGTGGTCTCAAGCTGAATATGGGGAGTCTATTCTTAAAAAATAGAATTTGATTAAAACTGATAATTATTATCTCAAAATTATTTCAAAATCGATTTAAAATCAAACTCAAATCATCATTTATTTTACTGGACAAATAAGTACCATCAAGTCTCAGAGGATCCTTCGGGATCATAAAAAAATGAAATACGAAAACGATTGTATCCCTAGAATTATTTTGTATGTCACTAGAAAACAATGGTCTAATTGCGATGTTCATAACGATTTTTACTTTAACAAACCGCAGACTAACCCAATATGACTATATCCTGTTTGTTTTTTTATTGGATCTCAAGCACATTCAAAATATTACATATTATGTGCAGTATGAATATGCGGGGATACAAGTAGCGAATGCTATGTAAGCAAAAATTAATAATTAAAAGAGGTTTAAAGCATGAAAGAAAAAGTGTATCATTAAATAGACTCATTAATGGATACCTATGTAAAATGCAGCGAAAGTTCCATAGTGGAATTGGTACCACTATTCACGTTAGCAAGGTACATTTAAGATACTAGGGTCTGGGTGTAGGGCTAGCAGATTTACAATATATTAATTAAGTCATTATAAAACAATACCAGTAACTAAAATTAAAAAACACATGTGAAATTTAGAAAATTGTTTTAATAATGTAACAACTTTAGTTGCAACGAGGACGAACGGACTTTAGTCCTCCACGTGGGTCTTGAGTGCACTGGACTAGATCACGTGTTATATTATTTGAACTCAGACGTATGCCAGTTGTGTGGATCTTATGTTTTTCTTGCATAGATTAGGTTACTGGTAGGCCTCAAAGAAGATGCATGAAAGAGGACGGCATGCAACTGAGATGCAAATATTGAAATGAATGTGGGGCGTAACGAGAATGGATTTAGCAATAAATTAGGAGGAAGTTTTAAAACAGCACCAGTTAGTAAAAGGTTGAAGATCAAGTGCTTGTCATTGTACCTATTTTCAAAGTTGTGCGGACGAATGATAAAAACATTTAAACGTAAGGGTACAAGGGAGACTCCGGCTGATAGAGAAGTAGAAGATAAACGAATTGCGCCAACTCAAGTAAAGGGCCAGAAGATGATAATAATATCAATTCCTTCCACTAAAATCAAAATAGTTTCAATGGCCAATAATCACCCGTGGGCTTTCCGATTAAAATTGGAGCCGCACGATTGGGGACTGTACCTTCACCTTACAGAAGACCGCAATCAAATAACACAACTATGATGTAGTGTTGTGTTTCTGTAGTAAGTAAGGTTGCCAGTGCTCCACGAGGATACGCTGCACTAGTAGTAATGATGCTAGCACAATGAGTCCTCATCAACGATAGGGTTGGCAATATCTCAGGTATTGCTAGCGGCTATATAGGCTACAGTGACTGCTTCCCATCAGTTGCCGTATGCTTGTGTGCCTTAGGGGCATAAAAAATATATGCGATGTTTACCTAATTGCCAACCCTAAACCTTGGTTCAGGTCGGCGGGCGGTATTAATTAACACATGCCAGTACCGTCCCCTATAAATCTCAGTTGTCGACATGTCGATATGTCGATGGTTGTCGGCATTGCTGCCGCTGCGGAACGCACTGCCTGTACATTCTATAATTGCACGATGTCTCGGTGCGATTATTATGCGTGTCATCTGGTGTATGTTGAATTAGAGCCATGTTAACTTAGACCAGTTTAACAGACTACCAACGGTAAGATGGGTGTAACCAAAACATGCATGAAGAGATATGGAGCTCTGACAGGAAGCACCGCGGTAGGAAACGCAGTTAGTTACGACTTTGTCAAAGAAATTATAGAGAAGGCCTTTGACCCAGTATAAGATGTGAAAGGATTACAGAGTGAAATGGCGCCCTTTACTTTCTGCCTACGCCGTGTTAGACTTGGCAGAATAATATGTTTAAAATATTTATTAATTAAATGTGTTTCTTCGACGAGTTATTGTATAAGCGCACGTCCTGTAAGGCACAGCCTCAGATAAATAAAAAAAACCGGCCATGTGCGAGTCGGACTCGCGCACCGAGGGTTCCGCACACTTGTAGGTAAAGTCAAAAGTAGGTGAACTTCAAATGAGGTCATTATTCGTCGGTGACTCTCAATAGCGTGAAACAGGAATATGGTTTAGTAAATTCGAAATAAAAAAAATATGAGGGGTAGGGCGATTTGGGATTTCCCGTGGGTTCTCCCATTAAAATTGGTGCCGCCCGACTGGGGACTGTACCTCCGCCTTACTGAAGACCGCAGTGAAATAACACTACATCAATTTCATCAACATTGATGTAGTGTTATTTCACTGCGGCTGCCAGTGCTCCACGAGGATACGCTGGGCTAGTAGTAATGCTGCTAGCACGCATCAGTTGGCAGCCCGCTAGTGATACCCCTAGTATTGCTAGCGGCGATAGGCTACGGTGACTGCTTACCATCAGGTGGGCCGTATGCTTGTGTGCCACCGTGGTATAAAAAAAATGATAATGAGGGATTTTCAAAGTAGTTATATGATTTCAAGTTTAGTTAAGAGACTTTCGTTTGGGTTCATAATGTGTGCAGTAATTCAAACATTGTTAATAAATTCAAGCATTGTTATAGAATCAATGTAGTACAAAATTCTTATCATAATAGTAACTTATCTTGGATACAAACCCCAGGTGGCAGTCCCCATATTGCAATAGACCGGCTTGGTGGGTACCACCGCCGTGCCAGCCTCGTATCACCAGCTGAGCAGTACTAAACATTTCTGGGTTCCGGTTTGAAAGGCTACTGTTTTATAGCTAGCGAAATAACCATAGAGCAAAGTACTGGATTAATTTTAAACACATAAGTAATAACATGACTGAACTAAATAACTACTAGTCGTGAAATAAAAGTTGGAGTTCTGAATGACAACGGGACGCTAGTCTGAATCTTAACTCTATAATACACTGTCCAAGGTCGATATTTGAATATGTTGGATTTATAAAACATCGCCAACGAAGTTATTTTTTTTCTTAGCACTCAATAAACAACTTAATGCTTTTAGACCTAAGATACATTTTGCTTTATACTCATATGGTGTGACGGTCCCAATACCGACGGTATAAATAGACTTCAATATCAATTCCACGTACAAGATATCTCCGCCAATTACTTAGTAATGCCATAAAAGAATCATTAATTCAATACGGTCAATACTAATTGCCGGTCTTGTCCGTTCACATACGATAGTCGTTAAATCTTTATTAACGACCCAATGTCTGCTTGTCCGTTTGTATGTCTGTCTGCGCGTAAAAATATAATTTATAGCACAATGGTTGGTACTTGGTTACTACAACTAGCAAATAGTGCCTGGTTTATATATACACTAGCGACCTGCCCCGGCTTCGCAAGTCCATCGTTAGCCTTATAAATTAAATACCTACAAAACACCAACAAATTATATGCGTGCCAACAGCAAAGCCAAAATGCGTGCAACAAATTATGCCGTGTGGTATAAACCCTTGCCTACTATTCTCGCGACGCAAGTTCGAACACCAGCGGCTTGTACCAATAAGTTTTTCTAACTTAAGTGCTGATTAGTCACACCACGACCTTTGATCAAGAAAAACATCATAAAGAAATCTGCATAACTATGTCTGAGAAGAAATACAATACGTCCGTATTGAAGTGCCTAAGAGACGGCGACCGACCCACCAGCTGTCACTTTGGCACTAAATTGTATTTGGCGATAAGTTGGTGTTGTAACACCTCTCATTACCTCTTCGGGACTCTTGTAGGAAAGCGTTAATTTCTAAGATTGGTATGTGTATGACAACTCTGCGAGCGGCCCATCACATTGATTAATTAAAACCGGAGTGCATTTTGAAGTAATTGTTAATAAAATAACAGATACGAGATTATGACAGGAAGTGGATAATTGTTTGGTACCGAGAGGACGCGTTATAAAGTTAATTCTTATTTTATTGTTCCCTTCAATGAGTACTTACATTATAATATTACGTTATTTGTTTCGTTCCCGTTCTCTTGACAGTTATCTGAGTATAAGCTCAGAGTAGATAATATACTACGTACAAGTATAATAAGTGACTGTCTGCTATTTAAATTGGTCTGAGTTGATTCCTCGCACCCTGTACCAATAAGATTTTCTAAACTTAAGTAAAGTGCTCAATCACAAGCGCGAGTTGGACTCGGAGGTCTGCACTAAAAACAAGCTAGGTTAAATGACAAACTTAAATTTGCCGTTAGAGCCCTAGACACGGTTGGTGCAACCACAAATAATTTTGTTAAAAATATACTTGCTCTTTCATTAGAAATAATATAGTAATGCAAAATCTATGAGCATTTCAAGCTTCTACTTGTTCCATTATTAAGATAGAGCAAAATAGCAAAAAAACTAGTTTCTACTAAGAGTTTTCAGTTTTTATTATATCTCTTTAATCAGTTTTTATTATTTGTTGTAGCGGCACTAGAAATTGACATTCTGTGAAAATGTCAACTATCTACCTTTACGGATCATGAGATACAGCCCGCTGACAGACAGACGGACGGACGGGCAGCGAAGTCATAATAATAGGGTTCCACTGGATACCCTGCGGGTACGGAACCCTAAGAAGATAACACCTCAAACTTGGCAGGGACTAATAAATATATAAAATTTACACTGACCCCGAAAAATCTCAACATACAAATGTATGATCCGAGGGAGACGAAGACGAAATCGCGACCACGACTCGTCTGTAGATACGAAGCAAAACTTCTGATTACCGCCGATATTATGTTCACAACATAAATGCATATGTCGGCATCCTAATCCTATCGTTTAATTATAACTTACATACTAATCTGGATGCACAAGATTCCTCCGTGACATCGCTTGGCACAGCCCCGTCAATAACCTCGAAACCAGTCCATTAACGCATGTATCTACCAGAAGCGGTCTAATTAATAACCGTATGAATATACATGTTGTTATAAAAGGGTTTTCTCTAATCAAAACTTTGTTATTTATAGGCTAAGAGCCACTCCTTGCCGGACTGAATTGATTTACATATACAAGTGCTGTGATAACGAATGGGGTCGGCTTTGCCTCTACGATGTTGGGTATTATAATATTGTTAAGAAAATATGTGTTGAGTTCTACTGTTGAATTAGGCCTTCCGCTGATTTCGATCAACTGAGATTTGGTAGAACTCTTCTAAAATATCGCAAGATTCAAATGGGCTCAGACTAATTGGGCATTAGTCGCAATATATTTAGTTTATATTCAAGTTTCTTTAACACACATTAAACACTGCTGTTTGGCACTGCAGCGAAAATACCCGACATAATACCCCACACATAGGAACCAACGTTGCGATTTTGAGATGACGTTACTCAAGAATGAAAAAGAAAATAAACGTTGTGAGGAGTCTACAACGTCAGAAAGGCACTAGAAAGAGATCTCTCTAGTGCGTTTCTGACCAAAAAATCTTCCATTTATTAAAAATAACTCTATTTATGACTAGAAGTGCTTTACCTGATGCGGAAGGTCGTTTTTACTAAGAATAATCCGATCCAAATTTTGACATGATGCTACTGAATATTGAACAATTGGATGGGCCGAGCAAAGTTATAAAATCAACTTTTAATTTGCTTCGTTTGGTTCATTACAATTACGTAAGTGAAACTTAGCATGAAAACTACCGGCTCAATAAATACCTACCATTTATTACATTACAATCCCGTTGAAATAAGTCAATTACAAACACCCACGCTTAAGATAAATCATATAGGTACAGCAATTCAATACCTCTCACTTGTTATGTTATCCTAACGTGCTCTAAGTTGAACACTCCGGTTAGAAATACATGATGTTCGCTAAGATAACATTTCTGGTGAACCTACGCGTGATATGGCATGTTGCTTCTGAGATACTCTTGATGTTGATACGCCTGTGCAGTAAAAAAGTGAAGACATTGACAGTTTTGCAACAGCATGGCATGACGTAATGGTAAGAGTATGTTTTACTTTCTATAAGAATATAATATAATGTTATTAAAATGCCATTTCGTTCAGTGTTGTAGCCTGTGCTGGTAGCAGGAACATTGTCGAAAAACGTTTTCGTATCGCCTTCGATTATTTTTGTATCTGAAAATGAACAGCGCTGCGGCAGTGAAAAGTGGAACTAAAATTAGTATGTCAATTTTGACATTTCGCGAGTTACGTTTTCGAATATGTTGTCGACAATGTTCCTGCTACCGGCACTGGTCTTTTATAAAAAAAAACTATTCTTAAGTTAAGGACACCATCGCCGTAGTACATTTTTAGGGTCGGCAACGCGCATTGAAACCCCTGGTGTTGCAAGCGTGCATAGGCTATTGTAACCGCTTACCATCAGGCGGGCCGTATGCTTGTTGCCACCTAAAAGGTAAAAAAACATTAGTAAGAGCTGGACGACATAGTGCAGAGCAGGGAGAAGTAAGAAGTACATTTGTACCCTTCGGTGACCGTATGTCAGGATTATATGTTTACTTGCCACCTACGAATAATGATGGATATTGTCGTAGTAATCTACATAAACAAAAGACAATTTCCAACTACAAAATATAACTGTTCTTATCCCGTTAGCATATACATAATACATCACAAACATATTTCATAGTGCATGCAAATCCTTGGTAATAAATACAAAAAATCAGCACATGTCGGGACTGCAGCTAGTCTAAACAGAACAGAATTAATATATCCCTACTTATGAAACTGAAGGAAGGTTGTCTGTCATACATTTTTGTAATTAAAGACTACCTACATTTTTTCTAAGTAAGATCTATATCTTTTTTTTTTTTAAATAACACCCCGGACTCAAAAAATCGAGTGTTAAAATACGATATACCAATACTTTGAGATCACAGACTGACTCAGCCAGAAATCTCAAAGTTATAGCCTGCAAACTTTCAGTTTGACAGGTAGTTTTCTGAGCATGTAGGAAGAATGGTTTCCTTTTTAAAATTTGACCCTTTTCTTTTTAAAATTTGTAAGTTGTAAGGGCGGTTGAAAACGTCACATTTTTTAAACAATATTCCTCTTATGTCAAAAACCTAGCTTACAGCCTGCGTGATGGTAAGCGGTTACCTTAGCTTATGTCCATAAGCTAAGGTAACCGCTTACCATCAACGCCAACGCAATACTAAGAGTATTCACTTTTTTTTATTCCCAACCTTCATCCGTTCTTCATCTTCGAAACTGGATCTTAATTAGATGACAAGTAATTGCAGTTTCGATCACAGGAATAAATAAAGTATTGGGCTAAAATGGGTAATATTCTCCAAGCAAACCCTGTCCGTAAGCTTAACTCAGAATACATTAGAGGCAGCATACATCAATCAGCTATCGTACTAACGAGTGGGTTTTCTAGCAACACATATGCATAGAGAAGCAATAATTTAGACATTGACTCACTCAGTAAGTCATAGCGGATGGCGACAGGTTCATTTTGTATGTACACTAATAATAGTTATTTGTAGATGTGAATACATATTTGTTTTTGTGTATTCTTGGAAGCTGTTTCTACCCAACTGTCCCGGAAGAATGGTTATGTTTTTCGCTTGTATGTATTGTAGCCAATTTTTTTGGCAAGCTTGATAGATCGTCTCATAAATTAGGTTTTTATATTAATTTTATAATTTTCACTAAAACATTTACTTGTTATTTGACGAATGGAACTAGCTCTAAAAAAAACAACAGATGTTAGTGTACACTAGCTCCGCTCAGATTATGGCATGATTACCGTGGTTTTCCGATGGAAGTACAACATACAGTTATTCAAGAAAGGTGAGGGAATAAAGCGTCCTTAACATATGATAAGCGCTTACCATCAATCGAAGCGTATATAATATTTTTTGCACAAATATGGATAGTCTAAAGTGTACCTCAAAATGACCAAACTGGACTTGAATATCCAGCATTTGAATAGTAGGTATAGTGTATTGTAACTTTAGGACAGTGGTTAATGTCGTCGTGTGGTGTAAAGTGTCCGCTGACGTTTGATAGTGTGAGTGCACAAATCACGCGCGCGTGCGTATGGCACTGGGCGCGGAGATATGTGTCGCTTGTCTGTTCTCAGTATCATATCATAGTCAGTATTTATGTATGAAATTCCTGCAATTTAATCTATGAATGTAAATTAAATTAGCTCTTTGAAATTTGGTTATTACGTGGTAGTTAGATGATACCAACTCGAGTTTTAACTTACTTACAATGAATTTTAAATTTGAAAGTTTTGGTCTGAAATCGTATTGTAATTTTTTTTTTTGAAAATAGTTGAGTATTTTTGAGCTTTAAGCATAATTTAACGCTTTGCCAACCCGTTTGCTGACGAGGAGCTAGTAGTAATACTGCACTGTGCTAGCATCATTACTACTAGCACTGCGTATCTTCGTGGAGCATTGGCAACCTTACATAGTGCAGACACAGAACTCTACATCAAAGTAGTGCTATTTGACTGCGGTCTTCTCTAAGGTGGAGGTACAGTCCCCAACCGGGCGGCTCCAATTTTAATGGGAAAACCCATAGGAGATCCGCACTCCCGTTTAATAGGCTGTTCACTTTATGTGCAATAAATACTTCTGAATTCACTGAACTGGGTGCAACGCAACAGTCACCGAAATGCAATTTCCCAACAATACCAATGGACGTGTCAGCGCGGCTGTACGACTCAGGCGCAGTTATTCATAACGTTATGATAATACATCGCAAGTGCGCCACTCGTTCCACTCACTTGCTGTGCAAACACACTCAAACACGCCTTTGGTTATAGTATCGCTATAAACAGTACAACAAGTGCAAGTTGCTACTGGTATTTTATAACATTTATCCACTTTATTGCAACTCCTTTACAGAAGAACGCAATCACATAACACTAACCTGCTGAAGTCTTGTGTTGCTGCTATGAGTAAAGTTTTCAGACCTCCTCGACAATAACGCTGCTGTAAGCAGTACAGCAGCGTTATTGTCGAGGTGGTACAGCAGTACCACCTGGCGTATCGTACTATTGCTTGCTTTTTACGTGTTATATAAAACATTGTTTCTATACTACCGTTTTGGGCTTTCAAACAGACTACATAAAAAGTAAAAACTGTTAATAGTGTTACAACCCAGTTATTAACAAAAGAACCCAAGTACCTACTTGGGTTCTTTTGTTAATAAGAATAAGAATACCTATTTTGAATACATATTTTGTTAATAAGAATACCTATTCTTAGAGGATCGAAATTACGTATTTCTTGCGTTAAGCTACTGAAAACAAAACAAAAAATATTTTAAAAATAATATATTTAAAGCCCCATAAAAGTTATGTTACAAAAAAATATTAGGTCCTTACATATGAAATTGGCGTTTTGTATGGGAGGAACAAAAAGTCGAATATTTTTTTAATATAATATATTTAATTAATCAAAGTATGAACCATTATTTTCTATGCACTTTTGCCATCTCATAGGTAGTTCATTGATCCCTTTACTAAAAAAACCAGTCGGACGGGAATCAATAAAATCTTTGAAGGCGATTTGGACTGCCCCATCGGAGTTGAATTTTTTCCCTTGCAAGAAGTTATCCAAATTTCGAAAAAAATGGTAATCTGTTGGAGCAAGGTCCGGGGAGTACGGAGGATGTCTTAGACTTTCCAATTGAAGCTCTTCTAATTTAGTAGCCGTCTGTAGCGCAGTGTGTGGTCTAGCGTTGTCGTGAAGCAGCAGTGGCGTGGAGCGATTGACCAGCCTAGGTTGTTTAGCCGCTAGCTTTTCCATCATGGTTTGCAATTCCTGACAATAGACATCAGCCGTAATAGTCTGGCCAGATTTGAAAAAACTGTAATGAACAATACCGGCACTAGTCCACCAAACGCTTACAAGTAACTTTTTTGGGGTTAATTTTCGCTTGGGGCAGGATTTGGCTGGCTGGCCAGGATCTAACCATTGCGCTGAGCGCTTCCGATTATCGTAAAGAACCCATTTTTCATCACAGGTAATGATTCGGTTTAAAATACCTTCATTATTGTGCCGGTTTAGTAATGTAACGCAGCAGTCGACGCGCGTTTGCCGGTTTGTTTCAGTCAATTCGTGAGGTACCCACCTTTCAAGCTTTTTAATCTTCCCAATTTGCTTCAAGTGAATTAAAACAGTTTTATCACTAACATTGCAGCCTGCAGCTAACTCGGACGTGGTTTGCGATGGATCCGCTTCCACAATAGCCTTCAACTCTTCATTATCAACTTGAGTCTCAGGCCGTCCACGGGGCTTGTTCTGCAGGTCGAAATTTCCAGAACGAAAACGTTGGAACCAAAAACGAACTGTGTTTTCTTTTGCAACACGACCGCCATACACATCATTCACCCTTCGAGTTGTTTCCGCAGCACTAGTGCCACGGCGGAACTCGTACTCGTAAATAATGCGATATTTAAGGTTTTCCATTTTGTAAAATGAGTGACGCAAACAGAAAAAAACAGAAGAAAAAAAACAAATGAATGACGATCATCGAAGCACAAATACATGAGTCTATAGCTGTACAAATTTGAATTTGGAATTCCTTACCAAAGAGGAGAAATTCGTGATTAAAGTGGCCAGTACGAAAAACGCCAATTTCATATGTAAGGACCTAATATATTCTATATCACGCCTCATTGAGAATTTATTGGAGTTGAATTACTGCTATCATTATGTACTGTACACTTTATCCGTAAGCTAATAAACTAAGCTAAATAGCAGATGAAGGATAATGAAAATAACTCAAAAGTGTACTTTGTCACGTAAAAGTAATTCTGTTGGGTCATGTTTAAGATTTAACGGCAAATTAATGTGTGCCATTGTAGACTAGAATAAGATAGATGCAGTAAACAAGTACTTAGGTAGTACTCAAGAAAGTGAAACCCAAGGAAATTTGTGTTTTGTTCCATTGTAAATCCATTCCATTCAATTGGAAACCATTTTCTAAATTTAAATTGATGTTTTGATCAATATTCATGACATTGGGAAGATACCTGTCTCATTTGATGACACCGCTGGTCTAGTGGTTAGTATACCTGACAGCCACGCATTGTCGCGGGTTCCATTCCTACCGGAGCAATACCCTAACCATTATCGTATGGCATGCGTCGAGCGTTCGGGTCTTTAAAAAGTTCCTATTAATTTCTATATAATCTGGTACCCATAGAATATGCTTTGTTTTATAGTTTGGGACCAGATGGCGCGTGATAATGTAGAGTATCCGAGCATTACTCATATATTTTCTAAATGCTAAATTGTATCCAACACGAGCAAACTTTGTGACGTCATGATCAGTATATATTTCCAACATAAGCCGAGACACTAAACACCATACATTACAGTCTATGCTTTAAACCGCTATATTTCAATATAACGTTACTTAGCAATCAGAATTTCAATGGCTGATCCTCATAAATAAAATGAATTCGTTAACAGACCAACTACCTCGATAAGTATATACTTACACGGTGGTTTTGCATTCCATGGTATGATAGTAACGTGTATTTATGTCGGAATAAATGTGAATTTATTGAAGTAGGTATTTCTTATATATATATGACAAAATTGCAATCTCTTGCATATGCTGGCACACTTTGGAATATTTTTTCCACATACATACATATCGTCACGCCCGGGTGGGCTATATATTAAGAATTTAGAGTGCCATTGTACTATTGACTTACACACCTCTTAGCTTCTGCTACGTTCAACAATCACAGTTCTCAATAGTGAGAAGGTAAAGAGTACTCGGAACCGGCGGATATGTATTTAGGGTCGGCAACGCGCGAGTCTACGGTAATCGCTTACCATCAGGCGGGCCGTATGCTTGTTTGCCACATTAGTGGTATATTTCTTTTTATGTAGTAATTCATGAATGTCGAAGAAAAAGAGGTGTGTAAGTCAAGAGTGAAATTGCGCTTTATACTCGCTGCCAAGCCCGAAAGGTACTTTGCGTGATGATATATAATATGTATTTATGTATGTATTTTTTCTTGTATTCTTTTTGATATGTATGATGATATATGCGTGTGTATGATTTTTACCTATTTCAATGCGAAGTGGCGGACAAAATCTAGTAATATAATGTGCATAACGTAAATGTTGGTCAGCCGTGGCTTGATTAGAGCGGCGTATCCGAGCCGTGGGCGAGCGGTAGCGCCCACAGCCACAGGACAATGTACCGTAAGATGCATCTCAGAATACAGGTTGAGTCACGTTGCATTACATTTGATTTTATTACATGCTGAGGTGTTGGGGTCCTGTTCTTTCAGCAAATAAAGTCCCATTTAAAAAAAAAAGCATCTATGATTTGCGAAAAAGTATTTGTAGGTATTATAAAAGTGAATTAATTTTGATCAGCGCCCCTACCGTGCGTAAAAGGAACTACATTGCAGTGTATAATGTTCTTGCGCATCGCAAAGGTATTATCGTAACATTGGTACTAAATGACGTTTTGTATCAAAATCACGGAGTCATCTATCGGAGATAGGATCCGAATTCGTAAATCCTTTGTGATTGACCTACTCTTGTCCCTATTGGCAACACAGCGCCTTCACAATAAACTTCGGATAACTAAATCAACGCCACAACACTTTGACATGAGTGAAGTCATTCAGCCGCAGTTTATTTTTGTGTTTGGATAGGTCTGATTACAAATAAGAAGAGAAGAGTAGATATACTATTATTGTACAACATCTATACACGATATCAAAAGAACAGCCTGATTCTGTGAACATCCTGTAACCACATCTCATGTTTTCATTCCACTCTATAATATAGGGTACTGGGTACTGGGTAACACCTGATTCGAACACATTTTGCGCTTGAAAGCGAGTTTCGTAATATATAATTATTTTGTTATAGATTGCTCGTTTAATAAAGCTATTCCAGTGTTCCACGAGAATACACTCCGTTAGTAATAACGCTGCTAGCGCAGTGAGCTACATCAACAACATAGTGTGCAACGCGTTAGTGATACCCCTGCTAGCGGCTATAGGCTACGATGCTTAACATCAGGAGGGCCGTATGCTTGCCACCTAAGTGGTATAAAAAAGGCGTAAGAGTCGAACAAGGCTCCTTACTGGTCAGACAGCACATACTCAAGGAATCTAACATATCGTTACACGAACATAACGCTACAAAGAGTATCGA
Organism: Falcaria lacertinaria; assembly: GCA_951449985.1. NCBI lineage: Eukaryota > Metazoa > Arthropoda > Insecta > Lepidoptera > Drepanidae > Falcaria > Falcaria lacertinaria. The sequence goes on along the minus strand of OX602123.1, from coordinate 7,286,440 downwards.
TATTTGGCTACAATCTGCTGCGGCTGTAAGGTTAGCCTATTTATATTGAACGGAAGATATAAATGTGCTCGACTTTAATTAAAACCAAACCAGTATAAAAGATTAGCTTTTAACTGCATAATCCAAAAGGTAGTGTATCATAAATGTATTACGGCAGTCTCTTAACTATGCAATTACAATAAACCTCAAATTACGTATTGTGTAAACAAGGGCTATTTGTGTTGCGAAGTAGTGTGGCCTGTGCCGCATGCATTTGTTGTTATGTGTGGTAGGGTTGGGACACATTCATCTAGAACGTAGAATAGAAGAAAAAGACGCCATAATAAAAAATATACATAATAAAAATGACAAAAACAACACTGTAGTATTCTTTGAAGATTTTGGCGTATTTTATTTGACCCTAAAGTGTTTAAAGTACCTAATAGGGCAACTCACAAAATTGTAGCATAAACTGTCCCATCAAAATAATTGTGTACTTTTCTATAACATGTCAGCTAAAAGCTTCATAAAGAGAGACTGTATTACGTAATTAAGTTGCTTCTGTAACTCTTTTAAATCGAATCGATGATTCGGTGAAATCTGAAACATTGTTTGATTCCTGCTGAAACTATTTTCTATCAACAATGGCAAACGATCATATGACACGCTTGATAGTAAGCAGAAATTACCGTAAACTAAACTATACCAGAATTGCTAAAGTCAATATACAAAGTTTGAAAAACTGTAATCCGACTACGGCAAAATATTAAAAACCCGCGCTAAAAAAATGGAATGAAATTGGTTAAAATCTGGGTGTGCAAGGTAAGATCTACTTCTCCTATTGGTGAAGTCAGGGTAAAATGTATGCCTATTTCAGTCATGCCATAATAACGAATTGAAAGACACCTTGTTCGTAAAAATCGAATGAATAGATTATGCACTAGCATACAAACATACATAACCTTTTTGGGCCTCGTCATAGTCAGGAAAAAAGTAAGTGGCATCATGACAAGGATGAGCACTAGCTCATCCTTATATTATTTCTCATCCTTATGCTGGTATTAACCAGCATAGATACGGAAACTTCATGAGCTTCAAGAGTCAGCACTAAAGCAGGGCAGAGTGACTTTACACTGTACGTCCATGTTTACATATTAACATCAGTGCCTGTAGCAGGAACATTGTCGACAACGTTTTCGTATCGCCTTCGACTATATTTGTATTGGAAAATGAGCAGCGCTGCGGCGGTGAAAAGTGGAACTAAAAATTAGTATGGCAATTTTGACATTTCGCGAGTTACGTATTCGAATACGTTGTCGACAATGTTCCTGCTACCGGCACACATCAAGCCCTCTTGCGGGCAGAGAGTAAAGAGCGCCATTTCATTCTTGACATGCACACCTCTTTTGCTTCTCTTATGTTTATCAATCTCTTGAACCATGCCCGCCGGTACCGAGTACTCTTTACCTTCCTATTATTGAGTTCTTTATCAACTTAATCTAGATTGAACCAGATATTGGACTGAGTTCTTCTATAATGTGTACCGGTAAGTGTAAGTGGCCTGTGGCCGTTGTAATAGGGTCGGCAACGCGCGAGTCATACCCCTGGTGTTACAAGCGTTCATAGCCTAAGATGACCACTTACCATCAGGTGGGCCATACGTTTGTTTGTCACCTGAGTGGTAAAAAAATTGAATTAATAATGGTACCTCTCTTTTTCAATTTACTACAAACATTTATATAATATCTGTTTCTTAACAAGTTCTGCCATTAGCAACAAAAAACGTAATCGGTCCCTAAGTCTACTCTCGCCCCATATCTCAGTGTAAACTCACATGTCCACTTATCTCAATCGGTCACGACTCAGGTCGGTCGATTGTTACTTTCGCGTAAAACTTTTATTGTTGACGCATTAAGTAGCTGTTATGCAACATTAGCGCACGACTACTGTACGTGTGTGTCTTTTTGTATAGACTTTAAAGAATTGTTGAATTGTTTGTCGAGTTTGTGAGACATACTTGGTCTCATTTTGGGGGATGTTTTTTTATAATAATTACGATCATTGCATGACAGCAGACATCGGAAAATACGCACTCTTTTTGTCTAATATATGCGTGTGTATGATTTTTACCTATTTCAATGCGAAGTGGCGGACAAAATCTAGTAATATAATGTGCATAACGTAAATGTTGGTCAGCCGTGGCTTGATTAGAGCGGCGTATCCGAGCCGTGGGCGAGCGGTAGCGCCCACAGCCACAGGACAATGTACCGTAAGATGCATCTCAGAATACAGGTTGAGTCACGTTGCATTACATTTGATTTTATTACATGCTGAGGTGTTGGGGTCCTGTTCTTTCAGCAAATAAAGTCCCATTTAAAAAAAAAAGCATCTATGATTTGCGAAAAAGTATTTGTAGGTATTATAAAAGTGAATTAATTTTGATCAGCGCCCCTACCGTGCGTAAAAGGAACTACATTGCAGTGTATAATGTTCTTGCGCATCGCAAAGGTATTATCGTAACATTGGTACTAAATGACGTTTTGTATCAAAATCACGGAGTCATCTATCGGAGATAGGATCCGAATTCGTAAATCCTTTGTGATTGACCTACTCTTGTCCCTATTGGCAACACAGCGCCTTCACAATAAACTTCGGATAACTAAATCAACGCCACAACACTTTGACATGAGTGAAGTCATTCAGCCGCAGTTTATTTTTGTGTTTGGATAGGTCTGATTACAAATAAGAAGAGAAGAGTAGATATACTATTATTGTACAACATCTATACACGATATCAAAAGAACAGCCTGATTCTGTGAACATCCTGTAACCACATCTCATGTTTTCATTCCACTCTATAATATAGGGTACTGGGTACTGGGTAACACCTGATTCGAACACATTTTGCGCTTGAAAGCGAGTTTCGTAATATATAATTATTTTGTTATAGATTGCTCGTTTAATAATGCTATTCCAGTGTTCCACGAGAATACACTCCGTTAGTAATAACGCTGCTAGCGCAGTGAGCTACATCAACAACATAGTGTGCAACGCGTTAGTGATACCCCTGCTAGCGGCTATAGGCTACGATGCTTAACATCAGGAGGGCCGTATGCTTGCCACCTAAGTGGTATAAAAAAGGCGTAAGAGTCGAACAAGGCTCCTTACTGGTCAGACAGCACATACTCAAGGAATCTAACATATCGTTACACGAACATAACGCTACAAAGAGTATCGATATTTGGCTACAATCTGCTGCGGCTGTAAGGTTAGCCTATTTATATTGAACGGAAGATATAAATGTGCTCGACTTTAATTAAAACCAAACCAGTATAAAAGATTAGCTTTTAACTGCATAATCCAAAAGGTAGTGTATCATAAATGTATTACGGCAGTCTCTTAACTATGCAATTACAATAAACCTCAAATTACGTATTGTGTAAACAAGGGCTATTTGTGTTGCGAAGTAGTGTGGCCTGTGCCGCATGCATTTGTTGTTATGTGTGGTAGGGTTGGGACACATTCATCTAGAACGTAGAATAGAAGAAAAAGACGCCATAATAAAAAATATACATAATAAAAATGACAAAAACAACACTGTAGTATTCTTTGAAGATTTTGGCGTATTTTATTTGACCCTAAAGTGTTTAAAGTACCTAATAGGGCAACTCACAAAATTGTAGCATAAACTGTCCCATCAAAATAATTGTGTACTTTTCTATAACATGTCAGCTAAAAGCTTCATAAAGAGAGACTGTATTACGTAATTAAGTTGCTTCTGTAACTCTTTTAAATCGAATCGATGATTCGGTGAAATCTGAAACATTGTTTGATTCCTGCTGAAACTATTTTCTATCAACAATGGCAAACGATCATATGACACGCTTGATAGTAAGCAGAAATTACCGTAAACTAAACTATACCAGAATTGCTAAAGTCAATATACAAAGTTTGAAAAACTGTAATCCGACTACGGCAAAATATTAAAAACCCGCGCTAAAAAAATGGAATGAAATTGGTTAAAATCTGGGTGTGCAAGGTAAGATCTACTTCTCCTATTGGTGAAGTCAGGGTAAAATGTATGCCTATTTCAGTCATGCCATAATAACGAATTGAAAGACACCTTGTTCGTAAAAATCGAATGAATAGATTATGCACTAGCATACAAACATACATAACCTTTTTGGGCCTCGTCATAGTCAGGAAAAAAGTAAGTGGCATCATGACAAGGATGAGCACTAGCTCATCCTTATATTATTTCTCATCCTTATGCTGGTATTAACCAGCATAGATACGGAAACTTCATGAGCTTCAAGAGTCAGCACTAAAGCAGGGCAGAGTGACTTTACACTGTACGTCCATGTTTACATATTAACATCAGTGCCTGTAGCAGGAACATTGTCGACAACGTTTTCGTATCGCCTTCGACTATATTTGTATTGGAAAATGAGCAGCGCTGCGGCGGTGAAAAGTGGAACTAAAAATTAGTATGGCAATTTTGACATTTCGCGAGTTACGTATTCGAATACGTTGTCGACAATGTTCCTGCTACCGGCACACATCAAGCCCTCTTGCGGGCAGAGAGTAAAGAGCGCCATTTCATTCTTGACATGCACACCTCTTTTGCTTCTCTTATGTTTATCAATCTCTTGAACCATGCCCGCCGGTACCGAGTACTCTTTACCTTCCTATTATTGAGTTCTTTATCAACTTAATCTAGATTGAACCAGATATTGGACTGAGTTCTTCTATAATGTGTACCGGTAAGTGTAAGTGGCCTGTGGCCGTTGTAATAGGGTCGGCAACGCGCGAGTCATACCCCTGGTGTTACAAGCGTTCATAGCCTAAGATGACCACTTACCATCAGGTGGGCCATACGTTTGTTTGTCACCTGAGTGGTAAAAAAATTGAATTAATAATGGTACCTCTCTTTTTCAATTTACTACAAACATTTATATAATATCTGTTTCTTAACAAGTTCTGCCATTAGCAACAAAAAACGTAATCGGTCCCTAAGTCTACTCTCGCCCCATATCTCAGTGTAAACTCACATGTCCACTTATCTCAATCGGTCACGACTCAGGTCGGTCGATTGTTACTTTCGCGTAAAACTTTTATTGTTGACGCATTAAGTAGCTGTTATGCAACATTAGCGCACGACTACTGTACGTGTGTGTCTTTTTGTATAGACTTTAAAGAATTGTTGAATTGTTTGTCGAGTTTGTGAGACATACTTGGTCTCATTTTGGGGGATGTTTTTTTATAATAATTACGATCATTGCATGACAGCAGACATCGGAAAATACGCACTCTTTTTGTCAAATTATAAATAAATTAACTTTCTTATTGTTTATGGAGTACTTGTATCGACGATCAGAATGATCAAATTTGTCGACTACGCGCGAGTGATTCCCCTGGTGTTGCAAGCGTCCATGAGCTACGGTGACCGCTTACAGTTCGGCGGGCCGCATGCTTGTTTGCCACCTTAGTGGTATAAAAAAATTGAAAACTGAATTTACCCACGTCTGATAGCACTTCAAAATAATTCAATGATTACCCCCAAATATGATTGAATTCGTCCTGGTATTACAAGCGTCTTTAGGCTACAGTAACCACTTACCACGTGAGCCATAAACATATATTATGCATATATTTAAAAAATACCCTGAATATGGCCGTGATCAAAACAGCGAGCAATTATTTATTTTAATCATATACGTAGATACAAATAGAAATATTATTAAAATAAATATAACTATAAAAATATATAAGCTCATATGATGTAATGTTATTGCAACAAAACGCGTGAGTCACATCAAAGTAAAAAAATCAAAAACCATTTATTCAGTTTAGGCCCTTATAAGGCACTTATGAAGGTCTAAATTACCACCGGTTCGGAAAAAAAGCCACCTGAGAAGAACCGGCAAGAAACTCAGTGCACATTTCCCTAGTACAATTAAATCCAGTACACGTTGCGACGACGTTTTGAAAGCTCGCGTGCAATTAACTATACATCCGCCATCTTACACGACAATAATAACATTTGGTTTGCAATATGTATAAATGAAATTATACAAATGCCGCAAAATTTTATCCTTTTTAAATCATTAAAGGAAATCCTCTTTATCATGCTCTTGGATCTATAATACTATACTAAAACGGTAATAAGAACAACATGGGAATTTATACAATGATAAAATATTTTATTGCTTATATCATTATATAAATTTACAGAAGAACCCGTTTACTCGTAAAGATTACTGGCCAAAGCCCCGTGTTGTAAAAAATTAAGTCAGCAAATCTTATCTCCTCGGAGAGTATCGTAGAACATTATGCTGTTAGCACAGCACTTCCTTTCAACACAAGGTTGGCAACCCACCTTACTCAAGAATGAGACCCCTTGTTTTTCTGTAAGCATTCATAAGCTACGGTAATCGCTTACCTACAGACAGGTAATGGAGACTATGAAGAACGCCACAGATTTCCACAACGTTCAGCAGTGCTATCCTACGAGAAAATAGGATCTGAATTCGCTACAAACACTTTAATGCAACATGACACATTAAAGGTAAAGCCTTTGACTTCTAGAAGTTACTTGTTGATATCTCGCACCAAGCCTTTGACACCTCGCACCAACGATGCGGTAACAAATACAGACACTGGTGTCGATTCTGTTGTTCAAAATTACTAAACATAACTAATTTGACAGGTCTAAAAAGTCTTGCTATCCCTTTCCCTTGGGGTTAAATAAGGATGGCAATATTTTTAGACCTGTCAAATTAGTTATGTTTAGTAATTTTGAACAACAGAATCGACACCAGTGTCTGTATTGATTTGACGCTTATTATAAAAGATGCTTTGTTAACTATATTTGTTTAGTAAAACAAGCATAATAATGCTATCGCAAAATCCACCACATGCTATTGCAGATAAGATTTACGATCGGAAGCTGTGCACGTCAAATCTAATGAAGCGTTTGAGATACGCTCAGCTCTAATTATAGTTAACTTACGTGTGTTTGATGTGGAGATAACGATACATCAGGTACCATGGTATGCTGTTTGTAAATAGCCGGGCTGGATGTGATGTGACATCAATTCAAGGTTGACTATAAATACATAGTAATAACAACAAAACTCTTGCCAGTTCTTCTCAGGTGGCTTTTTTTTCAGACTGGTGGTAAAGTAGACCTTCATAAATGATTTTAATTAAATTACTTAACATGAATTTTAATATTTATTAAAAACTCTCTTTTATAAATGATGATTATATAATGATTTTGTTTTTGAATAGATATTTCTTTTCATCGGTAGTAACCTAACTAACGTCACACCTCTACGTCTTTTGGGGGCATTTTTGGGAAGGGGGGATGATATATTAAATATAATAAAAACCACTTCTTTTGTATGTTCGTTTATTTGCTCGTTACTCAAACAAGTTAAAACGGCTGAGGGCACAATCCTCTTATTTTTTTGCCGACCTGATGATAATCGGTTACCGTAGCCTAAAAACACTTGCAACACCAGGGATATAACTCACTAAAATCTCTTCACACCCTTCTTGAAGAACCCCATGCTGGTCTCATTAGGTAAAACCTCTTCTGTCCTACTCCTAAAATATCTGTCGAAATCAACTCAGTCAGACTCGAAGTTTTTCAAGAAATCCACATCTTAGACCTCGAATACAGTTAGTTTAGTACAAAAAGGAATGTTATAGCATACTATGATCACAGATAAAGGTGTGAATCTAAGGAATTACTTCAACATTGTAAGCTCTAAGGAAACCATTTCAAAATCGGAAGGTGTAAACCACATGTCTTCAAAGAAAAGTGTGACTTCCTTTTCACTAGGGCTACCACAGAAATATATATAGATATAAAAAAATTAAGTGTAGTCCTCTGTCATTCATAATAAATACTCACCAATTTTCAACATTACCTGCTAGCAAAGAGCATTGGACGCTATCATGGCTAACTTGACACTCCATAAGTCCTCAGCAACATGACTTAAGGCTTGAAAATGGTAACCTATAAAAAATTGCCAACCCTACCTAGACCGCTATTTTGACGTATAAATAAACTACCTACGGACTATCGCATATTCTTAAATATCTCTGTATCTTTATCATTAATCTATAAACGGGATGCATGAGATGCAAGCGGCTTAGTTAACCGTCCATACATTTTAATATATATACATAATATAGTAAAGCATAGTATAGCAGCAACTAGGATAGCAGTGCCGCTGACCTATATCGTGACGATGTCGATGATATGCGAACTTCCTTAGTCAGGCGTTGGCAACATTTGTTAAGTGCATATAAAGTATTTTTAATTTCATTGATTTGGGAGTACTTTTTACAATATGTATCAAATAAAGTCAAAATTATCTTATAATAAAGTAAACTTTTCGTACTCCTATAAAATTGTTGAGAATTTATGAAGACATAACTGAGAACGGAGGAAGCGGAAATATGCGAGTGTCTTTGAAATGCCTTCCGTTTTTAATTGAATAAGATAAATCTTTATAAATAAGTTTATCATCTTTCAAATTCCCAATAAAATATGTCTGTATGTATGTATGTATATGACTTCGTCTATTGAAATATGATAACGAGAAATGATTTTAAAAGAATTAAAAAACCGTATCAGGTCGCACGCCAGACGCCAGCGGTCGTCAACCACCGGCACATTATACGGCACTAGTTCCCAAACACGCCGCGATTGTCCGGAGGGCGCCACTAGCGCTAATAAGCCTCGCTCGCGCTGGCACACATTCCCTCCCTTTATTAGCAATTCTGATATGCGAAAGCGATATTGTGGGCACATAAGTGGAACTACTATCCGACCATTTCATTTTATCACATCTATTGGTTCAATACAACGCTATTGGCCACATAAAATCGTTTGACGTAATAAGCTAGGAGTTTCATATATTTGTCGGACAAAACGGCCGTTTTGCTGTGTTATTGGATATATAAGTTCATTTGCATTTAAGATATTTTGCTTTTATTGATATATTTATGGCGTGATTACCATTTTGCTTAATACAAAGTGGGGTCGGAATAAAATGTATGTAAATATACTGCACTTACTATCGCGACAATTGGCACTCATTGGCATTAACATATAAATTTATATTAGAAGTTGTGGTAGCTTTATATTAAGTAAGACAGTGTATTGATTAGCCGGTCCAAGCGTCAGGTGTTAGAAATTTTGTTACTGCAATCATAGACATATATGCAATAATATAGGTAATTTAGACCTTCATAAGAGCCTTATTAGGGCCTAAACTGAATAAATGATTTTTGATTTTTGTTTTTTTTTTTAATACAATTATCGTTTAAGGGATTTCAATATCGTTATCATTCAATGTTTTCCTGTTAGCACTAGGTAAATAGGTATTATTGGTTTAGAGCATTCTTAACTTACTACCTAGTTACTTTCAACTACGTAATCGAAAATGTAACTCGCAAAATTCCTTAATTTTAATTCGAATTTTCAGTTCCATTTTTCGCCGGCGCAGTGTTATAAATTTTCTGAAAGTTTAACAATACAGGTCAAGCCAGTTAAAGCTAGTTACTTAATCAGTTTCTCATCCCCACCTCTGTATGATTATTAAGATTAGAAATCGAAAATAGCGCACACGCCTTACAGCTGATCAATAATATGATAAAGGCATATGCAGATTGGACCTCCCTTCCAAAAATAGAAGCAAGTGGGAGTGTACACTGGAGCCTAGAACTAATCTATGTTGTGATTGAAAGGCATGAATCAATTCAAACTGGATTTCTGAACATGTCTATAAATAACACGAAGGTATGGTGATATTATCGACAGTACTTCAAGGCAACCGTTCTCAAATGCAAACATTTGTGATAGCTACTGTGATAAATATGTACTATGTATTAGGTTGCTTTTTGTTTCAAAATAAAATACCGAGGATATTGGTCAAATAGTTTATCAAAAAAGTTGTTTTTTACCTTTTTCAACGAACAACATTTTTTTTACTCTAGACTGCAATAGTTCTTTGAAAAACTCATATTTTGCATGACAATAATATATTAGATTTTTTTTATTGCTCTCACCATTTTATTAACCTTTTTACATCAAATGTTGATCACGCGTATGTATAAAATAAAAAGTTATTGCACGTCTTTTGTGATCTACACGTCCCATCATCAGAGTGACATCATGAAATGCTGACTATAATTTGTATAGCAGAGCTGTAATTTTTATAGAATCAAGCATTTATTATTTTAAGCAAATATCATCACCATCAGTTCAGCAGCTTTGACAAAAAAATCGTTGCAAGCAATCAGACCCATTTATTGTCACTCCGTTTGATCAATGCAACCAATTATATTACAATCCCTTGTAAGTGCAACAAAACTAACCCTAATTACAGTGTTCCTACATTAAACACGGTCCACCTTCCTTCTTCAGCTCATTATCAATAATGACACGCTAATGAGACCATCAAACCAACCAATGATCTGAAACAACCACCAGGATATGCAAAAACTTATATAAACTATCTACGCACCTTTTTGTGAATCAAATTGTATGGTTGCGAAGAATTACGGCTAACGGCTGCGAGTGCAATTAGAGTGGGGGCCTTCCGTAATGTGCCTTTTAAATAAGATTGCAGTTTTGAAGATTTTTATATAGACATCATATGCTGTGCATGGAAGGAAAGATTTCACATTCGTCAAAATTACTTACAAGGCACTTATAAATATTTAAATTATAACAAACCCGGTTAGGGCACAGCAATATAGAGAGCCACTACATTCTTAAATTACTTATGTAATAGTTATAATTCCATGTATTGTAATTATATATATATATTTATTTTTAACTTAAAGATAGAGGGAGGCCAAGGTTCAGCAGATAGAGATGAAGATTAACGTTGGAAGGACGAACAAAGAGATGGCGAACTGGTTTAGCGATTGTCACCGACAAGAGCCTGGATCTTAAATTTATGATGATGCTGTGCTTTTACATGGACACTATGAAAAAGTATTATTAAGCTGACAAACCAAATTAATTATCTACATTGTTTATTTATTTATTCTTACTAAAGGGTTGCAATTATTAATATTCAATTGTAGTATACTAAAAGGACTTATTTTCAAAGTTTACTCGAAATATTCACCGAGCCACGGCTCTAAGCTTGGCGAAAAATAAAAACCTTTCCAATTGTAACAAAAGCCTACCTCATCTCAATTTATCATGCGCCATTATGTGGCGAGTGGGTTCCTATATTATTTTCCAATGGTGTATTATTTCTGCTTAAAAGACAATAATTCACGCATTCAAAACGCGCGGCGCCATTTTTTATATTGCGTGTGTTTCGCGCCTTTTCGGGTGCGGGCACGTCCCTAATAAAATTAGGCTTAGGTATGTAGAGCTCGGAACTATTAGATACTAGTTGTTGTCCCCAGCATATTTTGTAATGCCTCTTTTTCTTTCTAACTATTTATGAACTCAGAATAGTAGTAAAAATTATAAGTTCAATTTTATTTATTTATATATTCAATACATTTATGAGCTTCTATTAAGCTTTTCAGCGCATAGCAGACCAATTAAAACAGGTGTTCCTTATAAAAAAGAAAAAATACGAGTGAACCTTACAATACTCGCATATAATATATATGTAACATCAACTCTACCATCGCCTGCGCTCATTGGTCAAATCAAAAATCGCGCGCTTTAAAAAGGATAAAGCTTTCCTGTTACCTGATACTTGATACCTACTGTGTTCAAGGCAGTAAAACCGTTGTCAATAATGTAATCCACTGTAAACTTAAATTATGTATGAAATCTATTAAAGTGTTAGGTATAAAATCCAACATCACAGTTAAGGTGTCATCAGATGTGTAATAGCCAAGCCTATACTATAAGTTAATCACGCTTATAAAACTGTTTTGATGCCGCGAACCTTACGATTTTCCGCAGAAAATCATACAACCAACCTAAATACCCTGAAATATCACCAGTCAGTTTATATAACAACACTAACGAGCCATCAATCCTCCTTTCATTACCAAGCGCCGCGCATAGACAATGAAAAATTTTAGACCATTTGTGTCTCCTCTATCCGCCGGAGCTCTACTAGAGGGGCCCATAAATTGTCGGATTCTTGTCTTTGCTTCGCCCAATGTTGATTTAACACGGTTTTAGCCTTATTGATTCTTTATTACGTAAATAGTAGTGTATATTGTCTATGCGCACGCAAATGGTGTTTAATTACGGCCATTGTTGCTTGATGTATGATTGTTTGTGTTCGGAATTAATACGGGGTGTTAGGGGCGGGTCATTTATAAAGCAACTTTCCTAGCTTTCCTTGTACATATTGATATAGCCAAATATTTAAAGTCTAGCCAGCTGATTGCATTTAGCTACTAGGTTTTTCAGCGACTTTACCCACGCAGAAATGAAGAATAGTCTTAAGAGTAAATGTAGCCTACTGTTATATATATATGTCTATTTATTTTTATTTTGAAAGGTAAAGAGTACCTACTCGGAAACTCGGAATCGGCGGGCATGTATGAAGACATTAATGAACGTAAAAGAAGCAAGAAATGTTGCTCTATAATCTATGCTTAACCAAAAGGGACTTGGTGTGATTATTATATGTGTGTATGTATATTAAAGACTACCGACCGTGTCTTCGTCCGTTGGACTATTAGAATATTACACCAATAAAAAGAAAACTTAGATTCCTACTTAGAAAAAATGACTCAGTTTTAGGAACAGAATATAAACTAATCTTCAACGTCATATCAATACTTTTAGACACAAACGCCTCATTAGCATATACAAAACAATCCCGAACAAAAGGAAAACTGACGTCATGTCTACCTCAAAGGACTTAATACCAATGCCACCCATATTTTCAATATAACGATGTTCGTATATTTCCTAAGGAATAGAGGACGCATTGCGCTGCCATTCACATATCCGACTTACTAATTAAGTCAACAACGAGATAGCTGTAACTTTGACAATGTTATCCATACGTAACCGTCTTATAAGAAACCAGCGTAAGTTGGACTAAAAAACTTATATAAATCTGGTACATTTGAAAGAGGCGGATAGGTCTCGGAAAATTGGTAGTAGTAAAAAGCGATGCCGCTCGCATAGATCTATGCCTGTTTAGATTAGACGTCCAAATTAGGGCTGATAGGGGATACATACGCTGTGATGATGCGGATATTGCCTTCGTCCAGTGTAACTTTTTCAGATATCGTCTATCAGATAGGTTTGTTAGGAAGGCTCTACTATCCTATAATAGGTATACGTTAAGGACAGCAACGCGAAAGGGATACCCCTGGTGTTGCAAGCGTCCATAGGCTACTGTAACCGCTTACCATCAGCAAGCATACGACCTCCCTGATGGTAAGCGTAAAAAACACCAGATTTTCCATTGATTTCCAGAGAAAACACAGTTTCCATACTTATTCCAGATTCTGTGCAATCGACTACAAAACGAGATTTTAATTAAACACATTCGATTTTTCAAAGCTATATTATTTAAAAACATATTTATATTATATTCACTAGATAATGTATTGTACTCGGACTAACCTTATATAAAATTGTTATAAAAACCACTTGTCTTGTTGTTATGAAAGGCACAGTCATTAAACATTGCATACTCAGAGCCGAATATTAAGATTTTAAATTTCATAAAATAGTTTACATGGTCATACATAATACGTCACTAACTTCTACAACTATAGGGTCAGGAACGCGCGAGTGATACGCCTGGTGTTGCAAGCGTCCATAGGCTACGATAACTGCTTACCATCACATCAGGTGGACCGTATGCTTGTTTGCCACCTTAGTGGTACAAACAAAAACTATATAGCATTAACACTACATTTATCAATGGCCAGTTATTCTAAAATTCGATTCGGTTCGAGTATTTTGCTTTCGGATATCTCCGCGGCCAACACTAGGACCAATGGAGTGACCGCACAGTGGCGCCACCATATAAAGTAAACAATAGCGGTTGCAATGACAATCGCCCGTGCCCTCATTATGGGCCATGTGTGAGCCTTTGATAGCGCAGCATTAAGGTACGCCATACGAACGTTGATTCAAATTTTAACCCTCGACGCATAAAGAGGGGTTTTAAAAGTTTAACATGTGTATCAGAATCAAAAAAACATTTATTCAGTTTAGGCCTTAATAAGGCACTTATGAAGGTCTAAATTACCACCGGTTCGGTATCTGTGGCATCTGTGGTATCTATGGCATCTTAGCTTATAAACGGTTGAACTGATTTTCATGTAGTTTATGTTCCAAGAAGTCACCCCGACTTAATCGGATGTGTTCTTGATTTTTAGATTAAGTTCTCTAGCCTAACAATTTGAGGATTTTACTAATGAGATGTCGATAATCGTCTTAATTACACTAATATTATAAAAGCTAGAGTTTGACTGTGTGTTTGTACCCTCTTCACGTATCAACGGCTGAACGGATGTGAATTTTGGAATGGACCTAGCTTATAAGGCAGATTAACATTTAGGATATTATATCCCGGAAAATCACGTGATTCCCGTGCGATAGTAGAAAAATGCGGGCTAAGCCGCGGGTTTTTTCTTCTACCTTCTAATTGCACAATAGTTTTATAATTCCTTTACCACCCTCATTACATTAAAATTAGTCAGGTCTTTTGTGAATTGCAATTTATCTCCGTTTGTATGGCGCACCGAGCTTTGTCTTTTAAGGGTAGCAAACAGGAAATGATTCAATAGGACGGACGCTTTTGGTCAGTGAGTTGTTTATGGCGATTTAGTTGTGATATTGTTTGAGAACGATCATTGCAATTGGTGGCTTTGAACTTATATTAAAGGCTGGATAAATGTCATTGACCTCTTTGCACCTCGTCTTCCACTGATTCGGGATAGACAAAGACTGAGCATTAGTAGTGGCAATAAAATAAAATCTTGTCATTGATAGTTTAAGAGCAAAATTACTACCATTTTGTTCTAACTACAAAATACAGGATTGCTTATAGCTTTATGAAATTTTAAAATTACAATTAAATTTTTGAAGCGAAGAGAGAAGGTTTTTTTATACCACTAAGTTGGCACACAAGCATACGTGACCCACCTTAAGGTAAGCAGTCACCTTAGCCTATAGCCGCTAGCAATACCAGGGGTATCACTAACAGGTTGCCAACCATGTTGTTGATGAGGACTCACTATGCTAGCATCATTACTACTAGCCCAGCGTATCCTCGTGGAGCACTGGCAACCTTACTGATTACTTTTCTTAGGCTATTTACTAAACATTATTGAGGCACATGTTTGTTAATTGCGGGAATCAAGACCACTACGCAAGGAATAGTGACCACACATTTAAACATCAAACCATGGAATTCTGAATTAATATAATCACTTGTCATTAGGACAGCCGAAAAGCATAATTGCTGCGTAATTGCAAAAAAATATTAGCATAGAAATGAGTAAATAAAAGCATCTGTATCACAAAAAGGGCGAGCGCTCACATACATAAACTATACATTCGCTAACAAGTTGATAGTGTATCTCATTAGGCAAGCTCTCGACGACGTTTTACGTCATTAAATATGTAAATAGTTGGAATACGGGCGTTCATTCAACTGACATGGTACTGAAGACAGGCGCAGAGCTAACAATCTATAGACAACAAACATACGCACAAGCATATCTATACTTCTATACTAATATTATAAAGACGAAAGATTTGCATTTTTGTATTTTTGTGGGTTTGTATTGAATAGGCTCCGAAACTACAGGACCGATTTCAAAAATTCTTTCACCGTTAGAAAGCTACATTAACACTGAGTAATATAGGCTATATATTATACTAGCTGCCCGCCCCGGCCTTGTACGGGTAGACAAAATATTTGATAAATGTCTACCCATGCAAAGCCGGAGCGGGCCGCTAGTCTACTATAAACCGACCAAGTTTGAGTCAGAATCGCGCGCTAAGGTTGCTGTACCCTGCATAAAGTGTTTTTGTCTTACAAAAAATATTTGTTGGCAGCACCAGGTCCTGCTTATAAGACCGAACACCAAATCTGATGCCACATTATTTTGAGTGGCTCCCGATTTTAGATACAAAATTTTGACGACGATTCAAACAGTTATGTGACCTGTAAACTTTGAATATCGTTTCATTATTCATCCGTTTCACACAAAGCGACTGCCATAAAAGCCGGCTATGCTGCGTGTTTCTCTGCCAGATCAAATCCAGACGAAGTGGCAATGGGCAGAGCACATAGCTCGTAGAACGGATGGCCGATGGCCCCGATGGGGCCAAAAAGTTTTAGCGTGGAGACCACGCACTGGAAAACGCAGCGTCGGACGGCCCACCACTAGATGGACCGATGACCTGATAAAGGTCGCTGGAAAACGTTGGATGCGGGCCGCATTGAATCTGTCATTGTGGAAATCTATGGGGGAGGCCTTTGTTAAGCAGTGGACGTCTATAGGCTGATATTGATGATGATAACTGCCATAAGAACTTCGTAACCCATTTTAAAGCGAAAATCGATCACCTGAGTTAAACCAGCTGCAACGATTACCGACAGTTTCACGTGGTCTCCGAGGTACGGACGGATAACATTACTGTAAGGTCTGGCACTGGCCTAGCTACTTGCCACAGTTATGGTTGCTTAACATCGCAATCAATCGCTATACGAACAGACAACATAAAATATATAATCAAATTAGTTTTTATTTCCATTAAGTCATTTCATACCAGCCCTACGTACCGCTTAACCTCAGTAACATGGGCTTGTAGCGCTAGCAATTCCAATATGACTACTACGCCCTAAACCGAGGACCGATCCCCACTATGGGGCGCCCTTAGCTGTACTGCTTTCCATTTAACCGTGCCTAGCTGGAGGCCATCTTCGTCTCCTTGCTCGGATAAGTAATAAAGGCTCCTGGAATTTACGCTACGAGGGACACCTTTAGAATTCTGAAGTCACAGTTCCCTACAAACCGGAACACAGTTATGTTAACAGAACGCTACTGATAAGTTGTGTGTACGATAGTTTTAGCAGACATATTATGTTTAATAAACATAATGACGTCATTAAGGCCTCGATTACGCCAGCTTATACATGTAAGGTGACAGGGGAAATGATTTAGTATAATCCGCACTCCGAAGACACCAGGAACATAGATTAAATTTCTCTGAGAATGCAAGTAACATTTCCTACGGGTATTTATATTTACATACGTTTATTTTAAGTGTGCCCCACACGTGTCTCTAGATTTAAAACGCAATGAACATGTATGAAGAGATTGATGAATGTAGAAGAAGCAAAAGAGGTGTGCAAGTCAGGAGTGAAATGGTGATGTATACTCTCTGCTTAAGGTAGGCACAGTTGTGTGTCAGGACTCCTTTTAAAAACTCATATGGAGTTAGATACCAATATTCATTCTACCCGCGAATCAAGACACAACTACAATCAGTCAGCTCGTGACCACGGCCGATGCAACTCGGTCGAAACGTCGTGAGGTACATAAACAATTTAGTATCACGTATAAGATCCGTTTACATATCATTAATACAAAAGAATTGAATTTAACAACCGCTCTAATGATTTAACATATTGTTTTTACAGACATTAAATGTAACCCGTGAAGTCGGAAATAAATTAAATAAACTTTTCATTACAATTATTATTTAATTAATTCCTATTTATGGTCTACGATGCTAGGATATCTTTTTCGTTAATTTTATAGTTAAATTGAAATTGTATAAAACCCTAGGTTCTACCTAGGGTTTAGGATTCTTCCTAAAGCGTCATTTATCTACCTACGTACGCAGACAGTTATAAAAAATAAGGCTATATATATGACGACATACTGGGTCCTGCGAGTGGAGATCACAGGATTAGTTGTGATGGTAAGGAAAACTCATTGTTTATCGTTTACTAGCGGCCGTCATCGCTAGGGTTACACTTTTATGCCTCATTTATACGCGGATGTGGCGCCCTCGCAGCTACCAACTATTATCATAAAAAGAGACATAGAGCGAATGGGGATCTCCCGTGGGTTTTCCCATAACGATTGTAGCCTCCCGACTGAAGATTGTACCACCACCTTACAGAAGACCGCAGTTAAATAATACTATGATATAGTATTGTATTTCTGCGGTAGGTAAGGTTACAGTGCTCCATGAGGACACACTGGGCTAGTAGTAATGCCGCTAGCACAGTGACTCCTCATCAACAGGATTGGCAAATCGTTAGTGATATCCCTGGTACTGCTAGCGGCTATAGGCTACGGTGACTGCTGACCATCAGGTGGGCCGTATGCTTGTGTGCCACCTTATTTGTATAAAAATATATATAAAACCAATGTGACAGTGTTTGGACGTAAGTAAATACCCACAGATGCAAGTAATTAACCGGCGTGCGGCGATAAAGGCGACAAGTTAATGCGTCACGGTATGTACGCACTTAATTTACGACATCCGCTCCAAATGGAAAGTGTCAGTGGAAACCAGTGGCGTAACATGGACCATGTATTAGTATAGTCCTTGGGGCGTATTGTGCACTAAGCTTAGGTTTCCACTTCATCTGTGAAACCCAGCTTAAAAAGAGCCCAAAAAACTCTTAAGAAATATGAATCTACATTATTAGAGGCATATAGTTACCATATTACCATACATATATAAATTTTGATTGTTTGTTCCTATAATACGCGAACTTTAAAACCATCGATGCAAAATGTGAACTTGTTACGTTTTCACGCCGTAACTGTTCTTTATGAAACTTTGAACTCTCCTTGTCAGTGACATAAGGTGCTATTATATTGACTTTTTTCTCTTGAACCAAGCGAACGAAACCGGGGGTAAGAGCTAGACGTCTATACTCTATACATAAAGTAGGTAACCATATAAAACCTCTATAGCCGGTACTCTGTACAGACTTTTCCATTGGTTACCGCACGCAGCTCCGTCACTTTGCCTCGCAAATTGCTTTACCGATAGAGGCGGTCGCGACGCTCTGGATGGTTTTAGGGTACTGCAAGACAAGTTATAAAACGGACTCTATAACGGTCTGTTCTTAGTTTGATTTTTCTTTATTTTGTTTATTTCCCATAAATTCTGTACTGTGTGTCCACAGCATTGTAACCGTACTTATTAATCGTTGACTGGTCTCCTGCAATACGAGCTGCGCTTAGTGCAGGGACCATCTGCACCTGTGTTCACTGCAATCTTTACCGCTAAATATACGATTAATTATATTTACTTTTTTTAATTGAATCTGGCTACGCACTCTAATAAGCAGCAATTGTAAGTCATATATTTTGAGAAGTGTTAATATACTGCCCACCAACCTTCCTTGTTGGCGACAGATAAGACTATTTGGAAATACTTTGATTTTATATTCATAATTATTCGTAACATTTTAATATTTAGTTTTTCATATACTTTGTTTAATTATATGCGTCGTAAGCTGAAAGTTGCAGAAACTAGTTAAAAACATCAGTTACTTACTCCTTGCAAAGAACTAACCTAGAAATTTTCAGGTTCTTTTATATATTTCAAAGCAACGGAACCTTAACTAGTTTCTAACCTTACACGCTTGTCCATTTTTTTCATTCGCTGCTAAAATTAGCCGTCGGATTGTTATTGGTTAAATTATTCAGCAGGCGTTCGATGCCTTTAAGTGAATTTCACGATCAGACCACCACTTTTTTTTTCTGATCTGCATGCAGCCAGCAACGTCAGCTAGGATGTCTAGAGATTATGATTATGCTTAGAACATTGCTAATTTAGATAACTAAGATATTATTTATTATTACAACTGTAAAGAGATTTATAGAATCACGCGATTAATTCCACTATTTCCATCTCTAAAGTCGAAGAGGAAGACAGCTGTCAATGGAGAAAGTATGCGGAAAATAAACATACGGCCTGTTTATATGTACGAAGGCAGTTATTTCTACATGGTGTTATAATCACAAATTAATCACACCGAAAAAGTGGTGAAAAAAAACCCAGATTTTTTTTTATGGTAGCAATCAAACACGTAATGTGGGGATGATATTTTTTTAATATACTCTATGCCTCGAAAAGAACTTGGCGTTATGATGTATGTATGTGTATATGGCAACCAAAGCCAATAATAATAATTGCAATATTTTTTACCATCAATTACTTGTACACTATGAAGCTATGAACGCAACAAAGATTAAATAATTTCAAACCAAATCCCAAGCACTTGAAATACAACCATATAATTGAAACTTAATTAATACCTCTAAGCCAACGCAATAAGGCATTTCATTTGTCCCTCACGTCTAACGATAAATGATTTTTCAAGCCAAGTTACTCGACGCGTCTGGCACAGCGTTATCGTCGTACAAATAAGGTATAATTTGCGGCGAGCGGATTTCAAAGTCAACTTGGTGATGTTACAAAACTATTTTTCAGTTAAACGGCAATTTTCGCACCGATGGGCATTGAATGTGACACCTTTGGCTGTGCCTTTGGTCACGTATAGCGAAGTTACATTGTAACCTTTCAGTTGACCAATAAGTTGGGTAATTCTTTAACTTTTTTCAGAAAACCTTGCTACGTTTGTCACGATTTAAGCACATTCTAATTTCATTGTTAATTTGTAATGTTTGGAAAAAACTAAAAAGTGATAGTGTGGTTGAAGTTACCGTCTGTCTTACGAGGCGGTCCGGGTTGAACCCCGGTGTGTATCAAATTTACCGGTATTTGTAGCACCACGAGTTTAGATGATTTGAATACTAAGTACCATACCAAATAACATTATCCTGTAGTGTTGTGTTCCTAAACTGAATAAAGTAAGGTTTCTAGTGGAGCGAGGATGCGCTGCATGTGCTGTGCTGGCATTAAAGAGATCTGTTCCAAGCACATTTGAGTCCACAGCAATGGACTAGGTGGATACCCGCCGTGGGTTACTGCTAAGTGTCTTAGTGCTACGGTGACCGCTTAGCATTATGCAGGTTGTACGCTGGGTTGACACCCTTCGTAGTAAGATTTTTTCGAGGCTTACTCTCAGTTGGTCGGTTTTATTATTATAATTTTACATTATCATATCCTAGATTATATTTAACTAAGAAGTCTAAATAGTGAATTCTTCTTTTAACCTTAAATTAAGAACTTCCGTCGAAAAGAAATGTCATTGAACTTTACCAATACCACAATACGTTCCTAAAAGTAAGCGTCAATTAGAAGAAAATGCTCACTAAATCAAATTAACACCTAAAAGTTAAGAGGTTAAAACAACTCGATAGCCTTTGAGCCCCTAATTAACGTAATTAATTGTGCAATTAGCCGTACTATTATACTATTAAGTATGTTTTCTAATTACATTCCAGGATTAAGATTATTTGTTAAATAGATTATAAAAGAAGGATTATGCGAAAATGGTTAAATAATATATTACTAAGAATTTATTACAAAATTATCTATATATGACGATCAACTGACGATGACAACTGACGACGATCTGAAAAATGTGTAAACATAATACAGTATTTAACTTATATACTTATAGATATAGTATCTGACGCAAGCCAGAATAACGATGGGGCATGCCAAGACTGCTGGCAGCATTGCCACGCTTCATAACATTGTCCTAGTGTCTGTCCTAACCAGAATCAAGATAAAAAAAAAAAAAATTTGGCTTTACTATAATTTATTCAATCCTGTGCTTGGTGGACTAAGTAACGTCTAAAACACAATATATACACTAGTAACGTTTCAACATTGACCGTTTTAAAAAGCCTAAATGTTAATGAATTCAAATGACAGCCATGGGTAAATCATTGTAATAAAAACCGAATTTGCGTGCCTACAGCAATAAACCGAGAGCGCATTACCGAAATGTATCAGCCAGCATGTATCGTAAGGCTGACATAATTTATGCCAGCTAACCCTTGCCTCATTCTGCTGTAATTAATAACTACCCCGCGATACCATCTTTAGTTGTACAAGAGGTCGGCACGAGTTTCAGTGTAGTTTTGTAGACTGTTAATTTTACGAATCAGAACCGTTTACCTTAACATACGTACTAGCGGCTTGCTCTATCGATCGGTCTACAGAGCTAAACAAGAGCTCGAGGTTAGTAGTTTGATGGGTCACCGCACCATACATTATTGACAGATAATAATAATAATAAATTATATACAGATAATTATAACGGTTATACCTATTATAATAAATTTGATAGTTAGTGGATGGATCGATGTTTGATGCTCAATCACGCATAAACGGCTCAGCGGATTTGCATGAAATTTGGCAGACATGTAGTTTATAGCCTGATATAACTCATTAAAAACATCCAACGCAGACGAAGTCGCAGGTAGAAGCTAGTATAATATAGTTCTGGGATTGGCACAACTATCCGCATTTACTTACTACATTTTATTAAATATAATCATGGTCACGACTGCAAGTAAATTAATGAAACTCCATAAAAACACACCTAATTTATTATAAAGAAAAATATGCCGTGTTCACACGTCCTGAAATTACAGATTTATTGCTGCGATAAAAGAAGTTTCATTAGAAAATACAGCCCGAGACGATAAGCCAGTTAAAAATCACAATTTATGCGCTATTGAGTTATTATGGTTTATTTTCAGCCTCATAATTGGGTCGGTAAATCTATACTTTACATTACCTAAAAATAAAAAGTGCTGGTAATTATTTTCTTCCTCGGCCTCGTGGGCTCTTCTGAGTGCTTCTAAGCTGTAGTTGGACCAGATAGGTTGTTGCGTTGTCGCGATTTAGGCTTTTGTTATTCTTACGCAGGCGAAGTCGCGGTAAAAGATTAGTTTATTAAAAAAACCCTTATTTTATTAGCGACGCAAATACCAATCCCACCAGTTTACACAATTCGTTTTCTAAAGAATTGGGAGTTGTAACACCCCTGCCTACTTCTTCGGGGACCCTTTTGGGAAGGCTTGAAGACATACGATCATCGACCATCACATACAAATTAACAGCATAACATATTTAAGTTTCAGTATAAGCATTTTAAAAACATTTCACTATAAATATTTCATTCAAATATAATATACCACTGAACAGTGAACAGTGCCGTTTTAGACTGGCTTACGTCAAAAGAAAATGTACAAAAAATAAGATGCTATTTGTATAGTGACATTGAGTTCGTTGCGAAACTATTTGTAATTGTGTAGAAGCCTACTCACGAAAGCCACGATCCTCAACTAGCGTGGAAGCTTACCCAACACTGTCATCGCAACAATTTGGGTAAATTATTTACACGCCTTACTTACGATTTCAACGATCAATTCCAGTTGAAATATTTCGAAATCATATTTTTATATTCATGAAAAAAGGATTATGTTTATGAAAGGAGTACGCTTAGATCGCCCTTTCCTTTTTAATAGGCAAAATGTTTCTCAATTAACCCCTTTAGGTTAACATTTTGCCTTACGTCTGGATGTTTGGTATGTATTATAAATATGTATTTACTAAAAAAAGTATATAAGTATTCTATCAGCTGCGTGTTCCCATAGTACAAGCTTTGCTTAGTTTATGGTCACATGGCGCTGTGTGAATATTACTGCACATATGTATCTGTCCATGACTCCTTCAATATTAATTATGCAAGCCGTAGGTACCTTTACCAATTTACTCTAAGAAAAACATTATATCTTTTCAAATACCGGCCGACACCTGTTTGCATTGAACTCGTCCGATCAATTTCCGATGAACCGAGTTAAAAAACCGATGTGCATGTCCTACCGGTGTTATTTGCGGTTTCAATATACTTACTGATTGGCTGCAAACGTGCTGCAGCTTCACACGTAGATGCACTGGTGTGAGACCTACTTTAGTTTACATCGGAATATTTATTTATCCATCTCTACCTTATTTCACGATATTATCTTTACTTCACAGTCTAAGCATGTTTGTTTGTTTATCACACTAAAATGACTGAACGGATTTTATTCAAAATTGATACACAGACAGATAATAACCTAGATTCTAACATAGGGTATTTTTATCCCGGAAAAAAGGTTTTTTAAGAGATAAAAACGCCGATTAATTCTCATGACAAAGTAGGTTTAGCATAAATTAGTTAGGCCTTCCGCCCTTCATAACTAGAGGTTAGCCTTTTAACGCAATCAGACACACTACTTTTTTCATCCCCAATCACAATCACACAACCATCATAGCCTCCAATTGATGCCTTCAAGTGTGAACCGGGCTTATTCCATTGACCGCAAATTTCCTTCCTATAAGATTGCAGGAATCACGCTTCAATCCACACACCTGCCTTGTGGCTTTCTATTTGCTACTTTAGCATGTAAACAGCTTCAGTCACACCTAACCGACTTAAGGCCGTACAAAGGGATATTAAACCAGCGACACGATATTAATAATAATAATAATAATGCTTGGACATATTCACACAGCGCCATCTGGCCCCAAACTAAGCAAAGCTTGTACTATGGGAACCAGTAGCTGATATAATCCTTATATATATATTTTTTTGTAAATACATATATACTTATAATACCTACCAAACACCCAAACGCAAGGCAAACATATTTGTCACATAAATGTTTGCCCTGGCGGGAATCGAACCCGCGACCTCTAGCGTAGCAGTCAGGTATACTAACCACTAGACCAGCGGTCTCGTCCAATGTAGAATACTTTTTATGTCTAATTATTTGTTGAAATAAATAGATAAATAACTATAGAATACCCTGACTGCTTACAGTCTAGAGGACACAGACTTGGCTGCCACCTGCTTAGAATAAAAAATTAAAAACATATTATTATCAGATCAGGCTTTTTAAAGAGTATCTATGGAAATATTTATGTAAAAGAAGCAAAAGAGGTGTGCAAGTCAGGAGTGAAATGGCGCTCCGTCTCTGCTCTGCCTACTCCGCGAGGGATTTAAAAGCGTGCTAATATTATGTATGGTCATTTTCCCTACGCAAATATAGCTGGAACTAATATATAGTAAGTGCCTAATTAAGCAATAGTTCAAAAATATAATTTTACAGTACATCAAACAAATTCGAGACACTTATATTATCGTGCAACTCCAATTGTAAAAGTAACGTTTCGCTGTCGCTCAGGTGTGTACAGACCATTAAAATATTTTATAGATCATTTATTACGATCGAATGGTAAATATATTTGCTGTTGGATTGCTTTTTAAGAATGAAGAACCCTCCCTCTTATTTCCTAAGTTAGACGGATATAAGAATCTTGTTACAGTGTTTATTCCTGACTAAACTAAATAAACAATTTTATTTTCATTATATTTTTAACATTACAACGAGAAAGGGGTGCAATGGGGTGAATTCACTTCAAGAAAATGTGCACAGTTTCTTTTTACTTTTATTAATTGAATTTAATTAGATTACAAGAACAAGATTCACAATTTTTTTTAAGAACATGTGTATCAAGTTGTAACGAAATGCTTCTCTTATTTATTATTTTGCCTTCTTTCTTTCGTATTCTTGAACAGTCAAAATATTGTATATGGGTACAATGTGGTGTCTAGGTAAGCTTATTTACCACTTTTGTGGTAAAAAAAGTAAGCACAGTCGGTGTGACTGGCCTAAGACAACGGACGCCAACGGCCGATTAGACACAGCTAATATGGTCGCCACTTTTTGATTTAAACGCACCATTATTAACACGGCCACTGCAAAGTGATTTATTACTTAAAAAAGACAGAATTTTGTCAAATCTATTCACTTTTAAATTACTTGGCATAGAAGACAATATTTTAAGTAACGGTGGCCGTTTGGTTGCATAGACGGCTTGTTATTTGACGTGGTCTGGGTTCAAACCCCAGCTTGTACCAATGAGTTCAACTCAACTCAAGTACAGTGATACAGATCTGGAAGAGATAAGACCAATTGTACAATTCAATAATGTTTGTAATTATACATTGTATCCTCTTGTTATACAATAGAGTGTATCTATCTAGTGATTAATCACACCGCGTATTAAGTTGTAACTGCTGATTTCTCACATAAGATTGAATATTAAGCAATACTGCGCACAATAAAATATAGGTAAAAAAGCCATTAACTTAATCCCATGGCTAATGATCTAATTGATTACCTAATAATCTCGTGAGCGATTGTGAAGTCTCAAAATACTAGCTCAAAGTTTCGAAATACCAAGCAAAATGTGCTAGGAAGAATATAACCAAGAGTAAGTAATTAGTTTATAATCAACTGGTAACTTGGAACAAAAAAACGCTGTAGATCACAAGCTAAATGTTGTGCCTGCCGCTTTTATTGGACAAACGTTTAGCTAAACAACGAAACTAAAACAACAGAACTCTTTTATAAAAACGCAACCGACAAGAAATTTCCTAAACCTGGTGCTGCGAAAGTTCTATGCATTACTGTGTGCCTCTATGCACCGTACTAACGGTTTAAATTGAACAATACATTTATATCCTCATGTCTTCCCGAAAGGCAGTTAAGGTAGGCAGTGTTTTGGCATCAGTTGACAGTAGCTTCTCATCGAAGCGACTAGACAAATACCCAGTCAAAACTTGACACACGTATTATAATCCACAAACCTAATAAAAAGCTTAAAAAACTGTAAACCAAAAACGGAAAAATATTTAAAACCCACGCGCAATAAAATGGAATGAAATCAGTTAAAATCCGGGCTACAAGGCAAACTCCTCCTTTTGTTGAAGTCGGTTAAAATGTGGCCTATGTCATCTGGGCCATAACAACGAATTGATTGGCACCTTATCGAAACCGGATGAATATTTTAGGCTCTAGGGAGGAACATACAAACATGCATATATACTGCCAAAATCATAACCCTTCCTTTTGGCTTCGCCGTAGTCGGGTAAAAATCAACTGAAAATGATCCCTAAACAGTAGTAATAGATTGTAATTTAGAAGAAATTCGCAGTTATTTATTTGTCACTAGCATTTTTCACCGACCCATAGTAGCGGTTTCGAACACGGCACAAAACATCTTTCCCGGGCCGTGGTATTTGTACAAATTTTTACATTTCCACAATGCACCGCGCACGAACCCGGCCACGTGAAGTTTGTTTCCTTCCATTTGCCTTCAGAACATCGTGGAAGAAAGAAATGGGTTTCGATGCTAAAAATGACATGCATTTATCTACCTGCAGCATTTTAGGAATCATTTCAATTTATTTTCTTTGAAGTGCATACGACTTGCCTTTGATTATATTTTAATTTTCTTGCAATATCTAAAATTAGCTGTGAGTTGTGCGATGCCTCTTGCATAATAATACACTTTATTATTTTAACCTGCATGCAAAACGTAACTCGCGAAATGTCAAAATTGTCATACTAATTTTTAGTTCCACTTTTCACCGCCGCAGCGCTGTGCATTTTTCAATACTAAAATAGTTGAAGGCAATACGAAAACGTTGTCGAAAATTATTTATTTTCGAGCTACAAGACATCTGATAATTTACACCGTTGCACGCGTGTTCTTAGACCAATGACAATACAATGATTACATAACTTCGTCATGATGTGCTGACGAATATCATCAGGATATATACGTTTTGTAGCGTGTTTATTTTTGTCTAAACTATAATTTAACAGTCTTAAAAGTCAATGGCCCGGGCTCCACAATAGTAATGTAGTCAGACAGCATAACTAGTCATCAAAGTGACATATTTATCGATGACAGTGACGTGACGGCAACAAATATTAATTTTAATAGATTAACAGTAGATTTTATACAATGATAATTATTTCTAACTCCATCAATTTAAATGTAGCTTACTCGTACAAACCGCTGTCACAGCCCAAGTCTGTGATATGACAATTTATCTATAAAAAAGATAACAATGCAATCTGAGCGATTTTGCTATTTCAATCACCAGTTGCATACAAAGCCATCAACTGTCTTTCAACTGTATGTAATGAAAACATTACAAGAGCGGCCTTTCACACTCCAAATACATTCAAACATTCCTGAATAGATTCATAGCCTTAAAATTAAAGCGAAGCACGTTGATATGTGTTGTCACAGCGTTTCATCACGGCATGCAATATTCTTGGTTATTTTTCAGTTGTGCCGTTTTTCGTGACACGGTCTACCTGTCTATCGTAATATCGCCGAAGCGTTCTTGCATGAATTGTATTCAGTTTTAATAAGGTTTATTTTCGAATAGATTTAATGTGTAAGTGACAAGCGCACGGTCACTTTCAGCGGGACTTTTTTTTAATTAATTGCTTGCTTTTTGCTGTGGTCAGTGGCAATCTATGTTTCCGAGAAATAGCCGTAACGAGGCTAATGACACTAACGAAAAAATGTTTTATCTCGACTTAGAGCTGTCAAACAATTACTTTGAGCATCCACATCAGCTCTCGTCGGAACTCATTGTTGGAATGAAATAGCGAAAGTGTACCTTGACTAATGCCATCCAGTTTATTTAACCGTTAATTGCGTATTTCGAATACGGAGCTAACAAAGCGCCAGAAAAAATACATATAAAATCGTCATTTTTCGACGCTTTTTAGACAGTAACAGTAACAGTACCTGTAGCCTTGTCTACTGTATATGTATAATCGTTAACGCTGTAGAAAACACAAGAAATGTATGGGAATTAAGAACTTGACCATGTGACATAAAGTAAAAGTTTTTTCCAATACCTTTGTTCTCTTTAGCTTTCAATCTGCGCTGTAAAGCATGACTCCAGGCGGCCAGGAGTTACATATCACAGATGTATCTTAACTGCCGTATATATCCTATCCCAGTAAGCTAGATCCAAATTATTATATCTTGCACTAATAAAGTTCGGTCTTCATCACACAGCATATAGTAATTCTTTTGTATGCTTTCATTTCCCCTAAGCAAATATACCTTTACAGAATTAACTTGTCTCATACCTATATCCAAACCAACCCTACATCACAAAGCGCAGGTAGGTAGGTATGCTCGTACCAAAATCAACACACCGTATATCATACCATCCTGACATCAAAGATAATCCAAAAAATACACTTCACCATCTGAAAATCCCTTAATACACCGTAAAAATCTTAAAGCCGCGTCTACCTACATACGTGCAAAAGCGTAATAAAAGTACACACACACGAACGCCCCGAGAATTAAAAAAGGTTCGTGCACAATGTCAAAAAAGTCTACGTCTACAAACAAGAAAAAATAAAACTCACATTCTTAATTTAACTTGAGTCACTCTTACATCCCTACTCGAAGAGCCAGCCTATTGCGACCTGTGGTATCTTTTGGTTTACATAAGAGTTTTTAAACTAGAGGCAGTAAGAAGGGTCATTTTACGGTGGTAGGTAGCGAAGGAGGAAGGAAAAGTAAAAAGTCCCTATTCCTTGAGGCAGTACAGTACGTATTATGTGTGTGTGATACTTTGCCGATTTCGTCTGGGGCTCACCTCATCACGTCGTTTGCGGTAATTTTACAAGATGTAAGGAAATAGGCCTATTTATTTTTACAGAATTGTTTATTATGTTTGGGAATTGAATATAGGTTAAATTTATTGGTGGCGTTCCTATAAAATAATGTATTCTATCAGTATAGGTCACCAGTAGCCTGGTTAAGATGAGTATATTATTATAATTTTAATATATGAAAAAAAAAAAATATTGAGTCACGTAATATCAGAAAGTACAAATTCTACGAACTTGACATTTGGCATGTAGAATAGGAATTTGTCAAGGTTTATATACCTATGCAGGTGAGATTTTCCTACTCCTTATAACAATAAAAATATATATATTTCAACCTTTTCACGGCTTAAAATTCTATAAATATACATTAAATTTCTTGTTGCTAAAAAAGAAGTGAAGAGAAGATACTTTTCGTTTTTGAGAATGTGGTGAGAAAGTGACACGCATACAAAGTCACGGGTCATAGTTGCACACAACTAAAGCACAACTAAAATTAAATCAGCTGGCGTCTGATTACTAAAAGTACGCGATCAATAATGCCTCCCTAATTTTCATCCTTTATCAACTGTCATATAAAAAACTTGAGCAACCCCTACACACTCACACACACATGGACACTACTCATTATAAGGGTAACTAATCACTGAGCTGTAGAAAAAAACTTTTTTTTTTATTCATTAACCACCCTCATCTTACTATGCTGTCCCTGTGCGAAAGGAAAAACGTAGAGTCGAACTATCATTTATGTGTAATATAGTAATGTTTAGTTATAATAATCAAAATTATAAAAGAAGAAGCCGCGGAGGCCAAAGTGTTATTTTCTTGATGAAATTAAACAAAATATTCAATGATGGAACGGTAATTGCTATACTTAACACGGGCCGGCATATGTATGAAGAGATTAATTATGTACTTAGATGATACAAAAGAGGTGTGCAACTGTGCAAGTCAAGAGTGACACGGCGCTCTATAATCTCTGCCGAAAGGAGTTTGGCGCGATGGTAAACTGTATGTATGATATCGTCATAATTGTGTCTTACTACTGAAAAATAAGGACGTCATAAATTTTCCAAATATTTTATGTACATAAAGATGAGAACCCAATGTCATAAAATTAAATGCATAATTTTATAATATATTTTTTAATTAAGCGACTCTACTTCACACTTTATCCAGGCGCACAAAACGCGCGCTAGCGCTGCGCAAGTAAATCATGAATTTGCATATTTGCCCACTCACTAAGTGCAATTACTTGTTTCCACGCACTCCACACATTCTTCTCGATATCCCAATTGTTAATTGATATTGTTTTTGCGTTACTTAAGAGTTAACATAACAGTATTGTCGCTTGAGAAGTGACTTAAATAAGATACAATTATAAGAGAGAGGAAGTACAATGTAAAACGTTTTCTGTGTTTAGCTGCTGTACATTACATGTGTGTTTATTTGTACGATAAATTTGGTTTCTAAGCTACATAATTATATTTGTTAAGTTATTCCAGGCTACACACAAGTTTGGATTTCTCACGAGGAGAATTCTATGTCAATATATGAAATACTAGCTTTTTCCCGCGGCTTCGCACGCGTGGTAAATAAGTCAACATGTACCTATATCTTAAATTCAAAATGATAGCTTTTGCCCACTGTTACCTATTTTATAGTTCTAACTTCAAAAATGACGGATTTTCATACATAATTTTCATCCCCTATTTTATCCCCTTGGGGGTAGAATTAATCAAAATCCTTTCTTAGCGGATGCCTACGTCATACCATCTACCTGCATGCCACATTTCAGCCCATTCCATCCAGCGGTTTGGGCTGTGCGTTGATAGATCACTATGTCAGTCAGTCACCTTTGAGTTATATATATTTAGATTTAAAAATTATATTATCCTGATTAAAATTTCAATACAGATATATTGTAAATATGAATATCATCGCAGTTACTGGAAATCTTTGAAGGGCAGTGGCATAATATAAAGTAATTATTTAAATCTACAAGTTAGAATACTTCACTTCATATAATTATGTACAATGTAAACCTGCATACGTCTGAGAAGATATTCAAGGACGTTTGTAGTGCCTAAGAGACGGCGACGGACTCACCACCGGTCACATCAGCACCAAATTATCTTCGGTGGAAAGTGTGTAGAATTCTGCCTGCCTCCGGGGCCCCTTGTGGGAAGGCGTGAAGCTATATTATTATCATAAATACCATTAATACCAATAGACCTATAAATCAACCACTAAATTGTACTTCATTGTAAAAAATAGCACCGAAATTACGCACTTAAGATCTCTTAAACATAATTTAAGAGACACCGAAAACATTCTAAGCCGCTCGATTAGTTTCTCGCCACAAACTCAAAATTGAAAACAACTTATACGTAAAAATAATGCTGTGAGAGTACAAAGGGGTTTACGTAGATATAGCTACAATATATTCGTTACATATCACATTAGTAGGACTGTACACACTACGAGCTATTGAATTGAAACGAAAGATACGCTTCGTACCGACGCATCAGGCAAAATAAAACCAGACGTTCATAAAGTAGGTTTAAGTTGGTTTCGAGCGAAACGCTTCTTAGCAAAGCGTTGCCTAATTTCAATATCCGTTCGAAAACTCACCCCGGAGAATAAATTACTCGGGCTATTTCAATATTTCATCAGGGCGAGAGGCCGATTCTGAATATTCAAAACTACAGGCGACACGTTAAAGCACGCGCAAGCCATTTTTCGCGCCTATCATCTCGGTAACAAAACGCACTCGTAATTACCCCCCTCCCCCACGTCGCCCGCGCCCCCCTACCCCCTCGCCGGGGTGGGGCCGCCCAGTGACAATTATTGATCAAAAATTCTCTCTCTTCTTTCGCAAAAGAAAACTTGGACGGGTTATGTGTCAACTGATGCAGCTTGATCGTTGTAATTAGATTTATTATTTTTATCTTTTGTTAAATTTAACGTTCAATGATAAGTAACTATTCGTCAGCATCATTAGTTGACACGATTAAAAAGTTGATTATTCAAAAACTCTTTGGAACATATCAATTTACATTTATTATCAGAACATTCAAGTAACCAAGTCAACCCCGTGAGCAGATACATTGACGTTCTAAGCTACTGGCGAATGATATGAAGTGAAGAAAAATATCCAATAGCAAAAACATTTGTTCTTTTACATTTTCAATTCACAAATTAATCATAGGATATATACAATTGCAATATAACAAAAAAATCCTAATAATAAGTTTAAAACGCATTCCTCTTTATTTATTCTAGTTTAAATTGTTAAAGTGCATGTTTCTGCCAATTTGATACAACAATTAAAAATATGAAGCAGGGTGTATGACAAAACAACGATGTTTTAAATAGTCCAGCAATGATCAAGACGTTATACGGTGTGGTTTCGCGGCCTAGCGAACTAAGCGTGTGAGTCGTTTATGTATTATTTTTTAAATATTTCTAGAAAGTATCAAGACAGTTCGGTCCGTGTAGCCGCAGGCTCGGCATATTAATTGCACGCGGCGCTACCGGGCGCGCGCAAGACATGGGGTGGCCGCGAGGTCAACCGTCACCGCGCCATTGTTTTGTGCGTGAGCTTAGCTATATCTTCGTCGAATAACCTGTATATTTTAAGATATTTACCATACAGTAAAGGTCATTAGAATATAGGACAATAGATTTTTGTCGAATAAACTATTATTTTATATCACACACACCGCCAAGTATTAAAACTTTTACTTTAGTTGCGTAATAACTAAAAGTTATCTAGAACTGACCTAAACTGTCCACTACAAAACATTTTTAATATATTATTTCAATCAAACAATAATGTATGCATTTGATAGAGTCTATTTACCTTTTGCACACAAAATTAATCAAGTACTTTTACTAAGATCACTACTTTGAGAAATTTGTTAAATACTTGTATCTGTATAAATATATATAGAAACGTACATACGTATATGTACTTATCTTCGCACATTATTTATTTACAATACTTTTTATAGTTTATTTAATTGTATATGGAGTTTCCACAGAAGTGACTATTTTCCTGTTTCTAACAATTGACTGCGTCTAATTAATTCGACTTAGTCTGACCTCTTTAACCTAATCAATATTGGGAATACCTGTAATCTAGCTTAGACCTGACATTGATAGATTTGACGTTTAGACTATTGTTTTTGACGGATGATCTACAATTACTGACCAATAACAAAGTGACTCTATAAGTCACTTTGTAAGTGGACAGTGGTGTAGATTCTGTTGTTCAAAATTACTAAACTAATTTGACAGGTCTAAAAGTTTTGCTATCCCTTTCTCATGTGTGGGGTTAAATAAGGATGGCAATATTTTTAGACCTGTCAAATTAGTTAAGTTTAGTCATTTTGAACTGAACAACAGAATTGGCACCATTGTGACTCTATATAGTAATATATCTATGGTAAAAACTAGGTACCCTTAGAATATTAATATATATAGAGAAATATTTTTGAATTACCTTAAATAGTGTTTTTGTATCGCTTTCGACTACTTTTGTTATGGGAAAATTAAAAGCGCTGCCGAAAAGTGAAACTATTAATTGAAATTTTGAGAGTTACGTTTCTGACAACATATTCGAATTATGTTCCTATATAGAGTATTGTTCAGTTAAGAATATAGTTTTAAATATCACATATTTAACTAAATACAAGCCATTCATATCAAAAACATAACCCAGTCAAATATTATCTTGGGTCTGTATTTTTTTTAATACAATAATATAAACACCGAAAAGACGCGGTTTATTTTAAAGCTTTTTTAGCTATTAATTCATATGTCAAATACACCATAACAAAAAAGACCTTTAGTTTATCGCGAAATTAAAAAGGTACCGGTTTTTTTTCATAAGATACTTCTGACAATAACAAACACAAATCAAAAAGAATTAACAAAATCGGTCGAGCCATTCACGCGTGATGCCGTGACCACGGGAAATAGGGATTCATTTTTATATATATAATTTAGATAGATAAGTAACAAAGGCTATATATTATATTTCTATGTGGGCAAAGTCGCCGGGTAAAGCTAGTAGTCAACAAAATTAGATAGGTTTACAACGTAATTATATTTCATGGGTGGGAAATATTTTAATCGAACCAAATGTATTCATAATCGCATCCCGGCCGGAGTTTGCTTTCGACCATCCATTATGCAGCCGAGACTCGATGCAATCCGCGTGAACTAAATCGGGAAACCGATCGTCGCATTTCCTTCGATTTCCTTTTATTGTGTTTGTGAGTGCACGTGTGTAAATCAACACATACAAACACAGTCTCTCTCGCTCACACACTCAATCTACGTGTGAGAAGAAAGAGACGACGCTCCGAATCCGCGGTGTTAATTTACGTAATTATAATTTTCGTATTGTACGCGTGGCCGTCCTTTTCTTTCTTCGCATTTTTATTATCCGTCTCTTTCTCGCTCCCGGGCTAAGATAAAGTGAAGACGTGAGATATGTAGGATTTTTTAATAAAACGTGCTTCTGTGTGCGCTAAGTGATATGACTTGTTCTTTTTAATTTTGTTGGATCATCTATCAGGATTCGCGCACACGGCTGATTCGCAAGGGATATGAATATTGATTGTTTCGCCGTAATGAAGGCTTGATTGGTGAATGTATATCGCCAGGGAGAGAGGGGGAGTAAAAGGTTTTTCTCAATTCTCCACGCTAGTTTATTGATGTGCCAATGTTTCCATTTTTATTCTGATTCGAATGTTCATTGCTATTGGAAAGCGTCGTAGCGCGGTTGCATTGTGTATAATCTCCCGATAGTTAGAAATTACATTTACATTTAGTTTTTGTTTTAAAGTTTTATATCTAATCGAAACTTTTGAGTGAGGTAAAAATACTTTGACTCTAAATTGAAATAATATTGTTAAATCAAGGCATCAATAAATATAATTAAATGCATTACAAACATTGGAGTGATTAATTAAACATTATTAAAAGCCACAAGATATACAAAGAAAGAAAAAAAAACGTAATATAGCCGTAGCTTGTAGACACATGCTACACGTATGCGTAGCGCTTCACACATGTGTAGACGACTTCAACGCACGGTCAAGCTACGGATAATATGAGCTACGGAAAAACAGTATAATTATATGTCTTATAGTACATAACGTGGAGATTTCATAGTTTTTAAATATTTACAGTATATTTTTTAATTGAATACTTCTCGAATTTACAAAGATAAAAGTTTACTGAAGGTTAAAAATGATTTTTCGTCCGTAATTTTAGGTGGTTTTTATTTTCAAAGTAAAGCTATACTACTCTTGACTTGAGTGACACGGGTTAGATTTGTCTTATAGGTATATATTTAACCTACTTCAACGCGAGTGAAGTCAGGTAAAAATAATAGCAAACTGAAAATAATTAACACTCGAAACATTTTTACAAATATTATTGATAGCCATTTTGTTCTCATTTAGTTAGATCATTTTAACCCGAAATGACTAGTAATCCAGTGAACTGGGTTAGACCAGATGTCGGACTCTCTCTGACTTCTGGTATGTAACGAATGGCAAAGATGTGGAACTGCCAACCGGACAGCAATTATACTTTCTACTTTACAAATGTGTATCTAATATATAATATCGTATTTATTTACGTGGAAGATTGTTACCTAAGCACGCTGAGGGCTCGAGAAGTTTGAGTGAAATTCTGTACAATAATATAAGTTTGTGATCAAGTGTACTTTTTGTATCATACATGTTAAAAAGGTTAACACAAACCAATAATTAAAAATAATGTTTTGTCTCTTGTCTCTGGTTGCTCTGTTGTTTTTGTTTTATGTGAGCAATATAGTTTTATTATTACGATTTAAATCTCTGCGTTTTTCTCCATATTTCAATAATAAATCAATTGACAAAATGGTTAATTTGGAATATTAAATTCAGTCAGTCAATCGCTAGTAATACCTCCTTGACGTGAACTTAATGTACAGCTTCAAAACGTCCATATAACCAGAATGATTAGGCATTTAACGCTCTAGTGGTTTTCCCAAAATGCCGCCAGTGTGTGTGATCGGCACTAATCCAAAACATTGGCTCGCCTATCGGGCCGTAACGCCGATGACTCGCTCCTCCGGCCCACATCAGTCGCGCGTGAAAGAAAATACAACATACTAACTAACCCCAAGAAAAACTGCACCTTATCTCCTTAATGCTACAGTTTGAATTCAAAATAAGAAAAGCTTGAATCGTGTTTTTTTTTGACATCTCTAACAATTTCAATTTGAAATTTATACTTAAATGTATATGGTTTGAATTTGCTTGTGTACAATTGGTCAGTATAAAAGTCTGTTCTGCTCCATGTGTTCCGGATCGAATCGTCTTCCGGCGTTCGACGTGATTTCTCAAAGAAAGTTGGATCAATGGAACGCGATGGACGTTGCCCTATGATTATTAGCTCATGAAACCGCTGAGTGTGTGAGTTTAGCTTTCATAGCAAGGCTACTGGCCGTGGAAATATCCGGGACTAATCTGTGCTATTAAAAAGCTGTGAAAGAAGTAAAACATTTGTACATCGATGTTTCATCTATATTCGAAGGTCAACATACCATCAATAACTTTATTGAACTTCTTCACTTCTTGAGCAGAAAAGCTTTTCCCAATACTATCTACTACTTATTACCTGATATTGCAATTAATCTCATGTCATTTAGGTTTCTAATAAAGGCATTAGAGGTATACTGGTGTTTGTATATACGGGAACGCAGTTTTTGTATAATTATAATAATGAATTGAAGCCACAGTTTGGCTACCACGGGGGAGACTCACATGATAGCATTTTTTTAAAAAGTACAAAAAGATGCTTAGTCTAGACCACTTTAATAAATATAAATTCAGGTAACTATGGTGCCTGAAAATTTACAAATATCATATTATTAAGTCGGTATTAATATAAGGTTTACACAATAAAGTAAAAAAGATATTTTATTGTATTTAAAATCCACACACGCGCACTGCTATTTAATATGTCACACTTACCTACCTACAAAATGTTGTTAATAAAAAAAAAGTTTAAAAAGTGTTCGAATATTTTAAAACATCAGAAACGTAACGTATTTTTATAAAGTGCAAAGTGCCAGTAACCTCTGCTCCTTTTAATTTCAATAGTGGGGTCGCTCAAGGTCGCAAGGGAGGGGAGTTTTTACGATCAGCTGATATATATTTATATCTCTATACCTACAGTGGTTATAACTAGCGAAATTTGGCGGTGTAGTGAACATTACGAACACCATTTTGGGCCTATGGTTTTTAGAAGTAAAGTGATTCAGTATAAGAAAATCTTTAGTTGTATGTTTCAAAGGAAGTTTTGAAACTAAAATTTTAATATATAAAGAATATTAGAACAATGCCTCTAATTAATTTTCAATATATCCCAGCAATTTTAATATTTATAAGAATTTAAAATAATCAAAAATACAAAAAAAAACTAAATTACACACTGATTACTGACTTACAGAATTGCGTCTTTGCGCGACTATTCTCAGAAGAGCAGTTAGAAACTTCAACACTACCTACCAGTTGCACTGAACTTCAAAAAAGTTTTATAAAAGAAGCAATAAGCCGTGGCGTGGGCAGAGGGCAGCCGCGGAGGGTGGCGACAAGGAGGTGGTCATCTCCCCCTTTTATCCCAAGTCAAGGGCGCGTGAGGTAGGTTCGGCCGGCCGGCGGCTATTGACATTCTGTTTTCAAATTTACCCACTTTTTTCCATTGTCCGTAACTTTTTAATATCGCGAGGTCGACGAACAGCCCTGTTGCGTAGCATAACTGAAGATTTTAAATTCCTAACGTCCATTCTAAAAAATATCTGACGGTAGTTCTCTTTTTGTGTGGTTGTTAATTTATTTTTATGTGTTTCTGGTTAATTTCTCCTACCGCTGAACACTATTGTTAGCTTTCTTGCATAATGTATGCGTACTGTTTGTTCTGTTGTAAAAAAATAACCAGTTGTTTTAGCTGTATGGAAAAAAATCTACTATTTAATTACTTCCTTTCGTATCTTGTTCTTAATGGGTAAATAAATAAATATTCTGCAGAGGAAAAACACAGTTATATTTTTTTTCTTAATACACACACATTACTTAATTAAACAGTATAGGTATTAACTGTTAAGTTTTTTAAAGCGGGTGTTAATAAATGATCAAAAACAGACCGTCATTGGAATCATTGGTTAATTCTGTACTGCTCTAGATGGACAAGCCGATATCTGTCGTCTTTACACAACTTAATACCACCAATACTATCGATATATTACCATCTGTTGCGGAACAACTTGCAGCGTCTACTCTCGGACACTTTGGGATATCACTGACACCATATTGATTTAGTTCGGCTATAGTGACATGTTATAATAATCTGACAGGAATCTATTTAAAATCTTCAAAATATCCAATTTTATCCTAAGTATGCTATTTCATCCCACAAACTTTCTAGTTTGAGGTTAATTGGTTAATCTTATTGGACTTGAAAATTTTACGACTTTTTCAAAATACCAATCTACATACCAATAAAAAAAAAGTGTTTAAATTTTTCCGTATTTTAAGAAGGTTCCTAATGAAACAGTTAGGTTTTTGACTTTGTCTGCAACACATCGATATATCGACGGGCCGACAAAAACTCCGAAAAGTTTTGAGTGACAGGACCGCCGTCGAAAATCGATGTCGATAATCGATAATGCAACAAAGCACCCGCCAACCCATCTCTATTGACAAGACGGCTAGAGCGTGTGCTACGTGTGAATGTTATCGATAATATCGAGATGTGTCCGCGTCGATAACTTGACCATTACGTGCACCTAAAAATACCTTGGGAATCGAAATAAGCCCGATTGAATCGATCGATTCTCCTTTTGTACCGTGTGAGTACGATGAGTAGTGTCGGAAATACCGCTGATTGGCCACCATTGCAAAACATTGTGCGAATCAAATCCATTCGAAATTCTGTCGAAACACCTACCTATTTAATTGACCAAAACTTAGACAATGTCACTGATATTTCCAAACTGTATGGAATAAAAACGGCAAACGAATTTCACACAATAGACTGACTTTAATTATTTCAAAAGGTACAAAACAGTTGTCATTTTTCGAACCTCCGAAGAAGGAACGTATCAAAAATAAAGTAAACAAACAGCGAGCGCTACCACAAAAAGAATCTATTTTTCAATGCGATAAGTAGATGTGTTCGTTGACCTCGTCGTTTTGGCGGGCTGTGTGTCTGGCGCACGCGCCGCTCTGCGCCCGCGCCTGCGCCCGGCAGATGTGCCAGTCACGTCATAATCATAGTGGCGGACAAAACACAAAGGCAAATCAAATCTCCAAGATATATCGCCTGGATTACCTTACAAATTTTAACTACAATTATGTTACTGTTAACTCCGAGAAATCGAGTAATGAACTTGAATTTGATGTAATAGAGATCGAACACTGGTAGACAATAGATTACGAATCATTCTACTCAGACGATTCTCTTTATGAAATCGATACATTCTTAAAATATCAAAATTCAAACGGTAGATGAACCCGAGAATGGGTGACGCAAAACAGTAAATCAAATTAGAAATCGCGCGACGCAACGCAGCCTCGATCATTCGTTCGAGTGTTTCATCTCGGACAGTGGGCGTGTGAAGCCGATAAAAAAAACATATCACTCCCACTCCGACCGGTTACACAACAACAAAGTTGGCCACGTGTTAATTAGGAAAAAATGAACTTTTTCCCTTTCTAATAAGAATCAATATGGTCGGCGCGGTGTGGTGGCGGATTCGCACTGGCCACACCACGCCTCGACACCCGTCATTGGCAGAAATAAAAACGGCGACCACGCGTAACTCGTCACGACTCGCCGGACAGTGAAATCGTGCGGCGGTGACAATGTGTCGCCGACCGGTCATCGTAGAGCTGCCTTGCTCCGACGATGACCGCTGCCTGGTGCTGGTGGCAGAGAGGTCGCCGCGGCGGCCAGGGGTCGACCGCTACTGGTCGTGTATCATTATATACCGCGTTCGTGCCGTTGCGTCGCTGTGCCTTATGAAATGACAGTTGAAGCTTCAATGCGCAAAACCCGCAAAAGAAAATTTCATCGATCACGCTGGCAAATTGCTAACGTAACTATCGAGATGTAAATCGCGGCTACCGTTATTTTGAAAAATCTATTGTCGATAATCGATTAGTCACAGTTGCGTTTCGTTTACGCAGGCTGTCCCACGGTCGGGCGGCGCGACGTCGTCGGCCACTGCGACCCCGAGGTCTGCCGTGGCGACCTATCGTTTTATCGCGAAAGAATCGAATAGAAAATTGGTTTTGAAGGACAATAAATGTTACTACACACAGTATAATAAACAATGGAACAACTAACTACAAAATGTAACAGTCAAAAATTACTTTGATAATAAGCAATTCATGTTTACTTGAGCTTTTAGCTAGCTCAACAACACAGCAGGCATACGAGACACACGTGAAGACAGGCAATTATACACTACACGCCCGGCGAGGCTGGCACCGACCGCCCGAATTTGCGCCCAGCCTTACGTGTACAGGTTGATGTATATTTAAGTGTAATGTAAGGCAATTTAGTAAAAAACATTTTAAACTCAATAAAATGTCTATAAAGCATTTATTTCAAGATCCCAATACTTCTAAATAAAAGTATCGTAATCGTTTTCATTTGACTAGACTCTACAAAGAAGTACTTTCAAATCGTCAGAATTAATCACGGGATGCGGAGGGTCCGGCAAGAAACTCAGCAATTATTACAAAAGAGAAATAAACTGCTTTTACCTTACCTTTCGCGTAATAGCACAAATAAAGCAAACACTTAATGTGCAAAGTGTAGGCAGCCCCCGAGATTTAAGAAAATAGTCTCAGTCCGATTGATAAGCGTAAAATGAAAC
Source organism: Falcaria lacertinaria (assembly GCA_951449985.1). Classification (NCBI taxonomy): domain Eukaryota; kingdom Metazoa; phylum Arthropoda; class Insecta; order Lepidoptera; family Drepanidae; genus Falcaria; species Falcaria lacertinaria. The sequence goes on along the minus strand of OX602123.1, from coordinate 7,245,078 downwards.
TAAAAAACTCTCTAAATATATTTTGTGAATTAACATTGACAACGAAACTCAATCATGATGTATACGCCTTATATGAAAGCTTATTCATTTGCATTGTGTCGTGGACGCGGCACGTGTGTCAGAAGCTCGCGTGCCGGCAATGTATTACGAAAACGAATTTTGCTCCACTACCTACACCCTGTATCGGCTTACCGATTAGTTACCGCAGAGTCGACACTGCGTTCATTGGCAAGTATACGTATATTGCCTACAATGAATTGTGGAATGAACTCCCCGCCGAGGTTATCCCAAAGGAGTACAGCATGGGTTTCTTCAAGAAGGGTGTGAAGAGATTTTTGAAGGGTTGGCAGCGCGCGAATAATACCCCTGTTGCAAGTGTCCATAGGCTACGGTGACCGCTTACCATCAGGTGGGCCGTATGCTTGTTTGCCACCTTAATGGTATAAAAAGAATAACACAATAATCATGTAAATAAATAGAACTGAAATGGACTGACAGCGTGCAGGCAACTCTAGAGCTATTTCATTGTAATACTACGAAGGTTGCAAGCAGCCGTGGTAAGCGGACACCGTAGCCTACAGATGCATTTAATACAAGACAGTACTAGCGTTGTCTGCCTTATTAAAATGAGATTTCACTAGTCTAGTAGCATATAATTACTACAAAAACAAAAATATGATTATAACTCGAAAGTAGAAAACATGAAATTCTAGTATAAGGCTACACATGATAAGGCGGAAAGTACATACATGCTAGATACCGACAAAAATATCTTTTTAACCGACTTCAAAAAAGGAAAAAGTTCTATGTTCGTATGTATGTATCATCTTTTTAACAAAAATGATATCTCGAGACAATATTTATTAATTTCCACTGCTATTAATTTTACCTAAAATTATTTCGTTATGACCATCGTATTTTATCGATTATCCTCTCTGATCAATGAAAGCTCTAATCTTTGACCGGTAAATGGACTCACGATGTATCGCCCTTAAATGAATCACAACACAACCCTAACATTTCATTAATACGGTGTTGTATGATCAATATTGCATCCGATACCAACAGTTACACATGCTTGTTAATTATGAGATATGTTTATTGCCCAATAAAGGTGAAGTTTAATTGCTTTTTGGGAGTTCTAATTCAGGTAAGGATTCAAATAATAGAGCTTACAATAAATGGGAAATAATTGTTATTTCTTCGTCAGCAGTTTGATACTAAATGACGTCATAATGGATAATCAATTTTGATCGTAATAAATATATTGTTTAATAGCTATTATTACGGATTAAGGCGATATTGAAAAATAGTGATGTCCTTTGATTAGCATGATATGATAACCTGTTAATTCTTAATTACTACTGCGATGGTATCATACAACCAATAAAATCAATTGGCCCTTCTAATATTTTTTATAATTTAAAAAAACATCTGGCGACTTCGTACAGGTAGAAGTTAAAAGATTTTTTTGCAAAAAAAAAACTTAACTTCAGTATTACTTGTACAAATTTCGTTTACAATCGCTCAGCCCTTAAGTTGTCAAATGGTTACTAACGTATTAATACGAGAACATTAAAACTATTATAGGTAATATAATAAACTAATAATAAAAATAAATAATTGGGTGAAAAAAGCACCTACTTGGTTACTTAAACTTTTTTGTGGCCATTAAAAATATTTTTTACAAAACATCATGTGTTAATTTCTCCACAAGTTCGGACATGCCTATTTTTTTATACTCTTTTCATAATTTAATAGGTTTACAGATTACTTTGCTCAACTACAAACGTACCGACAGACAAGGACAATATTTACAAGGGACGTTTGAACTGTACCTGCCTTTCAATACGTACCTATATCATAAAACCTCGGGTACATGATGGTCGTAAACCTATTCAAGTTATTAGTTTTAAAAGCCTGACATATAAGACAGTAATAGGTTCCAGGGAACATGTTTAAGATATAATATACAGATGAAAGACCAAAACATCTTCTTTTTTTAAAAGACAGGTACGACGTAATGGCATTTCCCGTGGGATGTTCCGATAAAATTAGAGCCAGCCGGCTAGGGACTGTATGTACTTCCCTTTCAGAAGATTGCAGTCAAATAACATGACTATGATGTAGTGTTGCTTCCACGGTGAGTTAAGCTTTCATACCTACTGGAGGATACGCTATGCTGCCAGTAAGGGATATACTGCTAACATAGTGAGACCTCAATAGGAGAGGCAACGGGTTAGTGATACCACTGCGTATTGCAAGCGTCTATAGACTGGCGGTGACAGTAACAAACAAACTCTGCAGCTTTATAATATTAGAATAGATTATAAATTTCCTAGGGTTAAAATCATTATCTTAGTTTATTATGGCGCGATTTAGTTACAAGCAGATAACACCACTTTTCTTATTACGTCAGTATTTTCCACTTACTAATTAAATAATATCTTATCTGTAGTTCCTCGTAAATACCTAGAGTTCTTTAACTTTTTTTTTTAATAAGTCCCTTTATTCGATTTCAAAATGTATTATAAAATTTGAGCAATAATTATGTAAAAGTTCTTTTAATTTGAGCGACTCTTCAACATTTTTTTATTTTTTCACACAGCGCCAACTGGCCCCAAACTAAGCAAAGCTTGTACTATGGGAACCAGTAGCCGATATAATACTTATATACTTTTTTTTTCGTAAATACATACTTATAATACATACCAAACGCCCAGACGCATGACAAACATATTTGTCACATAAATGTTTGCCCCGGCGGGAATCGAACCCGCGACCTCTAGCGTAGCAGTCAGGTGTACTAACCACTAGACCAGCGGTCTCGTCAAGTCGACATTGACTGAAACAATGCTTCAATTATACTTAAAAGGTATTAAAATAAAATAAACACGTAATACACAACTCAATAAGAACACTCCACATTCATTACAGCCGCAAACACCGCGTTTGTTAAACTAACGAGTTTCTTATGTCGTGTTAACGCCCCTTACGTGACGAGTCCTTAACTCTGTTAATAGAGAAATAACCTTAAAATACTTACAAAAAAATTGAGATTCATTTGCAATCAGTAGCCTTAACAAGAAACAATTCCGACTACGTATTCATAAAGCTTTCAACTATGTATGGGAAAGTGCGCCAGGGATGATGAAAATGTTGTCATTTTGAGAGTTATGGTTTCGAATACGCAGTCGAAATTGTTCTCGCTAAGCAAACAGTTTTGGTTTATTTCACGCTCATAACATTGCTCACCTTAGCTGTAGACGTACTACAATTTTCGAGCTACACCAATTACATGATCCATATGAATTTAGGTGATAACGATTGCAAACTTTATGTGTGGACCAAAAACACCACCCTTAAACTGTGAATGCAATGCGACAGCAAAAGGCTGGGTAATCCAAAATTAATTTAGTTAAGCACAATGTTATACTGAAGTGTAAATCTAAGCTCTTTATATTTTTCGTTGCCTATATTATTATATAATTAAAAGAGAGGTAGGGCGATTTGGGATTTCCCGTGGGTTATCCCATTTAAATTGGAGCCGCCCGACTGGGGACTGTACCTCCGCCTTACAGAAGACCGCAGTGAAATAACACTACTTGATGTAGTGTTGTGTTTCTGCGGTAAGTAAGGTTGCCAGTGCTCCACGAGGATACGCTGGGCTAGTAGTATTGCTGCTAGCACAGCGAGTCCTCATCAGCAACATGGTTGGCACCCCATAGTGATACCCCTGGTATTGCTAGCGGCTATAGGCTACGGTGACTGCTTACCATCAGGTGGGCCGTATACTTGTGTGCCACATTAGTGGTATAAAAAAAAATGTCACTAAAGAAATATATTTTAACATTTCATCCCGAAATCTATGCTTTAAGTCGGTGACTCACCAAATCTCACGTTATTCGTATGAAGACGCAGAACATTAACTTTCAGTGTTCATACCCTAATATTCAACCACCGCAGTCACCACGAAACATACAATTACACACAGTCCCATACACTTAATCCAATCGCGTGCGCACCCCACTAACACGTGACCTCAAAGACATAGCCCAGTATCGAAAAATGCTAATGTCAGATCCCTATCGGTTCTAACGCGTTAACCGGACCACGCGTTCTTGACTAAAACTAACCCTTAAGGTATCTGATAAACCTTTGATTGCCACCACCACAACTTGACCTATCACCCCTACGCAGCTAAACGTTTCAAGGAAACGAAGTGCCAAATTTGAAGGGTCTCGACAAAGTGGTTGCACCCGACATGCGACGTAGGAAATATGTGTAGTGACGTCACATTTATGTCAGCCAATCCATTAATAGCCTTATCTGGACTTCCAAATTCGTGAGTTCCGTAAAACTGTTCAGTGTCGCTTTATTAAGCTTAGACATGACACTGGCTGGTTTTAAAAGTGCTATGCGAATTTGATTATATTGATAATTAAATTGTCATATCCACTGATCTGGTCAAACCAAATATAATATTGACAACTATTTCTATTGGGTTGCTGGCTGGGGGCGAAAAATAAAAAATATAGGTGATTTGTTTCGTTTGAATTTAGAATCACCTTTTTATAGTTGACATTAGGTGTATTCACATCTTTCTTTTGATGATAACGTGACTATTAATTTATGATCTTAAAAATACTTACTTATAGAGTTATAGCTAATGCCGCGTGAAGGACTAACTTAATGCAGAATAAACATCGAAATGTAGTAGGTACAATGACAGCATATATCAGGATAATGCTCTTTACTATTTAACCATTTCTAGTTGATTTCATTTACAGGAACTCTAACTTGTATTAGATACAAATTGTAAAATGCGTTGCAATAAAAGTAATTAAACAATAACCGCCTTTTTTTAATCTCGCTGTCGTTCAGTGAAATTGTATTGTATGAGCTATATGACGTCATTGGCGGGGGCTTAGTAAGTTACTTAAACCGCTTTCTTTACAACTCACACAAAAACTTGGTCATTTTCTTAGTAATATATGTGTGAGGTGGTAAAAACCCAGGAACGTAAAAATATGGGTTCTCACAATCTTTTGTTGACTTTGTTGTTGTACATTCATATCTGAGGCACCAACGTACTTATGTACCGTTAGAATTAGCAAACGAAACAAATGCTCATTAGAATATACTTCGAATTTCAAAACTATGCACCGTTAGAAACACTGCATAAAAAAACACATGTAAGATTATAATTCGAATTTAAAATGTATGTACTTTTTAGAATTACAGCCAACCACAAACGCACATTAGAACACACATGATTCGATTTTCAAATATAGAACAATCCCGAAATCCCGTACATCTATTATAAAATTGTTTGCAGCTCAATTGTCCTAAAACATAACAAAAGATGCGCTTATTTCTATCCAAACTTTAGCGTACGTGATGCCATAATCAAATATCTCGATTAATCGAGGCAAGGAAGGTTCGTAACTTAATCTAAACCGATGCTGATTACCTGTTTTTTACGCAAAGCAACTTCACTCTTTCTTGCACACCTCTTTTGCTTTTTCTACATTCGTCAGTCTTTTCATACATGCCCGCCGCATTTCACTTTACCCATACATCTTTGTGTAGAGGCTCTGGTATGGTGTTTTTTTATTAAAAAGTATTGCCAATTAGTGGTATTTACATTATACAAACTAATTATAACTTATAAACAAATTCAAATCTAAATTAAACTTCATCGTATGAAAACCCTCACTTATCTACACGGACAAGCTCTACGATTCCAGCCAAACATCACTCAGAGTTTCAAAACTCCGTACAAAAAGTCACAAACTGTTGGCTAACTAACAGTCTGTCTGCAGCAAAAAAAGCAGGAGTAAAGCAAAAAACAAGCAATACTCAGGGAAGGGTGGTACCGTGTGAACGAGCGTTAAACGAGCCGAGTTGTGTTGTGTACACTGCTTAGGTGTCTATTATGATATTAGGCACGATGTACGAAAGTACGAAATATTTCGTGCACTTTACAAAACACTCGTTTTCATAGGGCTGGCCTTATCACAAACACAGATGGTTCACTGGTTCCCTGTTTGTTACACAAAGACACTGTCATCTGAACTTCGCAAATTTTTACAGGGAATCTCGGTTACCTGTTAAACCAATTATCAGACTTTCGGCTTCTGACAGACCTCTAATGATCGCCAATGATATTAATTGACCACCGGGACCTGTGGCTTATAGTACTCGGTATAGTATGGGCGGTCACCCATCCAACATCTAGCCATAGTTAAGGTTAACTTCGCACATTGATCGATATGCGCAATGACAACTCTGCTACGAGCCCCTCGCCGAATGCGCCATATCTCTTCTAAAGAATATTTTTTAAAGGAACATTCATATCACCACGCCATGTCCCTATCGATGATGGTAGGCAGCTAGTAAAGAGGTCAATTTCACACACACCTCTTTTTGTTTCTTGTAAAATCATAAATCTCTTCATATAATATGTTTGCTTAAAGAGACATCAACTAACACAAAACAACTTATGGATATCTGGTCTGAAATATCATATTATTATTTATTTATTTTCTTTTTTTTTGGTATCTTTTAATAATATTCATAAACATAAAAAACACCTAACTTAGAGAGCCACCGGGTAGGGAGCGTAAGCCCAAGCTACCGGTGGTTTGGGTAACAGATTGAGGAACCTCCCGACAATGCGTGCCGTGTGAAGGAATACCGCTTTCTACATCCTCTGCGTCCTATAATGATCTATTCAAATAATTATTAATATATTTCTAGTTTGTACCGTATCCACATTTTGTTCCTCTAAACGCATTAGAAGCGTGTGTGCAAGCCAGTAGGTATATAATGTAGATTGTAACAACCCCAGAACTGTAGGGAAAACATTGAAAATTTGGGCGCTTATCGCTCGAACGTTTTTAACTTTTATTTCGAACGCCCCGGGCGAGCCTCGTGTGAGCACGAATGGGCCACAGAACTTGGAAGCATATAGATGCGACCTGTTTTATTTCGCCCAAGTTATCCTTGTTTTAAATATACCTACGAATAAATAAGAGAAAGCGCCAAGTCGTAAAATATTACGTTATTAATTTTTTTACGTGTTACGTGTTACGTGGTAAGAAATACTATTATAGGAATAAGAATTTTGTATGACAGATTCGTAATAAATATTTCAAATTCGACACTGACCAGCATAAGGAGAAAAAGTGAAATGGCCAAAGGGCCTACCCAACTTTATAAATACACAAGGCTTCAAAAAATCGAAACGATATGGAATTGATAACACAATTCAAAATAATTTAATTTTCTTTTAAGTGTCTAAAAAGCTTTTTTGTTCAATTCTAGTCCGTTGTAAGGTTGCACAAAGCGCACGCGAGTCAGTATTTACGGCGGGTATTTTGGCCGTATGTTCTCACACGTCGGCCGATACACATCTGATTCATTACCTCTGCCCGCGATCTACATTGTCTATGCCTCAAAACGCAGACAACACACCTGCGTTCTATCGTTTAGGTTTGAATGTACCGTTTATATCCGCATTCAGTTCAACGGAGATTGGTAAAGATCACATTCTAACATTTGTTTAACAAGATATGCTCATACTTTTTAAATTGCAGTAGTAGTACCAATAACGAAACCCCGGTGTATTGTACTCCACTCTGTACGTCGAGCATCTCAAAATCGCAAAAGAAAGATTTTTGTACTTTCTTACGATAGAAGACATGACTGCTACGCTTAATGCCAAGGATTCCATTCTGGCCAGGTCAAACATAAAGTGATAAAAAACTTTTTGCTTCTGGATGTTCGGTATGTTAATAAGTATGTATTTACGAAAACTTAATATTCTATCAGTTGTCTGGTACATAAAGTACATGCCTTGCTTAGTTTGGGACCGTATGGTGTGAGAAGGATCAAGCATCATCATTCTCCTCTCTAATCCCATGCAATATGTATTCCTCTTCCATTCATCTCTATCAGCCGTCATATCTGCATCCACTTCCATTCTAGCCATGTCATCTTTCACACAGGCCATCCATCTTTTCTTAGGTCTGCCTCGATCCCAATACCCATCCAGATTTTCATACAAATTAGAGTAACAAGTCTGAATGTCCAAGCATTACGAATATGAGTGAGTGATTTTCATTACGGCTACTGGTCAGCATGGTTTTATTAGCTACTAGCGGCCCGCCCCGGCTTCGCACGGGTAGTTATTTATCAAATATTTTGTCTACCCGTGCGACATCGGGGTGGGCAGCTAGTTTAATATATGTATAGCTTATGTAACTCAGTGATAATGTAGCTTTATAACGGTGAAAGATTTTTTGAAATCGGTCCAGTAATTTCGGAGCCTATTCAATACAAACATACACACAAAAATATAAATTTCCTCTTAATAATATTAGTATCGATTAAGGTTATGTACCCAGACAATACAATTTTGTCAATTTATCGCTGTCAGGAAACTAATAATTTGATTCGAATCAGCGCATTCGCAATTGCATTTCGATATTCCACAGACTACCATTGGTTCTCTACATTTAACGAAAATGTAACAAATTATACCAAATCGTTGTGAATTTGGTTGGTTAATTTGTCTATGCTTGTCATTCTGGAAACAGTGAAATGGATTGGCTTTGGTGAACAATCGTGACTTCGAGGAACACCTAACGGTACAGACGGTCACATCAACAGTTTAATTATTAGTAGATTCGTATTTATCAACTACTTACCTTGCTCCGTGCGTTAATTTATGAAATGAAATTTAAAAATCGATCCCGTTTTTATTTTTAATCGATACCATGGTGGTAAAAGAGGTACCGAAGCGTACGGCCCACCTGATGGTAAGCAATCACCGTAGCCTATAACCGCTAGCAACACCAGGGTTATCGCTAACGCGTTGCCACCCCTGTTGTTGATGAGGACACACTGCACTAGCAGCATAATATATTTATTTTATACCACTAAGGTGGCACACAAGCATACGGCCCACGTGATGGTATGCAGTCACCGTAGCCTATAGCCGCTAGAAATACCAGGGGTATCACTAATGCGTTGCCACCCCAGTTGTTGATGAGGACACACTGCACTAGCAGCATAATATCTTAATATACTTCAAATGATTACAAAACTAGTTACAATATATAACAAATACATATGTAAAGTACATATAAAATGAGTTTTAAAATTGTTCCGAGAAACGTATTAAGTCATACAGTAGGTACTTTAGTATTAATACAACTAAAAAAGGTTTTCTGAAGATGCATTTTCAAACTAATTCCACCACTCCAACAAAAGAGTTCTTAGTTCCAACTCATAAAATGCAACACGATACTAAACTTTAATCGAAAGAAAAAACATAAAAACGTCAAGCGCGAAGTGGCAACTTGAAGTTGGTCTCCACATTACACACACATAATGGAAAGTGCCGGTGGAGTTGGCAACTAATCTAAGTGCCGAACAACTTGGCAGACGAGTGTCGACGTGCTAGCTTTTTCAGTTTTCTGCACTTTACAGCCTTGGGCGAACAGTGATATGAGCATCGCATGCATGAAGGCGCAGCGCAGAGTAGGCTCCATGACACAGCCCCGACAGAAAATCGTATGTAAATTACGAAGAAACTATAATTGAATAGTAGCCTCGTCTTAAAGTTCTCTAAAAACCATAACTAAGAACACTCTCGGCTAAGTCACCTTTGAGACAAAAAAAAATCTAAATCATAATCGGTTACGAGCTACGATGCAACGGACAGACAAACAGTTCACTCCTTAAACTTATAACAACCCTTCTTTTTGCGTTGGGGGCTAATAAAACGATCAGATGGATTACGAACGTGAACACCATTTCTTCGTGGCATGAAATATACATATCAATTACATATCCATTATGGCAATAGTAAACAAGATTATCCATAGCAGCAATTAATGTGCAGATTATCTAAAATGTGCCTAGTATATCGCCTTTTACGTGTCAGCACAGACCTCATGCTGTTCGTGACTATTAGCAAAAATTGAAACCTAACAAATTGGGAGCAAAGCAAATTTACGAGCACAAAGCCCTATGTACTTATACATCAATCTTTATATGTGTGAAATTGTAAAACAATTTGTTTTCTCATTTACAGTGCTCTGCGCTCGGCTTTCCGCCAAGGCTGAAGACAACCCACGCCTGACTGGTACGTGCCTCCAAAATATTCATTTTGCGCGCATCCTTGCACTTCACTGCGCATATAGGACGTCCGTTAATATTGTTTTAAATTGTATTTTCAGCAATAATTTGTTTTCTATGGTTCAGAAATTGCATTACGTACATATAAAGGTTTGTTGATCCCAAAAGTGCTAGCTTGGACTTGGCTAGATTTTTTCAAGTCAGAGGACATGAAGATTGAAGGACTTGACAGAAGACTTTTAGTACCAAGAAAAGAGTTTCTTGGTACTAAAAGTCTTCTGTTCCGAAAATGAAAGTCATATTGGAATCTGTTCAGCTGTTTTGGAAATTAGCTTTATCATCGGATGGACAGTAACAACAATTTAAAGCAAGCGTTTTAATAACTATTTAAATAATTAGTTTAGGAATAAGAGCTATAAAAATCCTTTATCAAAGACAGTTTTCTTCAATTTCATTTAATTATACATAAAATGTATGTAATTGATTTATTAATGTTACAATTACTAACACAGTGATTATAAGATTGCGTCACATAACTAGAAGGAGAACATCCCTAGCCCACAGTAGATAAAATTCTACGTACTCCCTAGAAAACCTACATAACTCCAGTAGAAATGCAAAGACTTTGCTGGTGTCAATGTGTGCTTGAGTATGTGGACTAAATTCTTTACAATGAAAAATAATAAAAAATAATATGTACCAGAAAATTCCCGTGTTCGTAAGCAATACAAAATCCAATAAATATGCCTAAAACATGTCGTGTGTGGCCGTACGTGACCGATTAATCAAGTTAACAACCCAAATTGCCCTTTAACCCCATGCGAATAGCTCACACATTACCGCAGCCTAATATAAAGTGTTGCCATACAAAATTGGTATAAATCAGGTTAAAGGCAGCAATTAGGAAGGCGGTCGACACGCGGTCGCGAGGTCAGATGCTATCTGCCACATACTAACGTACACACGTAAGCCTGATTCGTTGTGATGTATGGCACGCACGTAAGCAAGCTTAACCAAGGGGTACGCTGTGGTGACCACGCATTTCCATACTTTGCAACCATAATTGAAACAATCACGCCCTTCTATTAAAAAAAACCGACCAAGTGTGAGTCGGACTCGCGCACCGAAGGTTCCGTAACTCGGTGACTCTCAACAGCGCGATTCCGGAATATAATTTAGTGAATTCGCATTTAAAAAAAAGCAAACTACATATTTACGCTTTTTAGATATAGGTATCACGCTGTCACCATGACAGAAATAAAGCAACACATAGTTTAGACTTACTAACCAGTATCAAAAATTAAAATAAATTAGTTTGGCTAAATGCATTTTTTTTTTAATTTACGAGTAATCTTTTAGCCGAATTCTTCTCAGTAAAAACGACCTGCGGAATATGGAAGTAGATTCTTACGATTTGAAATGACTTATTTAGAAAAGTAAGAATTGTAACCAAACATTTAAAAGTCAATAATACAGTACAGTAGCCCGAGCAAGCATAACTTGCGACGAAAAATGGAAATAGAAATTCGTATAAATATTTTAACATTTTAAGATTACGTAATTCTCTTCGAAAGATGTTCTTGCTAAATGCACTGGTAGTAGTAGTTCCCTTTCCTTGCCAAGGGTGCTGATTCTTAAATTTAACATAGGTACACCTTATTATTTACATTTTGGTTATTAGTAACTGACCTACATATAAAAATACCGACGAATTTTGGTACTCGTTTTTAATATAGATACAGGTATAATTGTGGAAATTTGGTTAAAAAAGCCGTGCCATACCGTTTTCGTCAAGTATGAATCTAGCCAATGAAAATATGATAAATATGATATATTTCAAACAGTATTATACTTCGTCCTTGGATTCACTTCCTGTCGACTCCTTCCGTCAGATCGCTTATATTATATTATGATTTTTATGCCATAATTCGGAAAATATAAATTCGATTAGATATTACTATTGAAACTTGTATTCAATATCATAACAATATAGCCTTATCCAGTATCTTTTCACGTAAATTGTAAAATGCATGGGTGAATTCGATAAATGTGACTTTTGTATTTCTATAATACTGAAATAATACATTTTATAGACCTGTATTGCTTACTACAAAGGATTTGTTATTGCATACTATATTTCTGCCCGCGACTTCGCCTGTGTAGAAATCCGATAGCCTTAAGATCAAATATAGTACAACCAAATTACTTTTGCTTGCGACTTTTTCTGCATGGACTAGAACAAAGTCAGTTTCTTTCAGTGGTAACCCTTTGGCCTCCCGTTTAAAAGTGTTGTACCACGGGGTTACAGGAAAAAATGTTTGTATGGAAAGGTGTATTCAATGGGATCACTCAAGCTATCTAAAAAGATATTTTAATAATAGAAAGACACTAGGCGTTACATACTAACGTTCAATGAATATAAAATTCAAATTAATACTAAAAATGGTATGTTAGTTGTATTGTTATTCAAGTAACAGACAATGACGCAGTCAAGCATAGTCTTCTTATTAATGTATTTAATAGTTTATGTACATACAAGAAAGAACAGAGAATATAATGACAGGAAGGAGACAGATTGTACAAAGGTACAGCTTATTTCAAGAGAAATTTCTTCCAGGAGACCCGCTACTTAAGAAAGGAATCCGAATAAATCTCCAAAGATTTTAAAAAATCGCGTTGTCTTACAAAGTGCAACTTATTACAAAACGTCGTAAATCGCATCATAATGAAGAAAGAGAAATGTCCGAAATAAAGAGAATAAAGATAAAGATAATTATGTAAACCCTTCTCGGATAACTTATTACAGAACGTCGTAAGTCGTATGTAAAACCTACTCGTACCAAAATAACGATCCACTTACGCGGTAAGTAAATGCCGATTTGATTGTGTGAACCCCACGCGATAGCCTTATTACTCCCCTTCTCCATTCAATACGTATACACCGATTTAATAAAACAGGTAGATGAAACTTTGTTGACAACGAAATGACGCCGGTTAAAACTAAGCCTTGCAGTGTCCATATACACGCACACACTTACAACGAATACAAACGAACTACGCTATGACCACGCACTACTATAAAAAAACCGGCCACGTGCGAGTCGGACTCGCGCACTGAGGGTTCCGTACACACGTAGGTAAGGTTAAAAGTAGGCGAACTACAAATGAGGTCAGTTTATTAGTCGGTCACTGTCAATAGCGCGATTCAGGAATATTTTGAGTAAATTCGGATTAAAAAACACTATATATTTATCTCTTGCCAAATTTCATGATTCTAGGTCAACGGAAAGTACCCTATAGGTTTGGATTCCCTTGTGAAATCGTAAAATATGCGAAAATTTACGACATAAACGGTCGTATCTTTTCTTCATATTGACTTACAAGTTTTATTATTTTGCAGCTGAAAGAGACCATAGACTCGGGTATTTAATATTAATTTCAATTTGATAACTCCACGCGTTCTTGAGATAAAAATCTTGACAGACAGACAGATGGGCAACAAAGTATATAGTATTACTTTCATCCTTTTTTCCTTTTAAGGTACGGAACCCTAAAAATGTTATGGAACATTGCGAACAACGAAGTGCTAGCTTTTTTATTTTGATCAGAGGAACCTCAATTCTAACAAATATGCTTGTTTCGTTAAACAAATCGCTTAATTTACCAAGAATAATGTTAATTTACATACTTCTCTAATGAGCTCCAATTGGATGTTAATGAATAGTGTGTCGCTAACGTCACATACCGATGTGTGGGAATTATTTCTGATAAGGAAGTGTTTACTGATTATGATTTTTTAACTAGGTATATTAAATTATAAAGATTTGTAATTTTGTTTGTCTGAATATACTTAAAAACTACTAGACCGATGTTAAAAATTCTTTTGTCAATAATATGCTGTATTATCGCTGAGTAACATAGGATACATATGATATTGGTACGGTACGAATTCGCGGGAGTAAAGCTAATAAGCCGTATAAATTATATATATAACTAATAATTCTGAAGGCAAATTGTTTGGATTTTTTTTAATACTTCTTAATGTAATACATTCGAAATCAGAGACTCCTTCTTGAATAATAAATGAGATGGATGTTTCTTACTCTATCATGCCAAAATGGCTGAATCGACATTGAAATTAGCCAAACAGAGAGCCCATGATTTGGAGAGAAATCGTTATCCTGGAAAAAGGTATTTCTATGAAACTTTTACAACGGAGTTACAAAAGTTATTCAATTAACTTTTTATACTGTCAATAAAAATATTTTTAAAAAAAATTACGTGTTTTTTAATAATATATTCGGATAAAAGTGACGTGAATAAACTTTTAAGTTTGATAGTAGGTATAGATATAATAAATGTTATCACTAATTCCCTAATTCAGTAGGAATGTTCATTTGTAAGAGAAGATTAATCGCAGACAACAAGACTGGCGCCGGGAATTGCAGTTAAATGTTAATGATACCTCTAATTTGTAATACCTTTAATTATATTTAACTTGTAAATATGTGTTGATAACATATTATATGTACCGGATTCGGAAGGTCGGTTTTGCTGAGAAAATTCCGACATGTACTCAGCAATATTTTTTAAAACCAAAGAATTACATTTCAAATACTTACTTAATAGTAAGTAAAAATTTGGTAAAAATGAATACCTATTTCACAAAAGAATAAATAAAAACAATTGATAACATTAAACTAACTTCGAGCCGGGCATCCCTATCTACACTATATCTAATATATAAAATTCTCGTGTCACAGTTTTCGTTGCCATACTCCTCCGAAACGGCTTGACCGATTTTGATGAAATTTTTTGTGCTTTCAAAATTAGCTTGCTTTCAAAAAAAAAATTTCATCAAAATCGGTCAAGCCGAATGTCTATGAGAATCGGCCAACATCTATTTTTCATCCCCATAAATGCAAAAAAAAATTGTCCACATGAGCGAAGCCGGGGCGGGCAGCTAGTAATATATAATATAAAATATTATAAAGAGGAAATATTTGTATATTTTCTATTTATGTAACGAATAAACTCAAAAAGTACTGGACCGATTTTAATAATTATTTTTTCATTAGAAAGCTACATCATCACTGAGTAACATAGGCTATATATTATACTAGCTGCCCGCCCCGGCTTCGCTCGGGTAGACAAAATATTTGATAAATGTCTAGAGGCTCCGAAACTACTGAACCGATTTCAAAAAAATTTTCACCGTTCGAAAGCTACACTATCACTGAGTAACATAGGCTAGCTGCCCGCCCCAGCTTTGCACGGGTAGACAAAATATTTGATATCAATGTCTACCCGTGAGAAGCCGGGGCGGGCCGCTAGTTTCTTAAATAGACTTTTGCATCATCCTTATTTAATCAGACCGTACATTAGAGTGTTATTTGTCTTAAAGCAGAGTTAAAGCAAGCAGGTTTATATAAAACACATACATACAGACGAGCTTAGACCCTCCACCTTTTTGAAGTCGGTTAAAAAGCCAAGCCCACTATAGGGCACATACTCCCCGACGCGTTCCAAATACTAAGAATGGCAGTAATAAACCGTGTAATTCCTAAGAGATTGCAGGTAACATTTTGTACCAAGGACAATGGAACACACATTTCTTTGTTTTCCAAATTCTACCTGTGTCTCTTACTTGTGAATTGTTTTAGGAACGTTTACAATGTATGAGCACACAGGACAAGCTTATACCCGTCGTTTGAAAACTTTCGTCAATAGCTTAGCTCTTCTGAGAATAAATACTCTTTTGAATATAACATGTATATCACCCATGTATGTGTGTGCGTGGAAATATCCACTCAAGACGAGACTAGTTGAAGTAACCCTTATACGTTAATCAATTTGGAAAAATAATTATAAATAGCAGGTTTGTTTTGAAAAATAATGTGACATGTTTGACTAAAATACCATTCATAATATGAAGCAGAATAGACTAGGTACTCAGCCAGTCGAGAGGCTTTTTAATAGGTTTCAAAATACTGTTTTTTTTAATTAACCTATGTTGGTCCCCTGCTGGGAAAACGGCTCCTTTAAATTCTTCCACAGCTGTCCATCCCCAGCAATACTCGCTCAGTTATCCAGGAATCTTTAAGCCACTTAAATTAAATGAATGTTTTAAATAAAAACATACATTATTGAAACTCAAGGTCGCACCTACGTAGTGCCTAAGTGACGGATTCTCAATCTGTCTTATTGGCATCAAGTTATGTTCAGTGAAAAGTGTGTGTAACACCTCTGCCTACCTCTTCGGGGACCCTTGTGGGAAGACATGATTAACGGATTCTTCTCAGCACGACCGACCTTCCGAATCCGGTGTTAGATTCTGACGATTTGAAAGTGCTTGCCTGTAAAGTCTAGTCAAATAAAGATCTTTTTAAATATTGATTTTTTTGAATTTTGAACATATTAAATAAGGAGCATAAACATAGTCGGCTAAATTAAAACCGACGTTATTTAAACGCCCCTATACATACAATACAATTTTATGACCCGCTAACGGGTCTTAAAAATACCACGTAATACAAACAGGTACTTTTTACCCAATCCCAAGAATAAACACGAGTTAAGTTTTTACATGATTCATGTTCGCGTGTAGGTAGGTAGCTTGCCGAAATTTTGACCAACAAAATAGCTATGCTGAAATTAATACAAAGAAAATGTGTATGCTAAACTAAAAATATATACCTACATAAAAATTTGGTTGGCAGCACATAGCAAGGGTGCGGTGACCGCTTAATATTTCAGATGGGCCATATTATTATTATTATGTTTTCATCTTAGTGGTATAAAAAACTCACAATTAATTAAGTTCATATATAAATTCACAAATAAAATGAAGGTATATCTCATAAGTAATAATCAATGTAGCCACTGCCAAATATTTATATAAACAATAGTTGTAATCACTTTGGCAAGAAATAATAATAATAATAAATAAAGGTACAAATAAATACCTGCTACAAAATAATATTTGTAATGTAATATCTACTATTAAGGTATATAACATCAGTGTAGTATTTTGTGCTCTTTGTTTAGTACACATTTTTTTTAGCATGGCAACACTGTTTTATACATACATATAGTATCATTTGTACTTACTACACACTCTTTATATTTAAATAGTAAACATCGGTTTATTTTCAATGGATAAAGTCAATTTGTACAAAACTCGATTCAAAGACAATTTTATACGGTAATCATAATCAATATTTATAAATACATTACTATAACCGACAATGGATTAAAATAATTCATTTATTTACTTAAATTAATTACATGCAGAAGTAGAGGGTAACATAATATTTTAGTCAAACGAAGATTATTTTACGGTTTTGAAAAAACTAATTTAAATAATTACTTACAATAAATATATGAGTATAGGTCGCGGCACGAAACTCTAGCGCTGACCGTTATTGCGCAGAAGTAAAAAATAAGGTGTCTTGGCGGGGTACAGGGGTGAAGGGCGAGCGTGCGTTGCGCCGATTGGCTCTCCAGTCGTACTCCGTCCCCCGTGCCGATACGACGCTCCGCGCACTTCCAGTGTACAGTCGCGTTCTGAATTGTTTTGTTGTCATCGTTAATTTTTGTTGTTGTTTTTTGTTAAGTTTGTTTTGTTGATTTGTTTGTTGTGTTTGTTAGTTTATTCACTGTTTGATTAAGTTTGAACAGTTTTTAAACAGTGAAAATGCCGAGGCCGAGAAGGAATACTGTTTTGAAAAGACAGGCACGGAAAATGGTGTTTGACGTGCATTGTTTTCTGAAAAGGGAATCGAATGATTTCATTAATTCCCTGAAACAAATTCAAAGTGAAATTGGCGAAGCTGCGAGTATTTTACTCGATTCTGACCGCAGCACTGTAGATATAAGTGAAATAAAACAAACTGCAGAAGTTATTCAGGCGGGAAATATAAAATTAAATAGTATAATTAGTGACTTACAGAAAATTCAGAAAAGGACAGCTGAATCTACAAAGACGTCCATAGCAACGGTAAGGAAAATCTCCACTGAAGCCAATAATTCCGACTTATTATCAGTATTTAGAACACCAGGCAAAAAACGCTCCAGATCAAAACCGGTCACAGATATTGATAACTTTGATCAAGGATTAATAAAGAGGTGCATACATAACTTTCATAGGACAAATAATGAACTTCCCACCGTCGGAAAGTTGAGAAAGAAGCTAGAGGAAGATATAAATTTCAAAGGCTCAGAACGAAGTCTTCGACGAATAATTAAGAGTTTAGGGTTTCGGTGGAAAAATACTGAAAACAATCGAAAAGTACTGATTGAAAGTTCAAATATACGTTTACTACGTATCGAATACTTACGCAAAATAAAACAATATCGCCAAGAGGGAAGGCCCATCGTATATACAGATGAATCTTACGTAGATTCATCGCACTCTGCTCCAAAAGCCTGGACCGATGGTACTACAAAAGGTCTCAAAAAACCTATCTCCAAAGGACAGCGGGTGGTCATTGTCCACGCAGGATCAGAGGCTGGGTTCATACCGAACGCACTGTTAACTTTTAAAGCTGGTGCGAAATCAGGCGACTACCACGACAATATGAACTACGACAACTACGAAAAATGGCTGAGGACACAGTTATTGCCGAACTTACCGCCTAATTCTGTCGTGGTAGTCGACAACGCATCATACCATAATAAACAATGGGACCTTGCACCCACTTCTAATTCCAAAAAAGCTGACATGCAGGGTTGGCTTACTGAAAAGGGCATACAATATGAGGAAACTCTACTAAAACCTCAACTATACAATTTAATACGGGCTAACAAAGATAGATTTAAAACATTTTCAATTGACAGGATACTAGCAGAGCAAGGACATCAAGTGCTAAGACTGCCACCATACCACCCAGATCTAAATCCAATCGAAATGGCATGGTCTGACATAAAGCAATATGTAGGCAGTAAAAATGTGAAGTGGAGTGTTGCTAAATGTATAGAACTAATTCAAGAAAAAGTTTTGCTGATGGGTGCTTGGGATTGGGGAAAGTTATGCCAAAAGGTAAAGGACATAGAAGAGCAATATGTCAAGAGTGACCATGTCGTGGATTTGGTTACAGAAGAATTCATCATTCGCGTTGATGGTGACAGTTCAGAGGATAGCCTTGGTGAGTCTGATGACGATGACGCTGTTAGTGCCGACGACCGAAGCAGCCCTGAGCCGGGGCCCTCAGTAAGCAAAAGGCCCTGTTGGGATACTATTGAAGGTGTAAGACCATTGTCTGATTCGGACTAGATATCGGAAAGGAGAATGCGGTGTCTGATGTCCACACCCTGCCGAACTCGCAGGTTTCTTCTATCCTGAGAAGAAACTTCAGTAGGTTCTTATGTAATTCGGACTTAATATAATTTTTTTTATTATTTGGTATTTAATATAAAAATTTACAAATCCGATAGTGTATTTATTTTTCTACTCCCCATAAACTTGTTAAAAATTATATTGTAGGTAACATGAAGTAATATTTGCGTGCGTGACAGTACCCATACGCAGTTAAGTTCCACATTTTGTTCACCGCTAGACTTACTATTTGACTTTACATTAAAACATTATTTTGCTGTTTTTAACTAAGCAATTAAATTACTAATTTGTATTGCGTGCGCGATGGTACCCATGCGCAGCTATCCCCTCCACGTTTCGCTCAGCGCTAGAGTTTCGTGCCGCGACCTGTAGGTACGCCTAAGCTAGAATTTAGTAATAAAAAATATATTTATTTTATAGCTTTTTCATGACAACAATTATTTTCATAAGTTGAAAGAATAATAATAAGTACCTTAACATTGAAGCTAAAAGTTCCCAAGTAAACTTTTTCAGATTTTTCCTGCTACCAGTCGTTATGCAAGGTTACATAAAATGTATCTTTTTAACTTACCTGCCGCGTTAGTATACTGTTCTTATCAGTCTATCCTTCCTGGCTACACTTTGTACTGGCGAAAGTAGGATTACCATTCATTTGAATTGTAGAAGAAAAACTTATTAATATATATATTGCGTATATTGGTTGGTTACACTTCTACCGTCGAAGATTTCCGTGGCAGTAAATTATATTCCAGCAATAGACGATCTTTTTTTTTATATTACAACGAAGCATGTCAATTTGAGGCATTTTATGTGTTAATTTAT
This sequence comes from Falcaria lacertinaria, assembly GCA_951449985.1. NCBI lineage: Eukaryota > Metazoa > Arthropoda > Insecta > Lepidoptera > Drepanidae > Falcaria > Falcaria lacertinaria. The sequence continues at coordinate 7,224,770 of OX602123.1, read as the reverse complement.
GTATGTAAGGCGATTCGTTCATCGAGTGGAATGTAGGTATCCGAAAAATATGTACTGTTGAGTAGGCGTCACATGTGTGTAGGTATTGTGGAGATGTGACACATGTGTGACTGGCGGGCGCGGGCGGCGCGCGTGTGTGCGCCGGGGCGGGGCCGGGGGCGGGCCTCACACCGGGCCACTGCCCGCGCGGCACACTCGCCGCCACCGCTGCTCCGTACGCTCGCCTCAACTCACTCACTCAGCGCTCGCGAGCCGTACGACTCACACGTCTGTGACGCTCGCTCCCACATACACCCTCGGTATACCGTGCAACTATCGCGCGAAGTGTTTCCTAACATTCAGTGGCACAGTGTTTTTGGACCCTAATAAATTTCTGTGTGAACTTAATAGTGATGCAAACATTGCGGTCCGGCGGGAAGGCGACTCTTTGAGCGACGAAAGGGTTGGAGTGCGGGGTGCGAAGCGGGCGGAGGGCGGCGCGAGGCCGCGCACGCGCCCGCCGGCGCGCCGCGCCGAGGCTCCGACACACGCGCTGACACCAGCGCGCGCGATGGACGACAAGCCGACCGCCGTCGGCGGCGAGGAGCACTACAGCCTGCGCTGGAACAACCACCAGGCGCACTTGCTCCGATCCTTCGAGGCGCTGCTGCACGCTGAAACACTCGTCGATGTCACACTAGTGTGCGCTGAGAGACGAGTGCGAGCCCACAAGGTTCTTCTAGGCGCGTGCAGTCCACTATTCCGACGGATATTCAGCGAGAACCCATGCAAGCACCCCGTGATCGTGCTAAAAGACTTTCAAGGATGGGAAGTGCAAGCAGTGGTAGACTTTATGTATCGTGGCGAGGTGTCGGTGGCGCAGGAGCAGCTGGGGACGGTGATCAGGGCAGGGGAGTCCCTGCAGGTGCGCGGGCTGGCTGATCAGGCCCGCGAGGAGCAGTCGCGCTCTCCGCCGCCAACCCCACTGGCGCGCAGCCCAGTCCAGACGACGCCACCAGCACCATCACCCCCAGCTAGCCCGGCGAGCCCGCAGCCGAGGCGAAAACAGGCTCGCCCTCGTCGTCGTTCAGGAGAATCAGATACACCAGAAAACTTATCTATGCGCCGATCACCCAGTGGTGGTTTAAAAGCAGTTCGATTATCAAGGCCTCGATCGCCACCGAAGCAGGAGCAGTGCGAAGAGCAGGAGGCAGAGGTGCCGCCACCGCCGCGGATGTTCCAGCCACACCAGGATATGTTCCCCCCGGTGCCACCGTCTGCCGTCTCAGCTTTGTCGCTAACACCACCACACAGTAAGTCATTCAGATCATGTTTCTTATATAAGGCAATTCAGGTATTCAAAACGGTGCTTAAAAACTAAAAAGATTCAGAAAATATTGGACAGAGAAACATCAGGAGTTAAGGAAAATCAAATAAATTATGAATTTGAGATATAAATGTAACAAAAGATAAGCGATATCGAGACGGTTTTCAACGCAATCGATTATTAATGGTGCAGAGAATACCCACAACAAAAATACGAAGAGATAAAACCCGTGTGTGAAAAAACAAAGGTCGATGTTATCAATGCCGTTGTGGATGGACAATTATAGAGTAAATAAATAATAATTATTGGTAAAAACTGACCTCGATCGCTCATTGTCAGACCAAATAGGTACGATCCTCGAGTTATTTTTACTCAATGCTAAATTTCTTTACTCACTAGTAGGCAAGTATTGAACAGAAAGGTAAATAATTACATTAAAATAGCAAGAGTATATGTTACGGGCGATGTGTGAAATGAAATTATATATAATGATGCGAGGAGCAATGAAATAACAATAATCTCTAATTAGAATCTAATTAGGAGATGTGATCTGTATTTCGAATGTTATGTTAGAATGGAGGTCGATAGGAATAGAGCCGGTGTAATTAAAGAGGAACCATCAAAGGATCCGTTATCGTTGTAACGTTATCGATTGCATAAATCGCATACGAGTAGCCAGTGATTCGATTAGCGACCGATACCGAGTGTTAACCGGAACGTTTCACAGATAAATTAAGATCACCTATTCATACGTCGGGTGCACTATCTGTTTGATCGCGTGAAAGGTTTTAACTTTATAAAGTCCATTAAGTAAGCATGTCGCAAACATTTACCGTAAAGTGTTCCAAATTGGTGTCCACTTCCAGTCCCCTATGGTGGCCATAAATGGATGTTAGCGTAAAGTACACCTCAATAATTATTGCCTGGGTTTCTACTTGTATTGTGCGAATATAAGAGGAAGCAATTCCAGCCGTCATCTTGTTTTACGAGCCCTTTGGTTTTCTAAATATGTTTATGAGGGATGTGTAGTTATTGTCATATTATAATGACATATTATAATGCTCGATGTTCAGCTATTTACAGAACTATTCGTTTTGATGACAATTTATCTGTACGAACCATGTTCATGTGATGTGAACTAATAAAAATCACTTCACTGCATGATAAGAATCAAAAGCATATAGTAATATCCTTTTAAAGTTTTAATATCAGTTACAAAAGCTTATCATATCTGTTAATCATAAAACGATCAGTTTTGTTACGCAATCGGAATCGGCCACTCGGTACCCAAACCTATAGTTAGAAATTACAGCCTTATATTTTATACAACGAACTTAAGGTTCAGGTAGGAAATTAGTGCAAGGAGTGGTTTTATACGTCAATTTTGTTTTATTGTTTCCTTAGTTTCGCGTATGTGGCGAGTGGCTGATTGCGCCATAATGGACGTGGTTTGTAATGAAGGGTTGCACGCACTCGTCTCCGCGAGCATGGGGAAACTAAATACACGAGGGGGAGTTTTCGAACGTTTCCGCACTTATCGTTTTCGTTTCGATTCCAATTTTAAATTGCCCCATTTAAATTTGTTTATAGTCGGTTTTTATACAAATGTTTTACGTCTTAGGAATCGTGGTTATTTGACTATGAAAAGCCAAGAACTGACATTTATTCTATGGAGCTTTTAAACAGTCGTCTAATTCATATATAAAAATAAAGTAAAGTAAAGAGTGACAAGCGGAGCTTCTTCTCATTTAAGAGTTAAACAAGAGTTTAACTCTTAAATGAGAAGAAGGATGTTATAATATTATACCAAAGCAACAATAACGTAAAACTATGGCTTATCATCATCATCAGTACATACTTGACGGATTAATTGTAATCTTCTTCTCAATCAGCCACTAAATCTACAAGTTAAAGCCACAACACCAAATTCATCAAATTCAGAATCAACCATACCTATATTTTGCCCCATGCATTTGCTTGAAAATAAACGTATTGCCAATGCAGGTTTTATTGTTTCGTCCGTCTTCGTGTGTGTTGAGATGAGAGGTTGATTGTGGTGTGGTTAATGACGGTGCGTAAATGTAATGAAGGGTTCAGAGGCAATCTCAAAACGGGCGCGTTTCCTTATTGTGTCCACTTTGAGCTGTCAAGCAATTCCAAATTTTATTTAGGTTGCTGTGCTCGTTTTATCAAGTTGCAAGGTCCTTTGAAAAATTATTCAAATGAGACAGCTACTACGTGTGTGGTATTAAGTCTACCATCAATCAATTGTTCAACTTGAGCTTTTTGCGCGTAGTCAATTTAATTTATACATGTACCCTTGGATATTTTTGGTCATTACTTATTGGTATTATACTTAGAAAAAAAAATGATCTGATAATTTCTACATTTAACAAGTTGTAAGAAAGTTCTTCACTCTTTCCAACCGGCACAATTATTCCAACCATTATCAAACGTAATTATTGGACTAGAAATACAATCATGACCTACTACTAAGCAATTATGCTCTGATGCCTTTAATATTTCCGAGACGAATGAATATTCGATCGATCAATCGATCAAATGAAAAGGGAAGAGTAGAAACATCGGTAATGTAATCAATAAAGGTTGTAAGATTGTTTACATTAATTCATCATCGAACACGCGAGGTCCTACACCATCAGGTACGCGACCTTCTACTGTAGAAAAACGGTAAAAAGTGCACAAGCAACGACATTGGCACGAAGCGCTAGATACCGTGCGCACACGCAAGGGCGAGTAGAGACAGTATGCGTTAATTTAAACATGGATAACAATTCTGTTATTTTTATAAATTCTTCTTACTTACCTACCGAAATTTATCTATGATGAAAATATAAATGTTTTCAAAATTATAAGGTACCTACATGCCACCTAAGATAACGGTTTAAAAACAAACGTTGACATTAAATAAATCATAGTAGGTAATAGCTATTTGCATATCCTGTCATAAGTTTGGTAAATAAATACAATATATTAATGTGGATTAAAATTCTTGGCGCCAAAATAATACAACATGACTGTTTCATGAATGAACCGCGATGACTCAAGAATGTCTCGTGAAATATCTGCCCACCCATTGTTGATGTTCAATAATATTATAAATACAATTTATTTCATTCATTAACAACATCCAATTAGTCACTTGATCGGTTCGTGGTAAATGTGGATTAATTTCCATAATCCATGACTGTTCCATACACAATAATTAGTCATTATAATTTAAATTAATGTTATGTTGGTATGTAGATAAGAAAACCTTAAGAAGTCGTAAGATTTCAATCATTCCCCAATAAAATTATTTGTTTGTTTTTCTAAAGCAATATATTCTACTGAGGAAAATAAACAACAATCAAATTCTAAGTCATACATAAGTAGGTATTCATAAAACATGGAATGAGGAAAGTCTTTGAAGTTATTAGTTACAATTATGTATAATAATTCAATTACATCAGTTACATCAATCTCATGTTTTACTACTTAGGCACAGGACAAGCAAATAGATGTACTATAGTACTTATGCAATAAATGCAAATCGAAGAGTAGATTCTTGTTGCGAGCCGTATTGGGTAAAGGAATCGTCGTCACCATTGGTCTAGTAGTTAGAACACTGAACTACTACGGCGCTAGGTGTCGCTGGTTAGATGTCTGCAGGGGTAACATGTAATGCGTTTGCTCTGAGTCATGATTATATATAAATACATCTCCCACCTTCTGGTAACTTTAGTGCAAGCGTTGCTTAGTCTGATACCAGATGGCGCTGTGTGATAATGTCCTAATATTATTATTATTATTTAGTCAATTAATACTCTCTGCCTACCCAAGAAGGCGGAGGCTATAAAATAATCCGATATAAAATATTATTTTTAAATTCTTATTGGTTATCCTAATTTGGCACAAATTGATGCGCACCCTAACTTGTATGACATGGAGACGCTGCGCTTGCGCATTTACATTGAATCGCATCTGCACCCGGTGACCTACTTGTATTTCACACCTTTCCGATAACTGCCCTTTACTGGTCTTACGCATTTTGTTTATGACTATACCTTGGTCCGCTGAATTGAAAACTCTTAAATTTTCCTCAGCACCGCCCATCCATAGTAGGGATCCTTATAATTGTATTTATTTATTTAGTATTTTATTTATTTCGCTGTGTTTAACCGAAACTCGAAACAATTGAACACATATTAAAAATAAAATTAAAACAAAAGATCATATAAGGATTCCTTTTTCCCTTATAAGGTACGGAACCCAAAAAATACTTTGTTCAAAATACGATAGCTAGCATCAAGTACCTAATTGACGCGTTAAAAAGGGTCTTATAATTTACTCAGGATCTAACAAAGAGTATAGTTAAAAATGGCAGCCAGTTATAGGAATTGCAGAAAACTTATTTCAAGTCCTTGCCCTCTTACGAGGCGTAAAACCCTAATCCAAAGGGTTGCAAGTCTCGCAGGAACTAAACACCTGCATGTCTGTCTGGGTAGAACTGGATTTTTCCGGACACCATTGTTATTTGCATACTACATCATTATACACATACGAAAACCATGAAGATATTTTTGTCTACAACGGAAGAGGTTCAATACTCAACAAAAATAAATAAATTTTATGCAAATTAAATTAGGTGGGAGGCAATAATAATAGTCTTTAGATAACAGCGGACGTTAAAATAATATTATAAAGAGGAAAGATTTGAATTTTTGTGGGTTTGTATTGAATAGGCTCCGAAACTACTGGACCGATTTCAAAAATTCTTTCACCGTTAGAAAGCTAAATTATCACTGAGTAACATAAGCTATATATTAAACTAGCTGCCCGCCCCGGCTTCGCACGGGTAGACATAATATTTGATAAATGTCTACCCGTGCGAAGCCGGAGCGGGCCCGCTAGTTTATAATAAAATAGTAAAAATTGACCAAAGCTCTTGACGTTCAGACAATGATGTAAAAATAAACCCGCAAAGTATGCACGTATTAGTGCACATATAGAATATAGAAATAGTACATGGGTATATTTACAAGAGAAACAAAGGAACATATCACTTCGCCCCTCAATATCTAAGAAATACATATATAAATATATTCAAAGCGGTCCGTATCAGAAGGACAATCTAGCGTAACGACGTCCAAATTTTACTACCTAGTAAGTATATTATCTACTCTGAGCTAATAACTTACACACACATAGAAAGCGATACCAAGCATAGAGCTAGCTATAGAATGTCGTTCCAATTTCAAAACATGTTGATGTAATATTACATGCTCAGAATAAAAAGAAAAAAATAACAACAATGTAACTGGCCGACATATCGACTGACAATTAATTTACACACGTGTTGTGTTGACCCGCAACTGACGTACTGTGGCGCCAAAAAAACGTAGAACTTTTTTTACGACATGCTATTACCAGCCAGCACAATGGCTGATTAGAATGCTAATTAAAGACCAGGCGTGCACGCAGATATGTTCGTAAATAATTGGCACGGTGGCAGTATGTTATGTTATGATGCTTATTATCTGAACGTTTAATAATAAATAGTGTCAGAAAAATTACGCAACTAGGTCATGTTTTTATTCAGCCTACAAGAGACAAGTGTATGTTTTATTTTTAATAGTTTAACAAATATAGATCAATAATTTTTCAACCATTACAAGTATCAAACATCAAAATGTTTAAGTACCAACATACAAAAGCTATTTTAATACGTTTTTTGCTCTATGGCAACATTAGCTTTAGTATGCAAATTCGTCGCGTAGATAGAGGATGATAAAGTAAAGCGATGGATGCAGGCAGCATTAAATTAAGCATTTGTGAAAACTGAAAACTCTTTTTATAATAGAAAAAGAATGAATTCGAACATGTCAAACTTCAAACCTGTAAAATAATCCGGAAAACACAATTTCAACACTTGCTAAACGAGTACGTTTTTCAATCAATCCGATAATGGCACAGAGTAACAAAGAACTCAACATGGCCAGTGTCGCAACTGTTATTTATGTAAACATTTATATCACACGGCAGTGAACCGGAGACTAAAGTCATATCACAATACATAAATATGAACAGTAACTAAATAACGCGGACATTAAAATGACAAATCAATCAAATTAAAATTTATAAATTCATTTAAATTGTTTTTTATTCTAATATTGTTTTTGTGCAATGCCTGAGTTGATTGACTGTCAACTTTTTTTCGTAGGCAGTGAAGAAAATTATTATGAAACTGTAACATACTTTGACACCCGGTCTAAATATTAGGTCCTTACATATGAAATTGGCGTTTTGTATGGGAGGAACAAAAAGTCGAATATTTTTTAATATAATATATTTAATTAATCAAAGTATGAACCATTATTTTCTATGCACTTTTGCCATCTCATAGGTAGTTCATTGATCCCTTTACTAAAAAAACCAGTCGGACGGGAATCAATAAAATCTTTGAAGGCGATTTGGACTGCCCCATCGGAGTTGAATTTTTTCCCTTGCAAGAAGTTATCCAAATTTCGAAAAAAATGGTAATCTGTTGGAGCAAGGTCCGGGGAGTACGGAGGATGTCTTAGACTTTCCAATTGAAGCTCTTCTAATTTAGTAGCCGTCTGTAGCGCAGTGTGTGGTCTAGCGTTGTCGTGAAGCAGCAGTGGCGTGGAGCGATTGACCAGCCTAGGTTGTTTAGCCGCTAGCTTTTCCATCATGGTTTGCAATTCCTGACAATAGACATCAGCCGTAATAGTCTGGCCAGATTTGAAAAAACTGTAATGAACAATACCGGCACTAGTCCACCAAACGCTTACAAGTAACTTTTTTGGGGTTAATTTTCGCTTGGGGCAGGATTTGGCTGGCTGGCCAGGATCTAACCATTGCGCTGAGCGCTTCCGATTATCGTAAAGAACCCATTTTTCATCACAGGTAATGATTCGGTTTAAAATACCTTCATTATTGTGCCGGTTTAGTAATGTAACGCAGCAGTCGACGCGCGTTTGCCGGTTTGTTTCAGTCAATTCGTGAGGTACCCACCTTTCAAGCTTTTTAATCTTCCCAATTTGCTTCAAGTGAATTAAAACAGTTTTATCACTAACATTGCAGCCTGCAGCTAACTCGGACGTGGTTTGCGATGGATCCGCTTCCACAATAGCCTTCAACTGTTCATTATCAACTTGAGTCTCAGGCCGTCCACGGGGCTTGTTCTGCAGGTCGAAATTTCCAGAACGAAAACGTTGGAACCAAAAACGAACTGTGTTTTCTTTTGCAACACGACCGCCATACACATCATTCACCCTTCGAGTTGTTTCCGCAGCACTAGTGCCACGGCGGAACTCGTACTCGTAAATAATGCGATATTTAAGGTTTTCCATTTTGTAAAATGAGTGACGCAAACAGAAAAAAACAGAAGAAAAAAAACAAATGAATGACGATCATCGAAGCACAAATACATGAGTCTATAGCTGTACAAATTTGAATTTGGAATTCCTTACCAAAGAGGAGAAATTCGTGATTAAAGTGGCCAGTACGAAAAACGCCAATTTCATATGTAAGGACCTAATATATGCTAAGTCACTCACTTTTCATTCCAATGAGTAAAAATTATGTTATCATATAATTAACATATTGTATTTTATGTTAGTGGAAGCAGTCGTTAACGTGTGTGTGCATACGCTAAGTCGACCGTTTATTAATCTTTTTTTCAGTTGTATTTAAAAACGATTACAAATCCTATACTTGCGCTTCAATATAACATCGTGCTGTAATTGTTATCGCGTTGCTTTCGCAGCCCATGGGTGTTTTCGAGCCGCAAATAAGTTGTAAATTTATATTAAATTAAATTGCATGTCTACCTACATGAGGTACCGCCTTATTTGCGTATATTGTGGTAATATTGTTATAACTGTGCTGCAGTCGTGAAAGGTGATAGCGATTACAACACCAATACTGTAAAGTCGGCTACACACGATCCCTTGTACTGCTTCAACTGACATTACTGCACACAAAATTTACATGTTTTACTACTTACCTGCTTTACTATAGCGTATATTAAATTTATCAGGCAATACTGACCAGTTTTAAGACGATCTAGAGAGTCCTGGAGAAGTACTTGGATCATATCATAAAGAATTCTTCATAGTTAAATATTTTTGTTAATCAAATTAGTATTTCTTAAATATAAATTTTGATGTCGATTCTGTTGTTCAAAATCACAAACTAATCGAATTTGACAGAACTAAAAGTCTTGTTATCCCTTTCTCATGTGCGGGGTTAAATAAGGATGGTAATACTTTTAGTCCTGTCAAATTAGTTCAGTTTAGTGATTGTGTGCAACAGAATCGACACTATTAACTACTCTTTATTATCTTAGTTTTTTCTTCCTTACTATTTTTTTTTAAAACGTAAATCTTTCCGATTCTTCTTACAAGTAACTCTCTTGCTTATTTTTCCAAATATCTTAGTATAACTTACTCACATATCATTGTGTATCCGTCGGTCTGTCTGCCAATCAGTGCCTGCCGTATCAAGGTGAACAGGATAAATCCAGCCCTTGAATATTCTTTAACCATATAACTAGTGCACTAAATGGTGTAAATATCCAGTAGCGAAACTTTTACGCCCTTTAATTCCGCTGTTTCGAGCAGGCAATTAAATAATATTATAAACTATAATAGGTATTATATAACGTTTAGTAGTAGTCTAGTATCATATTATGTTTTGATTGCCATACGGGTTCATATATATGTTTTCAAGAATTAAAAGCGAAATTACTTCTCTACGGTCAGAGCTATTTCGAGTCCTTTAGATTCTCAACTGTATCTCGGTTAAGCAAGATTGATATATTAAAGTAGTGTTATTTGACAGCGGTCTTCTGTAATAGAGATGTTGAATATAACCATCAGCCAATACATTTAACGAATATTTAAAATTAACCATCGTATTCGATATACAAAAAATCCTATTTTCGAACTAATATATAAATATTGTATTCAACTAAGCGATATTTTCGTTAACGTGATTTTAAACCGATAACTATTAATCCAAATCGTAACTCATATGTTTATTTATCAATTAACGTTTAACTAATAAAAAAATCAACCATTATTGACATCACCATTCTGTAGGGTGGTACCGTCCTCAGCCGGGTGGTTTCAATTTTAATGTGCAAACCCATGTCTTTTTAAGCTCATGATGTGATTAACCACTGTACTTAGCCTATTAAAATCATGACTATGCAGAATATACTATACTATAAAAACACCTTTACCTAAATGTAAATACAATTTAAATTGATTTGAATTTCTCAATCTGGTTTATTACTTTCTGGAGTACAAAATTACTCGTAATGATTACATTTATTGTCAGGTACAGCCGAGTGGTCATATAATTGATTTATTAATTACATCTTTCGAACAGTTTAAAAGTCAAGACTCAGATAAAAAGGTTGATGAATCCTGGTGAACAACGAAGCGACGCCGGTTTAAACTACGCCTTGCAGTGTACATTTATACACAATTATTTTTTATTTAATCTGAGCGTATAGATAAATAAACACATACACAATGAAGATATACAACTAATTGAGCAAAGTTATTTTTTACTGAGCTGCTATTCTGTTAATTCAATTGATAAAAAAATATTGATGGAAAGACGCATAAATTTTGATTTTGTAAAAAAAGCTCTAATTATTCGTAACTAAATCTTCTAAACTAAATAAAATCAACATGTATAAATGATTTAAATGGAATTCACACAAATGGAAGATGCATCACAATTAATACAGAACATCCAATTACTAGTAGGAAATTACCTGCGATGCGTAACGCGTGTGAATTTCTTGTTTACGCATGAATACCTACCTATAACAATCCTTAAGAAGAACTGCACATGAATCCTTTGTTTGTGAAAAGTTGTTAATTCACTGCAAATACTCCATAATTATTTAGTGGTTCTAAATCACAACGAAAATGAAAAGTTTCAAAGAAAAAAATTATGAGGCACAGGAAATTTAGTTTTGGATGTTCCAATAAAATTAAAGATGGACACAACATTTAAATTAAACAAAATTGGTGACATTCCACATTAGGAAAGAACAATACTTATATAAAAATTTACACTCTTGCTGTGATGACTTTTTGTCTGTCTGTCTGTTTGTCTATCTCCGGAACGTCTGGACCGATTTTGTGACTTTTGGTGACTTCACTGGCAGATGGCAGAAGTTATAAGGCATAGATATGTAGATTTATTTATAGAAAAATATATAGGATCCCCCAAAAAAAAATGTACAAAATTTGTTTTCATACCTAGTCACGGACACAGCTAGTCTATCTACAAAAATACAAGTCAATTGCCTTATGTACGAAAGATGATCACCTTCGAACCGTTCCCAACTGGGAACGGTTCGACTGAATTAGCTTTGGGTCAGGAAGATATTTTTATTAATGTTTTTTTTTTTGGAAAATTCACCTGAAATGACGGAATTATTGATATTATGACGCATTAGTAAATTTGCACAAGACAGCAAGCTGGGTTGCAAATTGGAAAATACAACTCATTCTGTCCGATTAATGATTTGGATAATCAATCCGGACCGAGAAGATAATAGCCGTATAAAAGGAATCATCGAATGAAACTGATGTATTTTTGTATATGAAAATTTGTCTTCAATTCTGTCCTGCACAAATGTTTTCCTCAACACAAATTGTCTGATAAAAATACCTTACAATCAAGCTATTTCCCATGACTTTAGCAATAGGTATATAATCTATAAAAACTCAGTGATAGCGTAGCTTTAAAATAGGGAAAGAACATCCAGCAGTTCGATAGATTACCTAAAAAGGACATCATCAATTTTGGTCCAAATCTGAAAGTGTCCAAAGTGTGTGAAGTGACCAAATGTCTATGCAACGTAATTTACCTCTTAACTACATATATTATATAGTATTTAGTTGGAAAGGATTTACGTGAACACCATGTTGAAGACTGGAAGGAAATAGTTCAAGTGGAAACTTCTACTATCGAAGACCCAGACTTACTTTGGGTCTTAGTAAAACACACTGATCACACTAATACTTCAGTTCTGTTCACTGATAATTTATAGGAAAACAATCACATTTGGTATTTTCCTTCATTTCCGGGCATATCTTTTTCATCAATAAGGTGATGACTAATGTTGAGACACGGGTTCTACGCTCAAGTCAATAGCGATGTGTCATCGGTGACCGTGTTGTTTGACGGCACATTGATTCGCACACGTGGTCTTACGTCTTGATCTAAACGTGAAATACTTTAGGTCCTAGCATGGCTCCTTGAAGGATACAACTGACGTATTGCAATACCATACAAATTATTTTCCCTAAACATCGCATAAAAGTACTTTGACGACATTTATGTGTCATATAACCTTTGTTTAACATAATATAATGAGAAAATAATGCCACAATTTTAGCTTATTGTTTACACTATGCATTCAAAATCTAACGTTAAGTCAAATAGGTGAGATAGCCATCTATGTAAGTACCAACGCCACAAATTTATGTAAATTATTGCTATTTTAGAATACGAATTTGTGTGTCGGAAAAATCTCATAAAGAACCGCTACACAGGGTTCCCATCACGCAACCGGAACTGCGATCACACATTAGATTTAATTTTATACGAATTTAATAACAAGTGAGATGCTCGCCAGTCTATTGTGTGTCCGCGTCCATGAGAAAAAGGCGCTGCCCGATTTTTTTCAACCTCCGATAAAGAGGTGCCGACGTAGAATTCGGAGCAAGATTGATGCGCACACATGATCGTATCTGCCCGCTGTGCGCTGCCGGCAATAATTAATATTCCATAATCCATTCATCCCTAAATTATAGCGCGATCGGCTCTTTTTGTACTCGTGCGCTTGGGCAGCTTTTATTACCAGTAGCAATATGTAGTCGTCACACATTTGTAATTGATTTCATCCGTAAAATTCGAATTTGAATGAGCATCCAGTGAATGAGAAGAGAAATAAGATCACGAGTATAGTGTCGTTGAGCGGGGCGGAGGCAGAGGCTGCGCCGAGCGGCGAGCCTCTCACTGCGCAGCACAATGACCGCGGCGCATACGGCCAGATCTCTCTCTCGATAAACACAAAAAACTTTACTAAAAAAGATACATGTCATGCATCTACGTGTGCTAGTCAATTTCACAGCGGCCGTCATGGGAATCGAGCGACGAATGGACTTTTAGAAAGCAATTAAAATCTGTGCCCACGAAAACGAATGCGACCAAAAAGTGCGATCGACACATGAAATTGTTGAACACGTCGATCTTTGTGCACGACTCTCTTAGATATTTACTCCGTGTTCAGATTGCACGATGCTCGCCAAATAGTTCTCGGAACTGATGGCCTAAAAAACACAATTGTACAGCAATGACATTAGACCGAGTAGACACTAAATACAAGACAGGAAAACGTAGACCGGTGAGCGATCTTTATTTAAAACCGTTATCAATCACATTAACTAAAAAAGCTTTCATGAAATTTAAGTCCAGTTTTGCACGGGCTACCATTCATTGATTTGCTTTTCTAATAAAGACGTAGAAAACGCTGAATTACATCTAGGCCTTTATTGTGAAGAAATAGATTAGTGCTTAATTTTTTCTGAGTTTTATCGCGATGCACGCAAAAACTACCAAGCTTCTAGATCCCTAACCATAATACAGTCGCGACCCGATATTATCATTTGTTATGACACCACGTACGAACGCTAAGGGGAAGACGGCAAGTCTTACCTCTTACTTAACGTTAAATAAAATATCTATTACTTTATTAAATAATGTCTTATTCGAATTTTGCCACATCTAATAATAGTCAACTGAACAAGTGAGTAAATAATTCCCACTAGTTCAGTCAACTGAACAACCGAAAAAAAATCTTACCAGTTCAGTCAGCTGAACTAGTGGGAATAGACAATATTTATTGAGTATCCAATATATAGAATTCCAAGTTCCAACCGCTATGAATATTGAATACTGCATAAGTCTAAGCAGAAATATTATTGTTTTGAATATCGCTCATATCAATTCCGCCGTCCCACAAAAAACACTTTCAGAAACAAATGCCCAAACTTTGCACACTTCGAGTTACACGTAATGCGGAGCGGAAGTCACCGAAGGAACTACTTAGCGACCGAAAGTGGACTTTTTATCGCCACAAAAAGGTCGGTATGAAATCGAAATCCTGCGATTATGAAGTTCGTGGACCGATACAAAGGAAACCACAACGCTGGCTGCCCTGCCTCGGCGACCACACAAACATGTTGCATCGGGACTTATATCGTACGTGACTTCTAACACAAAAAATACCACAGAAACATTACATGGAAAATTATAATTTCTTCAAAATAATTTATGGATAGCTTAGATTCGAAGTGAGCATGTCTTCAAGATGAATGTTCTTGAAGCTTTGAACAGTTTCTTACGATTAAGAATTTTACTGTCTTATTGTATACAATTTAGTATTTCTTAGAATTATTCCAGACGCAAACCAATTAAATAAGAAAAGATTTAATGCTGACTTTTAATAATCGAATTACATAAACTCACAAATGTTTCTGAACACTGAAGAACAATGTTGGTATTGGTACAGTGTACTTAATAGACCTCACACCGACGGACTGACAGACAACGAACCGTCTAAACCAGCAGGACAACTTATAAAAGCCTAGACATCAGCCTAATCCGATCGATCTTGATAAAAAATGCACAAAGATATGTGAGCTCTAAGAAGGGTTTTTCAATAAATGATTATGAGAAGGCATAAATAACTAAAACCTAGAAAAGTAAACATTCTACAACAACCGCTTTTTAAAATATTTAGTAGGTAGGTAAATGCTCCTTTATATAAAGGAGCATACCATATGTATTAAAGGAAATTCATGAAATGTCTATAGATAACATCAAATGGACAAACCTTTTTTTTTGCGTTAAAAACTTATAAAACAAAATAAAAGAATGCTATTGTTTAGTCTATACAGAAAACTCATAAAGAGTGTACACAAAATTACTCTAATTGAAATTGCTTCAAGTAAAACATTAGTTAAAACATCTACAGGGAATTATAAAGGTCAGTTAAATATATTCCAAGTAATTTAATTACAAATTACGTAGCTTATTATCGCCACACGAGTGAGTCATACGTGAGTAACAATAGGGCCGCAGCCGGGAGTAAAATCACTATTGTGGTAGACCATACTTGTAAATACCAATTTGAGATCAATTTATTTTTTCAACGCACCGCCGGTATCAATACTATCGGCTGTTGATGTGTGGTCACATGCAAGCTATTGCCGCCATCTATTGTCGAGTTGGGCAACAAAATAACACGACCTTTTGAAAAGATAAGCACAATAGAGTTTTCCTTTTAAAATATTGGAGCCCGCCTGGGTGAGTAGCACCGCTCCACCTTATGATCGCAGTCAAACAATACTTAATGAAGTGTTGTGTTGCTGTAATGAGTAAGGTTCCAGAGCTCCTGGAATATACGTTGGGAATTGCAAAACCATCTGCTAGATAAGTGAGTCCAGTAGTGCAAGCATGAATGATTGCGACAACGTTTTTGTATCGCCTTCGACAATATTTGTATTGAAAAATTAACAGCGCTGCGGCGGTGAAAAGCGGAACTAAAAATTTGTTGACAATTTTGACATTTCGCGAGTAACGTTTTCGAATACTTTGTCGCAAAATGTTCCTGCTACCGGCACTGTCGACATATAAGGTTGGCAACGCGCTAGTGATATCCTAGACATACAAATCGTCGGTCCAAGGTAGACAGAGACTTGCTGAAGATGTTAGCAGATACTTTATGTCTGCTAACGTATTTCAAGCGTCTACTACTGTGACCGATTATCACCAGTTACTTTCGTAGCATAAAAAACTAATGTTTTTTTATGAGATGTTATCAAGAACTAACGTATTTTTTAAGAATAATTGGTTGCTTGTTTACTATAGGTAACTCACTTTCAATTTCGTCATATATATATATATATATGTTTGACTATTTACGCTTACCTACAACTTATGTACTAATGTCAGGAATATTAAATTAAAATGAATAAATAGGAAACATGCCAGGCACATTATTGTCAATTAGTGTTTCACCTTCTCACTAGCTTTTTCCCACGACTTCGCCCGCGTAGCAACATAATAAATAGGTAACCTATGTTACTAAATGAATATAGCATTCTGCTGGTGAAAGATATTTTTTAATAGGTCCAGTCGTTACATAAAAAATACTAAATGTTTCCTGTTAATTATATTAGTGTAGATTATAATTGCTTGAGTTACCGACGCCTCGGTTGCCCACGCTTTATTTTTTTTTCTTTTCATTCATCTTCAATGTAATGACGTACGTAACATAAACTAATTTGGTGTAATAATTAAAAATATTACAGTTTATTATCTCAAACATGCTCTCCAACGGTCACACTCTATTATTTTCTAATTTGTCAATTACAATCCCCGAATTACTTCATAAAGTCAACAATACAATTTAATATACAGTGGATATAGAGAAAGTGTACCTACGAATAATAATGGTATAAAGTCGACTAATAACAGCCAAATCGCATTTTTTACTTATTCGAATCGCATTAGCCGCTTTAAATCGATTCTCGCGAACAACCGCAATCGTTTATATCTTATTTCACATGATAGAATACATACGCACAGAACAGCGGCAGCATGAAAATTATTACGAATAACCGCAGGGCGGTGCGTTGTGAGAAAGTCTACATGTAACGTAACAAAGTAGCTGACACAAAACACGTTGAATATTTTGTGAGAGTTAGGGAACATCAATTATAAATAATAGTTAAATATCTGTTTCACCATTAACTTAGATTTATGCTCAAAACACTGTAGTAAGCTATTAGAATTGGAGCCGCCCGACTGGGGACTAGAGGTACAGCACCTTACAGAAGACCGCAGTTAAATAACACTTCTTTGGTGTAGTGTTGTGTTTCTGCGGTAAGTAAGGTTGCCAGTGCTCCACGAGGATACGCTGCTCTAGAAGTAATGCTGCTAGCACAGTGTATCCTCATCAACAACAAGGGTTGGCAACCAGTTAGTGATATCGCTGGTATTACTAGGTATAGGCTACAGTGACTGCTCACCATCAGGTGGATCATATGCTTGTGTGTACCTACAGTGGTATACAAAAAAGTAATGAACAATTTCTTATGCTTAATCTAACGCTATAATTAGCAACTTACCGTCAGTAACAATATTATTAATACAAGTACTACAGGGATAAAAAACTAATCAAGCAAACACGATGCTTTTCTCACGTAATTTTTCATATGGTCATAATGAGCACATCACAGCTAGTAAAATTGACATCGCAAATCGTAAGTATAAGTATAAGTACTTCATATCTTGAAGGAATTTGACTTAATATGTGTCTTTGTTACTTATTTAATTAGAGAATTAATTAAACACGTGTACTTGCTGTTTGAGTTTTATTACCAGAGAGAGAGAGACAAGACAGAGAGAGACACAACATACAATACGTTCAGAAATGGCTGCGTTCCTTTACATTATACCAACATATCTGCCTTGATCCTATGATCGAAGGGTCAAGGGCCTAAAGGACGTGAAAAAATCATTTAGCGATATTATAAAGTTAAACTGAATGAAATTTAATAGATACTTTCTCTTAATCTATGTTGAAAAGTTTCCAAGATTTAGCCGGTAATCCCATTATTTATTCATAGCTTGCAGTAAACCTAAACTGCAGCTTTGAAAATGCAGCACTTTTTTAAAAAATCTCTACAGAGGCATGCATGAGTTATTAATGTGCTGAATTTTTTTTAGAACTCTGTTCTTTTATTTACTATATCTATGATTACTTTTAGTGTATCTTCTATCTACAAATGATATTGTATACATTCGTGTGTAACAACATTGGCCTAGCCTATTGTTAAGCAGTTACCGCTGACAAATGTCATCGATTTACTGTCAGTAGGCTTCGCAAGAACACCTTTCGACTACGTATTCGTATCGCTTTCGATGAATGTTGTATGGGAAAATGAATAGCGCTGCGCCGGCGAAAAGTGAAACTAAAAGTTCGTTTGAAAATTTTGTTATTTTGAGAGTTACGTTTTCAAATAAGAAGTCGAAAGTTCTTGCTTCCGTATGGTTCTTGCTACCAGTAGCGTGAGCATGAATAAATGAACAGCGCTGCGGCGGTGAAAAGTGGAACTTAAAATTAGTATGACAATTCTGACATTTCGCGAGTTACGTTTTCGAATACGTCGTCGCAAAATGTTCCTGCTACCGGCACTGTACAGGTGGAGATACTAGTCTGGCAACTTAGGACTAGCCATTAATAACAGAAGGCTTTCCTCTAACAATAACCGAACGGGACATTCTTTGCGTATGACCATTTCGTATGAAATGACTTCACTTTCATTTTTCGGCTGCTACAGCGTTAACGCTGTTTCATGTATCACTCATTTTATCATTTCTTTCTGCCCCTATCCCAAGTTCCATTGAACACTACCCAGCTCGTCTAGCCACTAGCTGTCGGTTCTGCATTCACTAAACGTTGTTTATTTGATTTCAATATGAATGACACATTAATGTATATTTCATAAACAAAAATCTTGCCATTTTGCCACACGGCAATGGATCCTAAGCAAACCCAATCAATCTCTGAACCACTAGACTAATAAACATTATTGTTCTTCATCAATATTTAGATGCTATTTATATTCTTAACAAAGGCACATAAAACTTTTATTAAGTTTAAATTCACTGAAAGTTAAATTGAGGGCAGAATGAACGCTGCTTTACGATGTCGCGCCACCGATACTGAATTGATTTTAGTCACTTTAGCCTAGACTTCGTACGTTTTGTAACACAAATATTGGACTAAGTTATTATAAGTACTGGGATAAACCTACCCAATCGATAAAAACGCTATATTATTTCAAAAAGTCTTCATAAATTTATTCGATGCTATAGATTTTTCTGATTAATTGTTTTTTTTTGTTAATATATTCATCAAAAACTATCATATGTGAACAATTTGAGCATGCCTAAAATACTCCAGCTATGCCCACGACACCTACCGACTTAAAAGCAAGTTAAATTAATACAACTTAAAAATATATAAAGACGGTTGATCACCCATCTAACAGTGACCGTTAACAGCGTTGTAACCCGCAGATAGTTGAAACTTCACTACACGTTTTAATTTAAATTAAATTAAACTAATGATTATAAAACAATTACGCAAATAAAGATGACTTGGATTTCTAAAACAACAATGGATTTTATGTGTGAATGGCATGCGTTGAACAAATCGAGCACCAACGAACTAGATGTCGGATATTAAAGCATCATCTTCGCTATTTTGTTCTGAGACAATGCGGTCATTTTGGATGTAAGCAGAGACAATAGAAAGTGCCTCCTTCACACGGTTACCGTGGAAAGCTAACGAAAATACATTTCAATAGGTTAAAAGCCAAATTGGATGCTTACGAAATTATCACGTTAGTTGTAATTCATTTGTAAGAAATCTCCCAGGCCTGTGTGAGCGTGTGTGATCCAACTAATGTGTTCTTGTTACTAGTGATGGGCTGGAATTCGTTCATATTCGGCACTAGGTACCGTAATTCGGCAGAATTAAGTGGCGTTCGCTTTTGGTTGTGAGTCACGAAATACAAGTAAACCCATGATTCAAATAAATTCAGTAACTTACAGCGATACTTTTCTGTGTGGTTATGTTCAATGCAACCAGAAACTATTCTTTTACCAGTAAGGTGACAAAGATGGTTCGTTGCGGTCCAAAACACAATAGATTAACTTCATCGTCTAACTTTGGACGTATTTCAAATTATAAAGCGATGTTTGTACGTACACGCCCATATGTCAAAACGCAGCCTCTAGAACGCGCGGTTATTTAATTAGAGGCATATAATTTAGACAACGATATTCGGTCATATTCGGCATTCGGCAACATCCACCATACGCGCGTCCCTAATTATTATAACGCCAATTTGGCAGCATATTTAGTAACTGTATTGTGAAACAAATCTTAATTATGATTCACACATGCACTCAGTCGCGGGCCTTTTGTTGTTCACATTTGCGTAAGCTTTTTTGATTAGCTTTTGTCAGTGTTGCCAGGTGTTGCTCAAGGGGTACATTGACCGAGATATAATATTGGATTTGTTAAATATTAATAAACGCAGCATGTGTTCTGACATTAGTAAATATTGTTATCGAAATACGTATACGCATGCAGACACATGGCAAGAAGATTAAACAAAACACTACTTATTGTGTTACAAATTAAATATCTGTTTTATTAATGATTTCGCAATTTAATTCGTCTTACTGCGAATAGTAACGATTGTCTATAGTTACTAATCACCCAAGGTTTACCAGTCTTATTAGTTGCATTTACCTACGTCTATTTAGACCCCATATTATTTATGCATTGGGGACTTACACTGGACACGCGATCCTCTCGAACAATGCAAGGACCTCTGCCCATCATAATCGCGACCTAGACTTCTTTTCTTGTAATTGTTCCCCACACTACTACGTACCTATATTTCACTGGAACAATAGATTAAGCCAGTCGCGGCATATTCTATTGCAGTGACGTTTCGTCCCGGCCATTATTGCTTTCGTATCCTTGGCGTGAGCGGCTATCTATCATGTTATCTATTGTACGTACACTCGACATCGGTATTAGATTAAAGCGATAATTAATGCTGATTCCATACGACCTAGATTCGGGCCCGCTCGATAAAGTTAATTTACAGTTATAGTTGTAAATCTCGTTACAAAATAAACGGCGAACACGCCCGGCCTGACCATAGACAACACGCCGGATACTCCCACACGCCACACCGAGTCACTCCCCGCGCGTGTGTGAAATCCCATTCAAGTCGTCACGTGGCAGTATGCGACTGTAAACACAAGGCCGACGCACTCAGAAGCGAACCCTTTTAACGCACTTTCCCTCCAGCCGGGTTACGGGGAACTTTCCGTCACGCATGTGAGGCAACACAACACGTGCGTGAGTGAGAGGGCTGCATCATGAATGAATGGGGTGAACTTTGACAAGTTGTGTACACATGGCCGCCGAAGGGTTGAGCCGAGTTGCGAACTAACTTCCGAGCGCTTTCGATTTCAACGCGTGTTGCATATGGGTCGAACGGGCATCGATCGTAAACTTACTTTGTTTGCGTAAAACTTACTTGCAGCTTACCTGTTTAGATTAAATGCGGCGAGGTATTTATTGAGCAGCCTGATCTTGGCCGCCGAGATGCGTTGCGAAAAATCTTGAATTCTGCCAGTGTTGTGAAATATTGGAAAAAAATCGTATCTAATGCGAACGTATTGCAGGCATCTGGTTAGCGGGTGCATTTCGTAAATCTTTGTTTATGGTCGAGTAGTTCTCTGAAGGGGTCTGCGAGACCGGAATTAGAAAGCGTCAAGCTGCCTCCGCCACACTAATTGACCGCAAGGTTTACCGTCCTAGACTAGTGACGTAACAATATCATACACAAATAATATATTTTAATTCAAAATCATGTTTTACTTGACCACTTTTTCATCCGTAAGTTTCTAAAGGAGTTTCGACAGACGAATCGTTGTACAGCTTCGAGCTGTCTTTGTTCGCTCACATTGATGTTTTTGTGGTTTGCATATTTTATACAAACTAGAGTTGTTTCTCTATTTTAGCGTAGATTGCTTCATTTGGCGTTAACGTCAAATACTAGGCTTTGCTAAAAATCTATTATAGCACTTAACTGTCTACGTATCGATTACGATCGGCAAATGACTGAAGAACTGGATCGGTTTGATTTAATCATCTATAGATGAGCCTCAGATCAAATAAAAAGATAGACGGAACTTTACGAACAACAAAGGCACGCCGGTTTTTTATACATGTAGTGTGTAGGTAAGGCGTAGTTCCCTTGTATTAGTTGTAGGTGTGTGCGTGTAATTGTGTGTGTGCACCGCAGGGCGTAGTTTTAACCGGCGTCACTTCGTTGCCCGTAAATTTCCATATACCTTTTTTAATTGATCTGAGAGATAGGCTAAACATACAATCTTTCGGGTACTTTATAAATCACGTCACAAGTCTAGTTTCAAACT
The DNA here is from genome assembly GCA_951449985.1 of Falcaria lacertinaria. Taxonomy (NCBI): domain Eukaryota; kingdom Metazoa; phylum Arthropoda; class Insecta; order Lepidoptera; family Drepanidae; genus Falcaria; species Falcaria lacertinaria. The sequence continues at coordinate 7,202,305 of OX602123.1, read as the reverse complement.
ATAACATACATTATAACCACAGATGTGGCAACGATGTAAGTTTTTCAACCTATACCATAGGATAAGATATGAATGTCGGCTTATTGATTGTCGGTAATTATGCAAAATAACAAGAGCCGGCTTGCTCTGGCTCCTGCTGGCACGAATTAACTGTTACTTGCGTATTCTAACAGTCGTGCAGGTTACAAGCTAACTAAGTTTTATGTAAGTGTAGGTACATGCAATGGATATCAGAAAGGATCTCAAGAGATTGATGAATGTAAAGAAGAAGTAATACAATTTTAGAAGACCGCAGTGAAAAAACACTATTTGATTTAGTGTTGTGTTTCTGCGGTAAGTAAGGTTGCCACTGCTCCACGAGGATACGCTGGGCTAGTAGTAATGCTGCTAGCACAGAGACTCATCAACGACATGGTCGGCAACGCGCAAGTTATATCCCTAGTTTTGCAAGCGTCCATAGGCAACGGTGACGACTTACCATCAGGTGGGCTGTATGCCTATTTGCCACCTTAGGGGTATAAAAAAAAACGAAATTTGGGGAATGATCTCATGCAACAAAATCCCACTGAGAAGTGCACGAGATATTGACATTTTCAATTTCGTAGTTATTATATTTATCTGTTGATGACTTGTATAAATAAGTTCATGATCTTGAAGAGGACTGAATCGGCGATGTTCATCTTTTTGGTGCGATGTATCCGCATGTTTAATCAGAACTATGTTATTTAGGCTTCGGAGACTACCGTAGCCGAGGTCATCTTGATCGCTTTGCTTTGGCTCCAGCCAAAACCCAGTGCGCTACGGTTGCATACTTTCACTTCAAGCGTAGTAAATTTAAGTCAAATATTGTGACCAAATATTTTATTTCCCACCTCACAGTAAAACGCTTCAGTTAAAAAAAAAGAACTTATTAATAATCGACCAAATATAATGCCTAATAAATAACCAAATGGTTAATTTCCAAATCTGAGATGTTTCATAGAAAAGGAGACCATCCATGTTTCATAGAGATTTGGTCCAAATCTAAAAGTGTCGGCTAACGCATTGTTTTTGTATATTCTGTTAGAGCTTGTCCGTCTGAGCATTTATTTTAGGTTAGGTTAGGTAGGTTTTGATTATTTTGATGTATGAAAATTATGATTTCCGAACTCAAATAAAATCGAGGACAAAGGTCCTACAGCTTCTGTGGTTGCAGATGTTCATGATGCAGTGTTATAGCAATATATTTTCAGACGGGCAAGCTCTAACAGAATATACAAAATGCGTTGACCGACACTTTCAGATTTGGACCAAAATGGATGATGTCCTTTATAGATATGAAACCTAACATGTTGCTCGTGTTGTGAATTCAAGAATATTGATTGCATTCCTATGAGTGTAGTTACCTTAATACTAATATATAGCCACGGCCAGCTAATGCCGATGCATGCATAAACTACTGCACTATTAACGTTCCGAATTAATTGCTATTCAGAATTATTACAAATAAAATTATGTGGACTTGTATATTAAGATATAAGTGCAATCATCAACTGAACTACTTAAAAGGACAACTTAATTGCAAGAGTAGGATGAAAATTGCACTGTAAATGTTTTATTTTATGACGATTATGTAGTGCGCGCTCTATTCAAACGACTGTCCCTATTTCAGTTACTCAATCATTAAATTAATTCAATGTGTTAGTACACGACTCCTAAGATTTTTTACTGCTGCCATAAAGTTTAAGAAGCATAATCTCTTGCCACATGAGCAATCCTTCGAGCGGCACTAATGAGTTTACAAGCATGTGACCAGTCCAGGATACGATAACATTAGACTGATTATAAATCCAAGCCGTGGTGGCTAGGTATGTGGTATGAAGCGTTGCCTGCTATTCTAGACATGCCTGACGCAAGTTCGAATCCCACCGGTCTGTACCAATGGGTTTTCTACTTAAGTGCACTGATTAGTCACACCACGAGCTTTACGGCGAAGGAAAATATCGTGAGGAAACCTGTATACGTTTCAGATGAAATTTAATGTTTGATTTGCCTAAATTCTCCGAAAATGCTTCCTCACCTCTGCTTACCCCTTGGGGAACCCTTGTGGGAAGGCGTTAAGATATAATATTATTATTATGATTATAATCAGTCAGTAAAGTTGAAAGGAAGCTGGTGACATTCTTCCAATTTGAGTTCTCTTCCACTAAAACTAGGTGCATATTATTTCAACAAGCCTCTTCGCACTATATCTCAAGCGAGGTACATATATCTAAGAACAAGTAAATCGCAATAAACCAACTCCAGGTGATATCGATTCGCCGCCATCGGTTCAATGGACGGCGGGTAGAAAGCAACACTTATTTACATCTCACACTCACTTATGTATCCTGCTGTAGAGATACATTTAAGAAGACTGTAGATCTAGTACTCTAAAGACTTTGTTCTGCCCGTGTAATATTATATCTTCAACTTAGTAAGCCCTTATAATAAGTATTCCGGATGTTCCCCATAGCTTTCTGATTAAGATCAAACTCAGTTAATACAAAGCATTTGGCCGATTTAATATTTCGTAAAGAGATATAACAATAATAATTATAGATCTAATTTAGCACGCAGAAGTCTTATTTAATTTTAGTGTGAAAGTTAGATAAAATAACAAATTATACCCACATTAATATTATCTGAGATATTATTATAAAGGTGAAAACTTCAAGTTACGACTATGAAAGACTACTAGCGCCATCTAGCGTCAAGTAGAGGAACTAGTAAACTTTACGCGTTTGATAGGCTTATTAAATTGTGTTGTTTTATAATTCTTAGTAAAAGTAAACGTATAAAGTTTAATGAATGAATAACAAATTAACACATAGTCATCCTTGTTTGTCTTCTTTGTACCTTTATTATTGTGATAATATGTCTTCAAACAGGCAAACTAGCGCGACCGCTTACCAACTACCTCGGTACTGAAAACAATCCTACCATTCGATGGTAATCTTGAATTGAATTTTTTTCCAGTTGATAAGAAGACGCTTTCAATACCAAGGGTGATTTATGTCTCCATTTCGTCCCTTACGTATCTAGTAACGTGGCTGCTCTCAAGAACATAAGTTTATAACTCATAGATAAATAATATTAATATTCCTGGTAAAACAGGCGCCCATAAGCTATGGTGACCGCTTATCATCAGACGGACCGTATGCTTGTTACCCACTTATATAGAACTACATCTTGCCTAGTAGGTATTTTCCACGGATAGTAGGTAGTTAGGTACAGCTTTATATTTGTGTGAGATTTTAAAATATCTGGCTCTGCCGTTAACATAATTATCCCAAAAATACAAATAAAAACACAAACAAATTAACCTCTTTATAATATTTGAAAAAAATATGTCAATTTTTTTTCAGCCTTCGATGTTTCACATCAATAAATACCAAACCTTTTAATTAATCTATCTTTTTTTGCAGTGTTCGGCCTGGACTCCCCTCTGGGGCTGTTCCCGCCAGGCATGGAGCACAAGATGTACCCGCTGATGGACGTGGAACACCGCGCGCCGCCGCTCGACGCTCAACTCTTCACCAATGTCAAAAAGAAATGTAAGCAAACAATTTAAAAAATCGGCAGTCATGTGGGTACTTGAACAACACATGTCGCGCGCCGGTAAAGCGACCCGTAATTTTTGGCCCTACCAAAAATCGCTCGAGGCTAAAGTAGTTTTCACTAAAAGGTAGTTAGTCCTTAGCATAGTATAAAGAGAGGGAGGAGTTTTTGGCGGGAATCAGGCGGAGCGGTTGAGATTTTTTCCAGTGTGTCGTAAATTGTGTTATAGTGATCTTTAATGTGTATTTTTGGTGTCGATATGTGCAGTAAAGTTTCATTTAGTGACTGATTTATAGGAGCATTGTAAATAATGCCATAATACGACTTTTGGGTTAAGTGATTTATCATTTTGGTCAATAGGTTACCTCTAATCTAAAGGCGTGTTACGATCTGCTACTGCCGTGGGTTGTCTCCAGAAACTCCATTGGGCGTTAGAATGCATGACACTAGGCATTTTAATGCGGCAAACACGAGAAATTATGCAACATGAAAATTCTCTAACACTCGACACTGGCAAAAATAGTCCTTGAAGGGATTGATTGCCATACTTAGGAAGAAGAAGAAGAAGAAAGAGAGGGAGTAGGGTATCTCCGGCCCAATTCGCCATATAATTGCCTACTGTCTTAGGGTTGTCACTTTTAGCTAAATATTAGGAGCGGCTGTTCGCGCTTCGCTAGCAACCGCATGAACAGCGGCAACGTCAAGTCGCGGTCCCGACTCGCCATGTCGCCGCTAGATGGTACAGGCGGCAACATACTTATTTTGAATTACGATTTTCTGTAAGTAGGTAGGTACTTAGTTACTATACCTACAATACTGAGAAATCGGCATAACTAAACGTAAACAAAGAAATAGCGGCAAACCAATTGCCAGATCAAAAGTACCTAATACATTCTAGTAGGAAATTAGGCCTACCTACCTACGTCCTGTGTGATAGAAAACTAATACAAACAAAAAATATGTAAGTACGTAGGTATCTCGTCATCAAGTAAAATTATATTATGCTAGAATAAGTGACTAACTTACCTTTCCTGTTCAATAGGTAATCTGAACAGAGACAGGTCTGGAATCAATGAATTATTAAGGCACCCAAACACACAGCAATACGCTTTTCTGCGATTATCCGACATTTTGATGATGATATTGATGAATAAATCATTTAGAGGTGCCGAAAAGCCGTGACGCGCGCGCGAACCTTGTGCAGTGTTAGCCCCGACTGGCGCACTGAGAAACGGGTCGAGATTTTGTTAAAGTGTGCGTGCGTCGACACATAGATACAATAGCGCACACATACAAGCCGCGAGCGGTGCGTTTGTATGAAGATAACCTACTTCCCCTCTCTTTATACTATGTCCTTAGAGTAGTAAATGAAAACTGAAATTAAATATTGAATTCGGACTTTACGTGTTGACTGCTCTTCTTTAGATAGATAACGGTTATCCACCTTTATCTCTTCATCGTCAAATTCCTCTGTAACACTCTACTAACTTATTTCGCACATACCTCAATATTTCACTCCAACTTTTTATGTGAAATATTCATGTTATGTTAGTAATTGAAATGTACATTATATGTATTTGTTTTGGTTTTAAAATAATAATTTCTGAGTTTCTTGCTGGATTCTTCTCAGCCAAAATCTACCCTCCGAATCCGGTGGCAGATTCTGACGATTTGAAAGTGCTTGTCTGTAAAGTCTAGTAAATAGAGATCATTTTGAGTTTGAGTTTGAGTATATACTAACAATTCGGCTAGATATTTTTGAGTTTGTAATATGACTCATAAATTCCTGTACAAATCTAGGACATTGAACTTCCAAAGATGCGTTCACATTGACAGAGTATCCCAGCCACATCATACATCGAGCGACTTCGCAATCGCTAATGTTACATGCCTATTGTTTCCCGGCGAATGTTTATTAAGACGATCTGATAGCGTATCTCATAGGGGCGCAGACGGCGACTCTAACGTATGCTTTGAATCTCTAAGCTTTGAATGCTGTCGCGGTCGCTCGGCGCACAATGGCGATCGATTAGCGACAACGTTGCGACAGGCTCACACACCGTGCCCATATTGTACTATTAAATGAATCACAGATAAAGAACAACAAATGATAACACTTAAAGAATATATGTAGCTTGGTATATGAGGATTATTTGACGGGATCTTTTATTTATATTGTATTCAATATTTCAAGGCTGCGTGATTATGGCGGATTTTCTTTTAGTGTTAATATTTTTGCCCACGTGAGTCTTAGGTAAAAAAAAGTACCAAATTAGATCTTTATAACATATAGATTATTTTCGTATCACAACTATATATTGATCTTTACTTCGCAAAAGTGTCGAGTGGCTATAACTCAGCCGTTGGTTAGGTGGGTGTCGCACAGAATAATATATTATGTTTATCACCAATCCCAGACTCGGCACAAAAAAATACCACATATTTTCTTTATTTATTTATTTTCTTTGTGAGCATACCTGAGAACCACTCAACTTGGCAGTCGAGATTTGTTTCCCAGACAAGCTCGATCGTCAAAAGTTGACATAACCGAAATGTTTGCGTAGGTAGGTAATTGTTTAGACGCAAAAATTTAGGCATCTGCCTCGTCTTCTGCCCCGGCGTATGCCCCCACGGACGCTAACGAGCGGAAATGTTAAACATAATTTTAATTTCCCGACTACCTCGCGTGATCCACGACGACTATTAAAAGAAAAACTAATTTCCATAATAAAATATCATTCCGCGAGCGATCCAAACGTTCCTCGAATTATCTGATCGGAATCGAGTTAACGTGCCCCGTTGAAATTATAAAACTATAAAGTTACGTGGGGCGACGTCGCCGGCGTATGCATGTCCGCTTTTCTTTTTGACAAACCGCCTAAGTCGCGTGCTCGGATCGAATTAATGACAAATCGCCGCGAACAAAATGTCGCCGCAACCCGCTCATTTCGGTCGTGTGTCGGTACAGAATTATCGTTCGCGGTAACATGGTTATTAGATAGTGGTGCATTCGCGTACTTACCGAATGCCGTCGCGGCGCGACTCACGGCATATGTCGTGCCCGCCTGCACATTCAACGCCCATAAATCGCAAGCTCTGTGCTTTAGCCTTGATTCCTAACATTATTAGTCGGTTAAACATTCCAGTTTCTCTTACACGAGCCGTCTTCGCTTACTGACGTGTGTATTGTTTGTTCTGCAGGGCGACCGAAGGGCCAGCACAGCGCGCCGCGCGGCGGTCCACCTCGATCTTGGACCAATGCCGAGCTAACGGAGGCGCTGCAACACGTGTGGAACAAGAAAATGACAACAAGCCAAGCTTCGAGAATCTTCGGTATCCCATACAACTCGTTACTGATGTATGTACGCGGCAAGTATGGCAAGAGCCTAAAACTGGAACAGCTCAGGAAAGATTGTATCGGCGGACCACTGGATGTATTGAATCTTAATTCTGGCAATAACAATAACAACCACCCATCAGTGAAACACCACGACAAGGACGACCACGGCGGGGGGCAGCGGCCGGCGAGCTCGGAGCCCGACATATCCTCGAACCCGATGTTCAATCCGTTCTCACAGGGCTTCTATCCAGAGTTCCCGCCTGGCTTCCCGATGCCTCTTAACATGCTGCACTTGTTACCACCGAGCGAGAAGGCGCGCGAGCTCTACCAGTCGATGCCGATGGCGCTGGACTCGCTGTCGGGCGCCAAAGAGGAGGACTGCAAGAGCGACCGCTCCAAGGAGAACTCCGCGGATGAGGAGGGCGATGCCTACCGCACGCCCCACCCCCCGCACCCGCCCGACACGCGCACCCTGCTCCACCATAACGGACAGGACTAAACCATCCACTATAGAAGCGACTTCGATCACTGTACCTTCTATTAGGCACTTACTTCCGGAGACAAGGCGGCTCTATCTATAAACCTATACGCCTAAACTTCACCCACTGTTCTAAAACTGGGATAGGTTTAGTGTATTTTCTTGATTCTTAGTTTTGCACTGTTACCATCCATCATATTGCTTTATGTATTTCTAAAGAGACTAACAACACCTACATTTTAAAATTCCTGGTATTTAATCTAAAGTGCAATATTTTAATATGCTATTTGTACAGGAATACACTAAAAATCTTTCAGTTTTGCAAGACCGTTAACACTAGAGAAAGCATTCGAACGCCTCCGGATATTCAGACGGCTACGTCCACATTTAAAACTAGTTAAATTTATATTTAAAAGAGATGTGTTAATAATGTAAATGTATATTAAATCGCGTATTAAGTGATTGGCGATAATTTATTATTGTGAGGGAGTGCAATAAGTACGAAAGGTGTTGTGATTGTTATCGTTAAGACATTCCGAATTCTCATTTTAATTGTTAACATTCCTCGAAGCATTCCATCTTTTACAATTGAACTATTATTTACTATTGTATCTACGATTCGACGATTGCTTTCGGTAACTCATGTTAGTGTTTCCAATGTAGATATTATGTGTTATATGTGAGAGTTGACTTCTACATTTCACCAAAGTTTGTAAAATATTTCGTAGGTAATAATAGTTTATATTCGATGATAAATTAAAAACAACTTTTTAAATGTAAATAGTAATCTATAAATTTAATGGAATTAAACATAATTGAACCATTAAGGTGACATTGTTTAGTGTCTAAAATGGTAAATAGTTGTGTATTTGTAATTGTTGTAGTCTAGTGAAGTGAATCAGTGACGTTCCCGAGGGAACAGACAGACAGACAGGCGGCCCGCGATGCACTAGTCACGCACTAAGTATTCCATCACACAGCCCCATTAAAAACAATGCTTTGTTCATGCTTTGTTCACTGAATTAAAAAAAAGTATCAAAATGACTAGACAACAAGTTGTTAAATTAGGTTAAGTTTAAACAGTTCCTTTAATTCGAATCTCAAAAATTTAAGAGGTTTTATGAAACGGTTGCTGCTGCAAGTCCCTTTGTGTTCTATTGAATAATAATGTCAAATAATTCGAAACATCGATCCAATTTTTGAAGTACCTAATTGTTTTCTCAACTGTTAATTCAGAATTTGATAAACCAAAAAAAATGCCGGCCGTCCACTGCGTAGAACCGCGAGCTACGAGTAAACTGTCAAACCGTTTGACAGATCGTGCGAACATACGTCAATGTGGACGCAAGCTAAGGGTATAAAATTACGTCAGGATTATCTAAATCTCGCATGAAAATATGACAGTGCTCGCCAGGTTTAGAAAAATAATGTATCTGCACTCAATGTTCAAATTAAAAGGAGCTTTCAAATATTTTAGTAAATAAAATTGAAAGTTAGAATAAATGGTTCGATCAAACCTGGCTTTAGATAAATATTGTATACAATGATTTCTTAATATTAGTGATACAGTGTGACTACGGAATCTCCACGTAAATAATTTTACCTGTTGTAAATACAATTACTTGTATATGTAATTATTAATTCATAGGTATGTTGAAATTTAATGTTTCCTTTATGTACAACGCTAAACATTTCCAAATGTTCCAACAGTATTTAGTTTTATCACATTTCTACACGAATGGAATTTTTACAATAGTCGAAACTGCAACAACCCTTTATCGGAAGACTGAACACTATTTACGATTCTATTTTATAAAAATGATTGTACATTTATTATTACTTACACATAATCACAGCAAACCAGGGGCAGTGAATCATACTTGCCGTAAAAACACGCTTGGTGTCACTTCATATAACAATATTATCATTACAGGGATTTTATATATTAACATTGTATAATTGAATATGTAATAGTTTAAACAGATTTTATATTTGCTTTTTATTTTTCTTTAACGCTGGCAACTACATTTTTATTTTTGCTTAAGGTAACACCACAAACAATGCACTTGTCACGACGATTGAGACGCGCACACGTGTATTATGTAACAAGAAGTATAATTAAGGTCATGTATGAATAATATAAACGTAAATACATGTGCCAAAAGATATAAATTTTAGCAGAAGACACTTTGAATTCTTGATAATTTCAATATTTATTGGAGTAGTGGCAAGTAACTACAGTGTATTATCGAACATTACCTAATCCGTACAAATTCAGCAGTATTAGTGTGATTTTGTTAAAGATATAAATGAGAGGTTTTTTTTAATTAAGTTTTGTTATTTGTTAATGTGTAAAACGAATGTGGTTTAAGAGCACATCTATATTTTAATTAACATTATTGTAACTTGAAGACATTCCAGCTAACTTACGGCGATAAGATACTTTACCTATTCGGTAGTAACTTCGCTACATGTCTATCTGTACCTACCAGCTTGTTAGCAGATTTTATTATGCTAGTTTATTAAAAACAAATTTTGATCAGGAGCCAAAATGTAAGAAGTTAAAATAATAAAATAGAAGTTAATTATAAAAATAAGCAATTGAGTACTTATTTTTAGTTGATAAACATGTGATCGAATTATTTTTAGTGTATCCAAATATTTAGTTCCTTTATCTTTTTTGTTACGAATATTTATATAATTGTAATAAGTAACTAATTTTAGCGTTTAGAGCAAATTGTTCTCTCCGATGATATTATGAAAGATTATAATTAATTATTAAGTTGTGTGATTTAATTTGTTGTATGTTTTGCATAATTTAATGGACAAATTAAATTAAATAATATCGTTACGTTAGGGTGTAAAAAAGATTATCTATTTCGATTCGATTAATAAATAATAACGAAAAAGTATTTATGTTCTAGTATCATTATATCGTGTAATTGAAATTGAAAGGATGGAGCGTTGTAGTAAAATTCGTTTACGGTCACCGACGTAAAGTGTAAAAAATAAAATATGAAATACCATTTTGATGTTTTATTTGCGTTATCGACACCTGATGTTTATTTTGACTTTAAAAGACGAAATTAAAATGCAATCGTTCGTGGTCCACTTGCACTAAGTATAAAAAGTCGTCTATCGAGAGATGAAAGAAATACTGTATGCTATACACATTCTATTTAAAAGGCAAATGATATACCCAATGTGTATACCACGGATAACAGTAAAATTATTGGCACAATTTTACAGATTTGTGATCTCCACCTATTAATCATACCTACATAAATCGTACATAATAATGTCATTTATTTATAACTAGCTTCCGCCCGCGACTTCGATCGCATTGAGCTTAGAAACCCAGAGAAACCTAATATTTTCCGGGGATAAACACATTTCCCGGTATAACAAGTATTCTGTGTATCCAGGCTATAAACTGTATATATAATATAATATATTAATATAATATATTATATATTAATATAATATATTATATATTAATATAATATATTATATATTAATATAATATATTATATATCATAATATATATAATAAAGTAGGATATTTTCCGACTAACTATGCCCTGTGGTTTCACTAAAAGTTATTTTTATACCTCAGAGTAGTGTTATTTGATTTCGAATTGCGATATTCTGTAAGATGGAGGCACAATCCCCAGTCAGTTGAGAAACCTCAGGACATCCTACCTTCCTTAAAATACTGATGATTTAGTCGGGCGGCACTGTACTTAAGCTTAGAAAAACTCATTGGTACAGGCTGGGATTCGAACCTGGGCCCATCAGATGACAGGCCTGTTGCTTCAACCACCATGGCTTTTATGGCTTTATAGGCTTAATTTATTTTGGTATTTTTCCAAAAATTTGGGTTCCGCGTAACACATAAAAACCATGAAATTGCGAACAAAATCCGAATGGTTGGACGGATTTAAACAGAACTTTCACTGGTAGATAAAACTGATGCTATAAGGCGGCATTCGGTGAATTGTAGTTTAGAAAAATAATTAGGATTCCGCGCAAATAAGATTAAAACCCATGAAAAAAAATCAAACCACGCGTACGAAGTCGTGGGCACAGCTAGTATTGTATCAATTTATTTATAACTAGTGACCCGCCCCGGCTTCCCAGCGTTAGTCATAAATGTTAAATACCTACAAAACACGAATTAATTATACATATAAACCTTTCATTTAAATTACTCTCTCTTAAAAAAACCGCATCAAAATCCGTTGCGTAATTTTAAAGTTCTAAGCATACATAGAGACAGACAGACAGCGAAAGCAACTCTTTTATGCTATCGATTCACTTTTACCAAAAAAAACGAAGCGTCATTTAATTATCTATGCTTAATCATATGCACGTGTGTAGGTCTAACACCGACAGGAATGTCTTAATATCTGAAGTGTTAATGGAAATCAAAAATCCTCATTCCTCACTTAGTTCCGCACGACACACGCAACTCGTATGAAGGAAATGAAGACACAAATAAAACATACAGAAGATATCACATGAAATCATATCCTTACAATTTCAAGTTTATTAAATACAATTATCATAAATACAAAATAAATTTTCATTAACGGTGGATACTGAGTGCTTACAACTAGTGTCGAGCACTCGATATTGAGCAAATGCAAGCAGTTTTGTTTACACATAACAATTTATAACACTTCATGGTCATGCACCATCGTTTTGAAGGGAGACAGACATATACTATTTTATGGCCGTTCAATATTATCAATTCTCTTACAAATCGCATCATATCTCATAGAATCATATAATCATTTAGAGCGCCAACTGACACGTCAGCGGCGACATCTTCCAACAAATAAATATTTTAACATAACCGCAATTTGTAAGTAATCGGCTCTTTTTTGGATTAGAGGTAACTATTTTATTGACATTCACTTTGCGTTAATTTCAACAATATCACACGGTTTTGTATTCGTTATATAATCATAACATTATAACTTTACACATAAATAATGCTAGTTACACGAAATTGTTCAAATACATTTTTAAGTACCTACTTAATTAATGACGTTACTCGATACTGCGATGGAAAAATTACGCTAATTTGAAAATCAATATGAAGCGAGTTTGAAACTCTTCAAAATGTATTTCATAACTGAGACAAAATCATGTAAAGGTGTAGTTCTATCAACGATATTTTTTTTGTTTTGTTTACTTTAAAGATTGTCAGTACAAATCCTTAATTAGGTTGTTACTGGACACCTTAACCACATTATCGGCGTAGTTCAATCTAATGCCCTCAGAAAAACCCTAAAATCCTATGCAAATTCAAATTTTTAAATATATTAATGTATATTTTCTAATTTCAATTCAAATCTTACGCCTTCCGTCGATTAAGGTCTTCCATTATACACAATAAATTAAACAGCAATCGAGATAATTTTGTCTATTATACAGTGACTATAAACAACTAAGTATTCGTCATACACTACAGTCTCTTCGTGTTTTGATAGCTCTACATTCTGTATTTATTCTATCACAGAAATCGGACTAATAAGAGTCTAGAAATAATGTAATACCATGCGTGGGGCATTAAGGTTCATAATCGATTGTGTGAACGCTTTAAGGAAATGTGGTTTGGGGTTCCAGAAAAAGCGAAAAGCAGTGACATGGTTTTCGGAAATAAACTGCACATTCTAGTATTTTATTATTTCGATGTCTGTGGTTTTAATAATATAGCCAAATAATTGACATACACGCGTTACCGACCAGATGGTGAGCAGGTAAGCCACCTTTACATAATAAATAAATATTGGGATTTTTAGATGAATAAGTCAGTTTTTAAACTGTTTTCTTACCGACCAAAATCTCATTTAACGGCACGTTTACGAATTATTCAAGGTTTCACGTTTCAACTGTTGAAATGTGAAGCCATACTTGACATTTCAATATACATAGCTATAAATTAAGTTCTTATCATATTTTGACAGCAGTCGAATCAAATAGACAATCAAACTGTGCATTTATTTTGAAATCTTACCGTTATTGTTAGTGAAAATAAATACAAACACATCCATCCAAATTTAATAATCAATTTAACATTTACCTAACTTCCTAACAGCTTCCTTATAAACATTACATACACATCGTAGTTAGCAAACATATGTTTGACTTTCTCTGGCACGAGACATTTCTAATTAGCGTGAGAGAGACAAAACACAAGACCTTAAACTTAGACTTTAGCTTAGCCTTCATCGATATACCCTTTATAATGAACAATTATATTTATAAAGGAAAGGATAAGTTATATGTTAGTATGTCTAGTATATTAATTATTCAATCTGCTGTCACATAACACACCTCATAATTTTCAACAGTCATATTCGAGTGTGTTAACAGACTATGTCATATTTTGTCAATCAACTCTCTGCTCTAACGAGCCGGCAATAAGCATCAAAGTCGCATAAATTATTATAGTACGTGGAATTTATTATCGAGGTATTTATTTTCTTATTTTATTTAAAATCACTTTGCTATGAATTTAATAATATTAATTATCTATTTACCTTAAATTAAACACAGTTTCACTATTCCCTAATTTGTAAGTGTAAATTCGATTGCCAATTTATGCACTTTGGTGAGTACTGCCAAGCTCATATAACTCTTAACTCTCCAACATAAAGTTCAAGTTCTAACAAAGCATATTAAAAATAATATACGGGCAACGTAATATAGTCGCACGGTGAAATAAGGAATATCAAAATTGTTAGTATAACCTTATTCTACGAAACTTATTTAGTCAGTTTATTAAATAGTTCAGTGCTTTTTCCTGTGACACCCAAAAAGCCAAATTGTTTTTTTTTTAAGAAAGGTGGCAATCAAGCGTACCACCTTTGTGATGGTAAGCGGTAAAAACAATTAAAGTCAATTCATCAAACATTAAATAAATTGAATTTATACCATGCATGAGTTTCAAATATAAATGATCACAATAATTTATTATGAATTCGAAAGTATTTGCTGTGTAGTTGTCTGTCTGTCATCTTTTCAAGATTAATTAGGTGAACCGATTTTGATGAAAATGAAAAAGATCATACAATAAAATAGTAACTATTGAAAGAAACCGCATCAAAATCCGTTGCGTAGTTTATAGATCTAAGCATACATAGGGACAGACAGACAGCGGGAAGCTACTTTGTTTTATACTATGTAGTGATAGTAAGTGCTATACATACATACACAATCAAACTCGGATCTATTTTATGGCCACACAAATATACATTGTAGTCTTAGAATACCACCAGCACTATCATATAACGGTTCTGATAATATTATTGTTATTATTAAACATTCACTAACTCCGTTTTTTTAAGTCTGGATGAAATGATATTGGGATGAATATAACTGAATGTACTGTAACAGCTCGATAGGCGACAATCGATAATTCATTGATAGCCTTTTTAAATTTCAGTTATCGCAAATAAAGTTATTTTCAAATGAATGTAGTATTTATAAATTCTCAGTTTATTTCCCCAAAGAAATAGGCAGAGGTGTTACTAAACCTACTTTCCACCGAAATTTATTTGGTGCCAACGTGACCGGTGAGTCCGGCGCCTAGTCGCCGTCTCTTAGGCACTACATACATCCTTGAATATATTCTCAGACGTATGCAGGTTTCCTCACGATGTTTTACTTGTAAAGCTCATGGTGTGACTAATCACTGCACTTATGTTGGAAAAACTAATTGGTACAAACCGGTGGGATTAGAACTTGCATCGCTAGAATAGCAGGCAACGCTCACACCACACAGCCACCACGGACGGTTTCGGCTAATTTAAGTCCCAGTATCACCTCATCCAGTAATTATTGGTAACACATCCATACACAGCTTGTCCTAATCAGCCAACTCGTTAGACTCTATCGAGACATTTTTATTAATTTAATAACAACCACAAGCAGAACATTCGATACAACTATAACACCTGACGGCAGTGATAATACCACATTCGTTTAAAAATACTGAGATTTACACCAATATATAATGGGTCCAATTTTAAGATAATTTATCAGCGGACATTCTCAATCGTCAAGGAATGTGCAATGCCAACTACTATACTCAAACGACAATCCTTATGGTTTTATTTGTTGTAGGTTTCTGGCAAGAAGTGACAATTATTTGTGATGTCTTTGGATATACAGCTGAGGTTAGAGGCTTACTCTTACATCCTAATTTAAAGTTACAGTACAACAAAATTCAAAGGCATCATTTCGACCATTGATTTGTAATAAGAAAATACTTATACGTATTTTGATTACAATCCACATTAACCAATCCCTTTATATTTTATATTTTCAGTATGTATAATATTTTGAATATTAATATTGTTTTTTTCGACATCTTATTAAACCCCAGTAAAACGACAATAGACACGTGAATTTCTGTCAGAACCCAAACATAAAACCGTCAAACAACGACACACTACAGGTCTGCCACTTATATAAGTAACATCGATGTACCAGCGCAGCGTCATATATTTGAAAGGCGCGAAAAGATATTAGCCAATCGTAACGCTTCGCGTAAACTTGTTCGTTTGCCATTGGTTGATGCGTACGCGCCATGTTCGGTACCTACTTTATCGCGGCGTCTCGACAGTTGCAAGTCGTACTGCGACAACGTGGCGTAACGTAACGCAATACGATCTATATTTCAACTGTTAGTACTCGTATTCAATCGGCATAGCTTGCTTTCCGCTATGCAGACGAATTTTGCCGATGCTCCTTATAAAAGTGGTAGACCTGTACCTGTAACTTTTAGCGCTATATCTCAGCATAGCTTTCCCGGTATAAAATATGTATACGACCGTGGTGGCGGTATAAAGTGTGCTACAGCTCTGTCCCTTAACATTACGCGTCCCGTTTCATTTCTTCGCGAGCTGCAAGTACCTGGTGACGACGGCTTGCATATCCTGTGGTAGCTTCGCCCTGTCGCGAGTGGCGCTGTACGCGCGGACCACGCGGCTCAGCTGCGAGTGGAGGTCGAGCAACGCTTCCAGACCTATCGTCCGCAACACCTTAGCGTTGCTATACACAATGTTATCTAACTCAGTCTTGTTTATCAGTACTTTCTCGCCGTCTGAAAAGGGAATAATATAACCTCATAAAAACATTTTTTAAATACAGTGCCGGTAGCAGGAACATTGTCGACAACGTTTCCGTATCGCCTTCGACTATTTTTGTATTGGGAAATTAACAGCGCTGCGGCGGTGAAAAGTGGAACTAAAAATTTGTATGACAATTTTGACATTTCGCGAGTTACGTTTTCGAATACGACAATACACCTGCTGCCGGCACTGATATTCTATTCTCTAGTCACTACCCAGGTTGTCTGGAAGAGATCACATCTTGTGATAAGAACGACAATTGTACCGATTTATAATTTACTAGCGGCCCGCCCCGGCTTCGCACGGGTAGACATTGATATCAAATATTTTGTCTACCCGTGCAAAGCCGGGGCGGGCAGCTAGCCTATGTTACTCATTGATAGTGTAGCTTTCTAACGGTGAAAGATTTTTTTAAATCGGTTCAGTAGTTTCGGAGCCTATAGACATTTATCAAATATTTTGTCTACCCGAGCGAACCCGGGGCGGGCAGCTAGTATAATATATAGCCTATGTTACTCAGTGATGATGTAGCTTTCTAATGAAAAAATAATTATTAAAATCGGTCCAGTACTTTTTGAGTTTATTCGTTACATACAAAAATACAAATCTTTCCTCTTTATAATATTAGTGTAGATTTTATGTTCCTCAGTTATTGATTTTGGTGTACAATAAAGAGTTATCTGTCTATCTATTTCACCAAGTCCGCCCTGGTTGTAGTAGTGATGTTATGAAGTGTACCGATAAGCGCTTGTGTGTGTGTGTGTTTTCACTGATCGCTCCTAAGGTTACGCACACTATAACAATGTGCACACGCATGCACAACCACAAACTTAGCCAAACAGAGTTTGTGAAATAGAAAATCTGTTTTTTTGTACCTAGAACATCGTAGGAACTCTTTTGACAAGTCACATTCATCCCTATAAAGATGTATAGATGTGGTTAATAGACTTTTTTTTACAAACGGTAGAATTGAACTGAAATTGATACCATTCACATCGATATTCCTTTATTATACATAGAGTACAATCAAGCTAAAAAGGAACTGTCAAAACCCAGATATTTTTTGGCCTAGGTAAATTATTTACAAGTTGTTTTATTTATTGCCCAGTGAAAAAGTGATAGTTTAGCACTCACCCCCACTGGATATGTCATGCCCTGAATTCCTTTTCTTTGGTGATGTCTTAGAGGGAGTCTTCTCTGTTGATTTCGCTGGCCTATAAACATAAAGAAATAGCTTAGATTACACTCATGCGCATGTTTCTATTAAGTTAATCAAGTAATAATACCAAACATAATACATATTTTAGTTACCTGACTTAAGCAAACTTAGTCTGGCAAAACAGAGGGTTTACGTTCTAAATATAAAATATGCACCGAACTATAGCCCGATGGTAAACAGTTATCGTAGCATGTAGCCGCTAGCAATACCAGGGATATCACTAACGCGTTGCGAGGAGTTGATGATGAGTCACTGTGCTAGCAGCATTACTACTAGCGCAACGTATCCTCGTAGAGCACTGGCAACCTTAACCGCTGAAAAACAACACTACATCAAAATAGTGTTATTTGACTGCGGTCTTCTGTAGCCGGAGCAGGAATAACTTGTGACTACGTATTCGAAAACGTCACTCACGAAATGTCAAATTACTTCACTTTTCACCGGCGCAGTTCTGTTCATTTTCCCATACAAAAATAATCAAAAGCAACACAAATCCGTAGTCAAAAGGTGTTGTTGCTAGGGCTACTGTAAGTGTAACTAGTACTATACATAAATGTATACTTTTGGGATCGGCAACGCGCGAGTGATACCCCTGGTGTTGCAAGCGTCCGTAGGCTACGATAACCGCTTACCATCAGGCGGGCCGTATGCTTGTTTAAAAACCACCATAGTGGTATAAAAAGACTTACGTTTCCAGCACGTGATTGATGGCAACGGAGTTGGCGGTGATGTTGAACATTGTGTCGTCATCCGGCGGGCGGCGCAGGGGGGCGTCGTCGTCAGAAGCCGACGATGACGTCACGTCGCCGTTCGTCATCGGCGTCGACGTGATGGGCTTGTTCTCTTTGCTCTCCTCGTCCGTTATCACCATGCTCGAGTCTTTGAACGGCTACAAAGCAATTGAAACGTCATCACCAGAATCCCACGAAACTCTTATGGTGCCTTTCCATGCTTGCCAAGGCTTGACAAGCATCCACAATGCACAAGCGTCCACAAATCTCGCTTGGCATTTGGAAGTCGTTTACACGCTTGTGAATGCGTCAGTGTGCTACGTACATCCAAGCATGGCGGACACCGAACTTGTATCGGCTATTACGCGAGATCACAGCGGCTACTCTACTGACCGCGCGCCTACGTGTGAACGCGTCGCAAGCGCCCTTTGATCTGTGTCCAAAACCGACACTAGACCGGATCGGATACAAGCGTCCACAAGCTCACGCAAGCCAAGTCGAACACCCTCCTTACACGCTTGTGCTTGTGGACGCTGGTCAAGCATTGGCAAGCATGGGAATGCACCTTTAACTAGACATTTAAATAAAAAAATTTAACGAAATACAAAGCAAATATAAGTCTGTATCCAAAGGACTAAAAAGGACAAGGTATTCTAAATTGTTGAAATATTTACCAACGAAAATATTTACATATTTGTGACTAGCGACCATGTCAGGTCGGATTGTCTCTACTATAATATGCACGATATATGTGAAATCTAAATATATTTTACATAAGAACCTTCCACAGAAATCAAATCCGTTGCGTAGGTTATAAGATCTAAGCGGACGTACTTTATTTTATACTGTTAAGATAATGATAGACGATATGCTTCGTACACAAAACTTTTTAATTTATTGGCCATGTTTATCTGGCTTTCAGTTAATGTATTACCAGCTTTCTAACTTTCTTTTTTTTACCTTGTGCGTAGTCCGGGGCCTCTTAGCCACCATGCCTTTAGACCATGCGTTGATCCGCCTTCGCTTCCGCTTCGCCGAGTGTGTGTCGCTCTTCTCCCCATTCTGCGGTGTTCGCGTCTTGCTCTCGTTTCCTACGGAAGAGTCCAAACCGTGCCCTGGAATTATTGTTTTTTTATTGAAAAATATATGTTTTTTCTTCTTCTTCTTCTTAACTACGGCAATGAATCCTATTCAAGGACTATTTTTGATAGACATGGGCGTTATCGGCAACTTTTGGCAACGGTTATCTAACCGATATTTGGTTTCAATATCGATATTGGTAACCGTTGCCGAATATCGGTATCAAAGCGGGATTTCAAGTAACTAATACCTACGCATATCTTCTTCCTCGTCGTAAGAGAATTATCAAATTTCTCAATTTATGTTGAATTTTAATGCTTAGTGTCATGCATTCTAACGCTTATTGGAGTTTCTGGAGACAATTCAAGGCAGTATCAGATCGTAACAGACCTTTAGGTCAGAGGTAACCTATTTACCAAAATTATAAATCACTTCAGCTAAAAGCCTAGGTAATAAACATATTCATTAACGCGTTGCCAACCCTTTTGTTCATGAGGACTCACTGTCCTAGCAGCATTACTTGAAGCACTGACAGCCTTACTCACCCCAGAAACACAGCACTACATCAAACTAGTGTTATTTGACTGCGACCTTCCGTAAGGTTACAATCCCTAGTCGGCTCCCATTTTGATGAGAAGACCCAAGGGAGATCCCATATTACGCACTACCTTTCTTGGAAAAACTGCATAATACCCCACCGATGTTTATATACATACTTAAGTTGGAAGCTGTGTATATAAAGTCCGGTAAGTCATCGTTGTCTGTGTTGCCTTGTTCCCGCCGGTTGCGCGCTATTTCCTGGCACTCCACTTCGAAATCGCTATCCATCTCCACATCTATGAGCGCGTGCGCATGGTCTCGGAGCGAACACGCCTCGTGTCTAATTTGCTTGTCAGACGACGTCCTGTGGTACAACAGATGGTACATATTGATCTGATGCCGATTAAAATATCCTAAGGGTCGTCCATTAATCACGTGATGATTTTTAGCATCTTTTAAATAATCTATGTATATACATAAAAAATGATCGCAATTTCCGTTGGTCACGACATCCTGTGTGAACAGCAAAACCTATTTCTACTAATTCTTATTTTTTATTTGTTATTGTCAGAAGAAGTATAGAAGTAAAAAAGAGAACCGAAACATTTTTGATTTCGGGATAAACTAAAGGTCCTCCTTTCTATGGTGTATATGTCATATGAATTCATAGCTAAGACAGGACAACGTCTGCCGCGACAGCTAGTTTAAAATAAATACACGTCATATCCGCTACAAAAACTATAAGAAAACATTTAAATTATCCTCTTAAAATAAATAATGAAAACAATTCTAAAAATATAATGCTATCTAAAATTACTAAACTCAACGGAAATCTTAAAATTGTGTGTGTAATCTGTGGGTAAAAGTATAAAATTCATACATAAATTGACAACTGAAAAGTATGTATTCATAAATCCACAATCTACAGATTTTTATACCAATTATTCGAACGATATGATATTTAGCGAGGCAACTAAGTATTGTCTTAAAGAATGTAATAAATTACAGGTGCTTGTTCACGTTAACGCGCGGGCGCGGTGGCGGCAGAGAGCACATTTGCCGCCTGGCGTTTGCACTAGTGTGACGTATTCTCAGGGGTAGTAAACATAGCGACCATCTTTTATTTTTAAATTATTTAAGATAAGAATTCGTATAAGACAAAAAAAATGTGTGCACGAAATTAATTCTGAAAGCCTGTCCAGCACTGTAGCTCAAAAATAATAACTTGCGACTTCGTATTCAAAAACGTAACTCGCGAAAGTTCAAAATGTACATCCAAATTTTTTGTTCCTCTTTTCACCGCAGTGCTGTTAATTTTCACATACAAACATAGTCGAAAGCGATACCAGTACGTAGTCAAAAGTATTTGTAGCTAGGGCTACTGATAACCCCTGTGAACACTTGCAAATAATGATGTGTTTGATATTTAGCGCCGCGCCCGCGAGTTAACGTGAACAAGCACTCGCCGCGCCCGCGAGTTAACGTGAACAAGCACTTATATACATGGTGTCCGAATACAAGCGGACAAAAGGTTAGAGGATGTAAATATATAATTACAATAATGTTACATGTAATAATAAAATTGCTAGTTACAAATTATTATTAGATACCAAGCGTTAAATCCATACCTATTGTACATCCTTCTAGCCCTTTGATTGGCAACGGGAACGTGGAAAAGAAAACAGATGTAAAAGATTATTGAAGGTAAAATAAATGTCTTCGGAATGAGAGATTAAATTAAGATAAAACGGTGATCATAGGGTAAACTGAACAAAGAACAAACATTTTATAAATATACATTCAGATTTGGAAACGTCAATAAAAAGGCCAATAATCAAAGAAACACACCAAAAAACTACAACAAATACTCAATATGAACTATGCCCGTAATTCAAATAAAAAAAAACATATTATATTATTGGTCCAATGAAGTGCCAAGTACCTAAAACTAAGTGAAAATCCACTTATTAAAACATCACAACACAAAATATTTAAAAATGCAATGAAATTAATTGTTCATATCTTTTTTAGAGTTAGTTTGAGTTAAGTAGCCCTGCTAGTAAACATGATGTACGTGCCGATTCTCATGTGCATCACTAAAAGTAAACTCAACTTAAGTTGTTCGTACAACAACTAAATAGTTGTCGTGTGTCATCGTTTTGACGGGACATAATTTGATTTTGACAACTTTTTTTTTTATATCATTTTTGACAAGCTTAAATTGTGTGCTGTAAGCAAAATTGTGCCGAGAGCGAAAATATTATGCACTTGAGTCAACATTTTGTGTAAATTAGGCTAGTGTGTGACAAGAGAATTCGCACCATAACCCAACCAAATCGCAAAGCTTTACTCTCACAATGTGAGAACATACTCTTAAAAGTACCTTCTTACCTATCAGGGTTATATTCCAAAGCATTGGCGCATATAAGGTCGATGTCATCCAAGAATTCTTTAGCGCAATTATATTTATGCATGTCTACTTTTGTCATCATCGTCTCTAGGTCCATTGGCTGTTTGACGATATGTAGATAGTCCGTTACCTGGCAAAAGAAAATATATTCCCACATATATATTTATACACTTGGCAAGAATGAGTTACCACTAATTTTAAATCAGATTAAAATTGACTTTATAACGATTGTTTGCAGTCGTAAATGAGAATAATGTTATGGTTGCTTATAAATTTTATTATTTTACGGTCGAAACTCAGACATCAACTACTTTAGACTATTTACTTGCAACTTCGGTAAAAAAAAATGTGAAAAAGAAATTAATTACAAGGCTTTCCGCACAAAATAAACATCTATCGCGGTCAACTTAGCCTTAACCAAATATTTAGGACTCTTATAACGTAAAGTAAACAACTCAAAATCGATATTACCTCCTCCAAATCAACAGGTTTAGTGAACTTGTAGAAGCGTCTGTTCGAAGCTAGCTTCCTGCAGATATCCCGTAGAAAGATCCTCAGCTCACGAAGTTTATAATCTTCTTTGCGCTTGCGACGCGTTATGTCTTCTTCGCTTTCCCGCGGAGGCGGAGGGGGCGGGGCTAGAGAAAAAACTTTTTTTATACCACTAAGATAGCAAGCAAGCGTACATCCCACCCGATGGTAAGCGATAACCATCGTTTTTAGACGTGTAGCGACATGTTAGCTACATAAACCAAAGTTCGAATGTGCTAACTGAAATAACATTCAACGGATGAAAACTCCATAAATATCACAATCCTACAACGCGCTAGCGAAGTTTTCTTCGCAACTCTGTATATATAAAAGTTTCCGACTAGAACAGTCCTAGCCCCCCCCCGACCCTTGCATCTGCCGGCCCGCGCCGAGCGAGTAGATTTAAACACGCCCCTAAATTAAAATAATAATCCCAGCCCAGCCCAGCTCCCTAGCTTGCCCCCCAGCAACGCCCTAAGCCGAGGTCCAAGCCCCACTATGGGGCGCCCTTAGCTGTGTTGCTTAGCATGTAATAGTGCCTGGCTGGAGGCCACCTTGGTCTCGCCATTGTCCGGTTAAGTAGCTAAAGTTCCCGGAACTCACGCTACGAGGGCAACACAAAAAAAAAACAGTCGTAGCCGCGTTTCCCCAGGTACAACACCCGCCTGGCCGGAAGACCTTTCCTTTGCGGTGGCTGAGCATGATCACCTCGATCTCCCCACAGACGCTTGGAATACTAGTGGCGTCACCAAATCATTGCCTATCTATTGTTGAAGACTGTAATATGGTATCCCTACTGCCACATGACACATCTATCCTCATGGAATTCTGAAAGCCTATTCCATCGCAGCGACAGAACACTAAATCAGAGTAGTGTTTATTTGACTGTGATATTCTGTAAGGTGAATATATCGGCTTCAATTGTTTCAATAAGAGATCCCATAACTTTGCCTCTCCTTTTCTAAGCTATAACAATAAGTGATACCATTATATGTTATGTTTAAGTTCTGGTAGATTGTGGCTACGCTCTATTCTCTCTGCTCACTCGGTTATGTATGTATATTGTCTATGAAAAAAATCTATAGAAACAGTAAACTTACCTCTCGGCAAGGGCGGCGGAGGTTCGCTGTTCTCAACAGGCGGAGGTTCTTGCAGAGCTTCGGCAATGATCGGCTTCAAGAACGATATCACTTCGGAAGTATTCGGCTCCCGAACTGTGTACACGCAGTCTTTATATGTAGGGAACAGATCTTGAAGCTGTGGAAAGAAACAAGAAAATATAAGAAAGAAAAGATAGTAAATGTATTTGCATGCAATTTGCAAAGAAAGTACCTTATAAGCTTATATATTTTTTTTTTTAAATATGGTTCCACTCTAAAAAAAACCCCTAAAATTTGAATCAAAATGAACTCCAAGCGTACGAAGTCGCGGGTACTGCTAGTCAACATATATGTAGGTACCTCTGTCGGCAAGTGTTCGTGCGCGAGGCTGGTGGTGGCCAGCAGCAGCGTGTTGTCCCCGGCGGCGCGCGCGCGCCACAGCTGCAGCAGTAGAGCCGCGCCCGGCGAGCTCGCTAGGGACGTCCACACCGACATCACGTCGCGCACGAACAACACGCAGCCGCGGTCGGCGCGACGGCATTCAGAAAATACCTTATAACAAAATAACAAACTAATTAACACAAAAAACTAAACCTTGTTTGTTTGTATGAAGGGGGTGTTCACGCCGTTGGATAAACTGAACGCAGCCGGAGGTGACATAACTGCACCAATAAGAAGAGAGAGGACGGTAGCGCCCCAAGCGGCGTGAAAAAAGAACTTCAAGCATCAACCCAACGCACGGACGCATCTACATCATTGTGCCTACCATTTTAAAACTATTAATGTATAACGTCTAGTAATTGTGTCCAAACCATGAAGAAATGAAGTGATTAAAGCTATACATATATTTTATTCTGACATGTATAATTACGATTTCGGTACATAAGTAGCTCCCGGGCCCACGTGTAACCCACGTTTAACAGATAGTAGTTGATAGGGTCTCAAATGTAGACGTAATTTTTTTATTAAGTATACATTACGTAACACCTTGGTGATAATTAATTTGTCACATTAAAAGCATTTGCTTTTGCCGATTTAAGTTTGAATAAACCTAAACAACGACATTTATTTAATTTAATACAACTTTAATATTTTTATTTCACACCACCAAGGTGGCAAACAAGCATATGGCCCGCCTGATTGTAAGCGGTTACCGTAGTCTATGTAACGCTTGCAACACCAGGGGTAGCACTCGCGCGTTGCCGACCCTATAAAATATACTGAAACACTTCACTATATTAAGCATTTCCTCTATAGTATCTATCTATCTCTCTCTATCTTGTCTTTTATAAATGATAGAGAGAGATATAGTCCACAGAACCGTTTTTTAGCACAACGAAAAAAATACCAGAGCAAACTCTATGACATACGTAAAACCAGTCATTTATTTTCTCCTATACAAATATACTTATAAAAAATACAAAGAAGTATAAAAAACACACTAAATAGGTCGTACGTCGCCAACGGAGATATGTAATATAGTCTGTGTAAATGTAATAAGCGAGTGTCTCACCGATATAAGCGCCTGCTCCTGAGTGAATGTGTGAGCAGAGTGCAAGGCAGCCATGCTGAGTTCCTTCACTGTATAGTTCTCTAGCATCGCCAGTAAAGCCGGCGCCAGGTAGGTCTCTGAACACTCTCCGCTTATGAGGAGCACGCTTGAAGTTTGCGATGCACAGTCCAGTCTGGAAGAATACAATACAAATACAATACAAAGACAGACAGAAACTTAAGAGACAGAATACAGTATAATATTCCTCTGGATTTACTTGAAATTGGAAATTCAATAACAAATACAGTCGGCAAGAAAATAGGCAATGCCTAAGAAAACATTTTGCTGCCAATCTGTCCTTCTTCGGATAAGGATTAAAGTATTGATTACTAGACATAACAAAAATCTTTCTATTCTCGAACTTTTCTTGTAAATTTCTGACGACAACAGTCGTTGTCATAGAATTTCTTTACGTCTGAGTGTCTAGTATGCACCGACCAGTGTCTAGTGTGCAGCGACCAGTGTCATATGTGCGCCGACCTTTATCTAGTGCCCACCGACCTATGCCTAGTGTGAACCGACCCAAATGTAGTGTGCATCGAGCTGTTCAGCGTTCACCGACCTGTGTTGCGGCTCGGCGGCGTCTGGCGGGAAGTGGTTGTGCAGCAGCAGCGCGGCGGAGTGCAGCTGCGCGTGAAGCAGCGGCGCGCAGTGCGGCGGCAGGCGGCGCGCCGGCAGCGGAGTACTGCGCGCGCCGGCCGCCACCAACGAATGCATCGCTTCCACCAGATCTCCTCGAGCTACCTCCACCTACCGTCACCACAGCAGTCATCATCATGATACAGTACATTGGGCAGAGTAGTTAGTAAGCTTGACTGCTCTGCCAGGTCTCGTGTGTTCGTAGTACACGATTACATATGTAATCGATGCGTTGTATTGAAAAAAAAATTAATTATCATAGAATAATTTTGAAACAAATTGAACAGTGTCTTTAAGAAAGGCTAAAATACTTTTTAAAGGATCAATCTTACTCACGTTTTTAGCGTCAATGAGTAATGCGTGTTCACTGTCATACACTTGCGGGTACACTCTTCTCAAGGCTTTCAGCACCGCCTCCGAACATAGCGCCTTCAGATCGGATCCTGATACAAAAAATATTGCGACATTAAAACATAAAAGAAAATAAAACCAAAAGGTCCCATCTCTGCGGAAGAAACAATGTGTAGGTTTAATCGGTAAATTCAAATAGGCTATAGAGTAGAGAGCGTGTTAAAAAATAACTAGCAAAGAGCCGCTAATGGTGTCGATTCTGTTGTTCACAATTACGAAACTTAACAAATTTGACAGTCTAAAAAGTATTGCTATGCCTTTCTCATGTGCGGGGTTAAATAAGTATGGCAATATTTTTAGACCTGTCAAATTAGTTAAGTTTAGTAATTTTGAACAACAGAATTGGCACCAGTATCTGTACCATAAAATAAATTCCCGGTATGTGGAGGATATCGCGGCTGTGTGAAGGATGTTACCTCCATAGCCGCTGGTGAGGTCGGCGACGTAGTCGAGCGTGTCTGGCCGCGGGGGTGGCAGCCACGAGCGTGTGTAGATGTGGAGGATGTCGCGGCGGGCACGCGCGTGCGGCGGCGGGAAGTGAAGCTCGCGGTCGAAGCGGCCGGCGCGTCTCAACGCCGGATCCACCGCGTCCACTCGGTTTGTCGCGCCTATTATCACCACCTCGCCCCTAATTATATAAAATATGCTCATGACCATCGATGGTTCAGTATGCGCAGAGTTCAGGCCCTAATAAAGGCTGTGTTCGGAAAAGACAGAAGAACCGGCAAAAAACTGTGCTCCTTTTCATATTACAATGAGATGCAAAATACCAATATAACAAGAATAGACCAGATCCCTCAATAATGACATTAAAAACCACATTACCACCGTTAAGTACGATATCAATTAAAAATAAGGTTTGCAACGCACTAGTGATACCATTTGCAAGCATGTAGCAAGCAGTCTATGATGACCACTAAACTGGTAGTATAAAAACATTAGTATACCTGGTAGTTGGTAAGAACTGATCCCTATCACATACGCACCTATCGCACAAGCCGTCCATCTCTGCGAGTAGCGTCCCCACGACGCTCGTGTGAACTTGTTCTTGGCGCACGCTTCGCACCGGCGCCAGAGCATCGATCTCGTCGAAGAAGATTATTGACGGCTTCATTTTATTTGCCTGATAAATGATAAAAAATGGCACATTTTATATTTTGTACGCAGTACTGGTAGAAAGAATATCTTTCGACTATATATTCGAAAACGTAACTGACAAAATGTTCATTTGTATTTTAGTTCCCACTTTTAGGCGCCGCAGCGCTGTTCATTTTTCAATACAAACATAGTCGATAGCGACACGAATACGTAGTGGAAAGTTGTTCTTGCTGAGGCGATTTCGCTAATCTATTTTTAAACGGGTTCTTATTAAATTGCGTGAACATTTCAAATACTATTCATTGTGAGTAAATACACTCCAATTATCGCAACTGAATACTTAATTAATCACCAGCGGCCGGTTTTTTCAAAGCTGCTTTAACTGGTATTATAAGTTATAAACCATTACGCATGAAATAAAAATGCGTTCTACAATTTTGAATTAAGTAAATGTGCATTCTTCCTGCACATCATCAATATTCTGGTCTGATATCAAACATTGTTGGGGTCAGCACTAGATCTAGCCCCCATGTTACCAGATGTGTACCCCATGTGGTAATTAGAAATTCATAAGTGCCTTATAAGGGCCTAAACTGAATAAACGATTTTTTTATATTGGCAGATTACCAGATTCTTACACTTAACAAACACCAACCAATTCTTACAAGTAGCTGTGATATAAGACGCACAAAAAAAAGTACAGAGAACCAATCAAGAATCGTAATAGATTATAACGCGATCAAAAAATATCGATCGTTTCGCGGAGTATAGGAGCTTGAGCAACTTAACTCACCTGCTGAAACAGCAACTTCAAATGTCGTTCGCTCTCTCCCACCCATTTCTTCAGACAGTCTGCTCCCTTCCTCATGAAGAAGGCAACCTTCCTCCCCCCTACCAAGCTACATTCGTTCGCCAAAGCCCTTGCTAGCAATGTTTTCCCCGTACCGGGGGGTCCGTGGAATAAGACCCCCTTAGCTGGTCTGGTACCGAATTTTTGGAAGAGATCCGGATACATGAGGGGGAAAAGTACCATCTCGCGAAGGCATTTTATATGCTCTTCTAGGCCGCCGACCTGTGAAAAACAAATAAATTAATCAAGCAATTTAATACACCTAAAGATTTTAGGGTTCGCAACGCGCGATTTATAGCCCCGGTGACCGCTTACCATCAGATGGGCCGTATGCTTGTTTGCCACCTTAGTGGTATAAAAAAAATCCATGAATAACGAAAATGCATGAAAATACAGAAGATTTAAATGTTCTGTCAGTAGAGTTTTTAATGCTTCTTGTGTTTTTGAAAGCATTTCTAATCAGTATCAGTGTATCTCTAGGATTAAATCATTAAATTAATTCGATACAGCAGTACATTATTTCAATTTAAAAATACATTTATTTCAATGTAAAAACACATTAATAACTAAGTATACGTAACGTTATAAACTTAAACTGAAACAGTCAGGAGACTAAAGATCGCAAGTGGAACAATAATAAAATAAAACTTGAAAAATAATATACTTACTGATGAAAATCTGACGCTGCCGTCAACTTCAACAGGTTGTATGTCTCTCAAGGCTCTGTCTGTTTTCTTATCATCCATCGACTTGGACTTTTGTCTAGAAACATACATCGAATCAAAAATCGATTATTAAATTTATGACCTAATAAGTAATTTCTGTGATATTCTATATTTTACTTTACTTCTGAGAAGAACCGACAAGAAACTCAATAGAACAACATATTTTTATACGGATTACAAATCATAAATAAAATTGCGGTCTACGTTTTTTCGTAAAATTAAAACGTAATCGGGTCTTCTGAATAATTCTGATTTACAGTTGGAGCCGGTAGGTACCGGTTTAGTCGAAATCCATTTTATTCCAACGTGTGGACGATAACTCATGAAAGAGCTAGATCTTCCAAGGAATAAGAAGCCTTAACCCGTAAGTTTAAAGTCTCTTTGCCTTTATCTTACCTGCCCTTGGTCTTATTTTTCATAGACACGTTAAGATCTTCCTCAGTATCGGAGCTGGAAGTGCTTGAACTACTGCTACTGGACGGTGATTGTGCTAAAACATGTACACAATTATGTAAACAAAAAGCAATCCTATTTTTATGTTCGTTGGATATAAAATTCAACCAACAAGATTAAAATATTATTATCTAAACAAAAAACAACCTTATTTTCATGAGCGTATGATATAATATAAAAAACAAATTATTTCAAGTACTATACGTAAATAAAAATTTATTTTATTTTCATGGTGGTTAAGTATAAAGTGAAATAAAGTTTCAGTTCCTTCAAAACTTACATCGAATAGTTTTCCTACGAATTTTTGGTTTTCTTTCCCTTAAACTGTAAGGTTTCTTTCGGATTGTGAAAGATTTAGCTGAAAAAATAAAAGGGTTTAAAATAAATAACAAAAAATAATTAATCGAGAAAAGGTTTACAGGAAATATTAGGTCCTTACATATGAAATTGGCGTTTTGTATGGGAGGAACAAAAAGTCGAATATTTTTTAATATAATATATTTAATTAATCAAAGTATGAACCATTATTTTCTATGCACTTTTGCCATCTCATAGGTAGTTCATTGATCCCTTTACTAAAAAAACCAGTCGGACGGGAATCAATAAAATCTTTGAAGGCGATTTGGACTGCCCCATCGGAGTTGAATTTTTTCCCTTGCAAGAAGTTATCCAAATTTCGAAAAAAATGGTAATCTGTTGGAGCAAGGTCCGGGGAGTACGGAGGATGTCTTAGACTTTCCAATTGAAGCTCTTCTAATTTAGTAGCCGTCTGTAGCGCAGTGTGTGGTCTAGCGTTGTCGTGAAGCAGCAGTGGCGTGGAGCGATTGACCAGCCTAGGTTGTTTAGCCGCTAGCTTTTCCATCATGGTTTGCAATTCCTGTCAATAGACATCAGCCGTAATAGTCTGGCCAGATTTGAAAAAACTGTAATGAACAATACCGGCACTAGTCCACCAAACGCTTACAAGTAACTTTTTTGGGGTTAATTTTCGCTTGGGGCAGGATTTGGCTGGCTGGCCAGGATCTAACCATTGCGCTGAGCGCTTCCGATTATCGTAAAGAACCCATTTTTCATCACAGGTAATGATTCGGTTTAAAATACCTTCATTATTGTGCCGGTTTAGTAATGTAACGCAGCAGTCGACGCGCGTTTGCCGGTTTGTTTCAGTCAATTCGTGAGGTACCCACCTTTCAAGCTTTTTAATCTTCCCAATTTGCTTCAAGTGAATTAAAACAGTTTTATCACTAACATTGCAGCCTGCAGCTAACTCGGACGTGGTTTGCGATGGATCCGCTTCCACAATAGCCTTCAACTCTTCATTATCAACTTGAGTCTCAGGCCGTCCACGGGGCTTGTTCTGCAGGTCGAAATTTCCAGAACGAAAACGTTGGAACCAAAAACGAACTGTGTTTTCTTTTGCAACACGACCGCCATACACATCATTCACCCTTCGAGTTGTTTCCGCAGCACTAGTGCCACGGCGGAACTCGTACTCGTAAATAATGCGATATTTAAGGTTTTCCATTTTGTAAAATGAGTGACGCAAACAGAAAAAAACAGAAGAAAAAAAACAAATGAATGACGATCATCGAAGCACAAATACATGAGTCTATAGCTGTACAAATTTGAATTTGGAATTCCTTACCAAAGAGGAGAAATTCGTGATTAAAGTGGCCAGTACGAAAAACGCCAATTTCATATGTAAGGACCTAATATTATTACAGTGTATTAATAAATAATAAAAAATTAATGGGTACGATGGCTCGTACATAGGGTAAAGTGCACATGATGGGTTACAACAACTTTATAGTCATACTATATGTCTATATGTCTATATACTCTCTGTCTAGTGATGTCGATTCTGTTGACTATAAATATTGCCATCCTTATTTAACCCCGCACATGAGAAAGGGATAGTAACACTTTTAGAAGTGTCAAATTAGTTTAGTTTAGTGATTTTGTACAACAGAATCGACACCAGTGTATAATCTAACCATGAAATGTACGGAAATTTGACCCCACTTGTATCCCACGTTCCCACGAAAACGTTCCCACGGGATTAAGGGAACCAGAAATGTGATTTTTGTCCTACATTCGCCATTTTCATCTTGATTTGCACGCCTCTTCTACTTTTTTACATCCATCAATCGCGTCGTAAATGCCCGCCGGTTCTGAGCGCTCTCTACCTAGGTATTAAAGCCAGCACGTAGGTATTAGACTAACCTCTGCCCCGTGTCTCGGCCTGCACGAAGGCTGGCTTGTTGTTCCTGGAGCGCGTGGAGCGACGCGGCTGGCGGCTCAGTGTCAGTTCCGACTCGGTGGACGAACATTCGGACGCTGCGCAAACGTACTCTCTGTCTGTCGAGCCCTCTGTGTTGCCCTCTAACCGACCACACAAACACATACATACTCGACTTAATCTCTATTTTAACACACTTCGAAAGCATGAGACTATTGAGATATATTTTTATAATGTGATTGGCAAGTCTTTCCAATTGTAAGCGCTACCACTACTGCCCATAACAGCTAAGTCCTGACCCGGCACCAGAGATATTACTTTTAATATCCCACAGATATATTTAAGTATATTTAAAAGCGATTTTGTAGCAAACTACCGTATCCTATGAACGCAGAGGTATCACTAGACCGTTACCAATCATATGTTAGGAGAGTCACATTGCTACCAACGAGAGAGACGAACGGTTCTCCTTACTAAGAGCTCAATACATCCTCGTTAGAACTCTGGAAACCTTACCGCAGAAACAAAATACTGCAAAAAAGTAGCGTTATTCGGCTGCGATCTTCTGCAAGGTGGAGGGTACTATTAAAGCTTTGTAACCAGACCCCCAGACTTTTGCATAGTGTGCAGCTTAAGCGCGCAATGATGGAATGGCATGAATTAATGAATATTTGAAACTAAGCGAAATAAGAATGTATATTATTAGCGCCGAGTATGTTTGCTTTGAGTGGAGCAACACAAGAAGGTTATAAGCAATCCTGAGCGACAAAGGAGCATAATCAATAAAAGAAATAAGACCGTATTGAAATACCGAGCTCCAACTTTGTCGTTCAGAAAATAGCAAGGAAATAGAGATTTTAAATAAAAAATACGTGTATAAGATTTGTCATTTGATGATACTAAACAAATTCGTCGAATATGACCACCCTTTAAGTGACCAAAGGCCCACCCATCCTTTCCTTACAAAGCGTTTGTAGAAAGTAAGAAGCTAATAGAACTGAAAAAGTTAAGTAGTAATATACAATACAATTTTAGAGACATAGTTCCATTTCGTACAATAGAATTTTTGGAAGCGGAATTCGGATAACTTTCACAGGACGACGAAGTACTTTGTATAGGGATTGCGTTAGCACTCCCTAATTAATGTTTCTTCTTCCCACGAAAATATTAAGTCTCCTATATTTTTGTTTTGCATAAATGGCATCATTAAAACACTCCCCCAACCCCATACATATAATTTTAATAGTAAATTTCCAGTAAAAGTACTAGCTTCAAGTCTTGTCAAAGAGCATCGTACCAAATTTAGTATTAGTAAAAATGTGATTTTATTAAAATATTAGGAAAATAGTTGTAAATAAAATACGTACAGTCATATCTGCTTCAATAGTTCGACTAGTGAGTCAGAGTGGCTAATAATCACAATCTCGAATCCAAAAACATTAAAATTGCTATACTTGTAATTATTTGTATACAAATTAATCAAGACATAAAAAATCAACACATAATTTGCAAACAGTAAATAAATTAGAAAGTAATACAACAAAAATAAATAGGAATCACATGCAAATTTATGTCAGTGTAAAGGTGACAATGACAGCGTGATTCAAAACAAGAAGTTTTGGCGTCGAATAAAAACTATTCCATGAACATACTATGAAGATTTTTTTCAGTAGAAATACTTCATGCATTTATCAAGTAGTAAAGAACTACTTGATAAATGCATGAAAGTTTTAGCTATTTATCAGTAAGGCTCGTAGATGAAATAAATAATAGAGGCAATAACATATTCTGTTCTTCTCTCACAGAAAGAATAGGCTACATACGGTAATAGTATACGAGACAAGGACACAGCTATATTATTATTTATCGTTTATCGCGTGCGGGGTTTTTCCACGCTTAAAATACTTTATGTAAATTAATTTTGTTTTTGGTTTAGCTAAGCGGGAGAAGTCACTTGTGAGTTGTGTTGCAGCACTTTACACACGGACGCACACATTGATAACTATCTCCATCCCTTTCTAGGAAACGATATTCGTCTATTAGGCTAGTCGCACTTTAGATGCGTTATTTCATCGTAGGTAAACATACGTTATGGGACGTACGAATTAAGAACGCACACAAAATGCGTTTTCTCAGTATCCGTAAACAAAATCAATATTTTTTTTCAATATCCATTTCGAATTTACGTACGAAGGGCATAAAAAATTCAAACAAGTTTGAATTCATGTCGTACCTACGTCAGAACTATACGCACGACTGTTTCGCATAGAGCCAAGAGAATACAATCGCTACGCTGTATAGAGAGTACGACGCTCCGTAGTACTCAGAGCATCGGGATTATTCGTGCGTGTTCGTACGAATAGAAAACGTAGGTATAAAAACGCAGCCAAAGTGCGGCCGGCCTTAGTTACTCACCAAGAGAATACAACCGCTACGCTAGAGTTACTCAGTCTACGGCCAATAGAATACAAGAGTCTACGGTAAGGCTACATACCAGTATCATGTTGGTTATCGTCTTTCTTTGGTGTCGCTTTAGGTTTTCGTCTCGACGATCTTGTAATGGCTTGGTTACTGTAAAAAAATACGTAAACTAAAACGAAATAAAAATACTTTCCCCACACTCTTCCCAATAGATAACCTCTATTATCTATACCAATATTAAACAGAGAATAGATTAGTATTTTTGTGTGCCCTAAATAAATTCAATAAAATTCTGAACGGATTAAAAAAAATCTTTCACCACATAATGCTATATTATCATTTTGTTACATAAGGTATAGTATAGTATTAGTCGTAGAGAAAAGCTAGTCAGCTATATTATTATCAATATGTACTCAGATTTAACACAACATAACTAGCGTTGGACAGACATTCTTGGAAGCTGTGAAGCATTTCCCCATCACTGGGAACTACCAGGCTGACAGTGACAGAAACAGCGGCGCTTAGCTGTAGCAAGCAAAATCGACTTTAGAGGTAGGGCGATTTGGGATTTCCCGTTGGTTTTCCCATGCTCGGAGCCGCCCGACTGGGGACTCTACCTCCGCCTTACAGAAGACCGCAGAGAAATAACACTTGATGTAGTGTTGTGTTTCTGCGGTGAGTAAGGTTGCCAGTGCTCCACGAGAATAGACTGGGCTAGTAGAAATGCTGCTAGCACAGTGACTCCTCATCAACAATATGGTTGGCAACCCGTTAGTGATACCCCTGATATTGCTAGCGGCTATATAGGCTACGGTGACTGCTTACCATCAGGTGGGCCGTATGCTTGTGTGCAACCTTAGTGGTATAAAAAACAAAAAAAAAAAACTGTTTCCAAAAATACTGATCTGTTTATAGTTGTTTAGTGTTGGACTGCGATAGGTTGATGATAATGTTGAAAAAATGTTTTACCTTTCACTGTCCTGATTCTGAGGAGGTTGCTTCTCGGGCTGTTTATCTTCTTCCTCCTTGACGTCCACTTTAGGCGGCTCTCCTGCTTCCATCTTCTCCTCTTTATTCTCCTCCGCTGGTTTCTTCTCTATGACAGTCTCGTTGTTGTCAACTTCCGAATCCGACTCGGTTGCGTCCTGGAAGAACTGAGACATAATCAATCGCTAGTATATCAAACAAGTAATAAATATACATTCAACTAGCTTTTACCCCGCGACTTTGCCCGCGTAGCGATATAAATAATTTGGTGCTGTAGTAATAAATGCTCAAACGGGCAAGCTCTAACTGAATATACAAAAAAAATATGCGTCTGCCGGCACTTTCAAATTTGGACCAAAATGGATGATGTCCTTTGGTACTTACATTAGGTTTCTTGTTGTTAAATCTTGCAGAAGTCCTTCTCTGACGGGACAGTTGTGTGTCTTCATCTGTGTTGGTGGGCACATGGCTTCCAGTCTGTCAAAACAGTATCTTTACATAAAAAGAACTTAAGAAAAGGCGTCAAAAAGTGTATACAACGATCACTTCTCTATATAAATATAACATCGCAACTAGCATAACAATTATACATAATGGTGCTTATGCTGTTGTACAAAATCATTAAACTGAACAAATTAGACAGGACTTAAAGTTTTGCCAACCTTATTTAACCCCGCACATGAGTAAGGGATAGCAAGACCTGTCAATTTTTTTAGTTCTGTCAAATTAGTTTAGGTTAGTGATTTTGTACAACAGAATCGACACCATTGTCAAGCCAAGTCCCTCATGAGCTAGCCAGAGAATAAAAAAGCGACATTTCACTCTTACCTAACATACACACCTCTTTTTCTTCTTTTTCGTTCATCAATCTCTTCACTCCCGCTGATTCCAATAATCTCTACCTTTCCATCACTAATATAGTACATATAAAGAGTTGTACAAACCAGTTTCTTAGCATTATCCCTAGCCTCGTCACCAGAAGTGAATTCATCAGATGAACTGGTCCCGGGAAAGCCATACAAGTCCGGATAACCTTTGACTTTCAGCTCGTTGGTGATCCAGCTCTCGTTAAAGTTGTGATGCAGGAGTTTTCGGTTACGGCAGCTTCTTCTTACGTCTAAAACGTGGAAGATACAAGTTAATACAAAGCAATTTGGTTCTACGTAATGTGACTATTTGTCGTAGGTCGTAAAAAACCGTCCTCGCTCACATTTTTACTAGATCTGTTCCGTGAAACATTTTCCAATCCTGTCAGTATGTTTGGAGTACTGTGAGAGGACTGTATGAAAGTGTGTACCTGTTAGTGTAAGTGGCCTGATACATAATTGTTTGGTTATAAATGTGTTGAGACGACGCGCGGCAGACCACCGAGTTGGCAGGGTCGCCATATGTAGGAACAAAAAATCATTTATTCAGTTTAGGCCCTAATAAGGCACTTATGAAGATCTAATTCTATGACATTCAAACATCCATACATAAACATTCGAAAAACATAACTCTAATTCTATAAAGCACTTAAGTAAAAGAGATATTAATGTTGACGAGGCAAGAGGTACAGTACAAAACATGTTCCTGTTCAAAATCCCATGTCTCCCGATCTCAATTAATTAAAATAAAGTCAAATTGATTTCAATTGCATTATTGGATACCCTCCACGAAACCACACTACAATACTTACTTTCCTGTATTGGCTTGTCTTCGCTATCTTCCATGTAGTTCTTGCGCGGCTGCCGACTGCGGCGAATCCTACTCCTGTTAGTGGAGTTATTGTCGTCGGCGAAGAAAACTCTTACTTGCCTCGACCTTGGAAATAAAAATAAAAATTACAAAGAGTTTCTTTGAAGACGAAAACAGCTTGTATTCCAAAATTATTCGTGCCAAAAAGGAAGAATAACTTAGAAGGAGAAATAGCCACTGCGACACATGTAATTATAGCTAGTCTGCAAAGAGAAATGTCTTACCGTCTTGAATACTTTTCAGGTTCCGTATCGCTTTCAGGATACATAATGCGAGGCATCTTGATTGAACGGCGCCTGCGACTATCTGC
Organism: Falcaria lacertinaria; assembly: GCA_951449985.1. NCBI lineage: Eukaryota > Metazoa > Arthropoda > Insecta > Lepidoptera > Drepanidae > Falcaria > Falcaria lacertinaria. Next base: position 7,164,730 of record OX602123.1, on the reverse strand, counting down.
ATGTCGGGATAAATTAGAGACTTTTAATTAAAGAACATACAAATTTGACTCATATTATTGTACAAATTTCAATCAGAACACAAGGATTTAATAAATCCAAATTATTATTTACTTAAATTACCTCCTACTGCTAGCATGTCTCAATGCCACTGCTTAAAATGTATAATGCTATATTATGTTTGTGTGTGGAAAATTTATGGTCTGCACTATTTTAGTTTATTGACAGCAAGTTTGCAATTTATAAAACTAAATACTACACTTACATTTTGTAGGCCAGCGTTGTATCTTTCTGGTGACCTTGTACTGACTACTTCTCAGTTCTCGTGGAGTCCAGTTTGAAGCCTGAAATCATGAAATAGCACTTTATATATATTTTAAAAGACAGAAGGGCGGAATGGTCTAAAAATATATCTAAGTCTAATCTATTCATAGACCTTTAGCCCAGAAGATGACAAATTATAATAATAATATGATTTAAGCTAAGTTGCAGGACCAATGCATTAAAGACAAGAAATTTTCGTTTTTAATTATTTAATTTGTTTGAGTAAGCTTTCCACACCAAAAACTTCCAATCCAAAAGATAACAACTCATACTCAACACTTATAGATTTCAATCTATAATAATAATAATAAAAATATTCTGGGTATATTAGGCAATGGTGATCCCAAGCTAGGCAGACCCTATATTATGGGTACAAAGTTCAAAGACTAAAATACAAATTTAGGTAAAGAAATTACTTAGATACTAAAACAAACATGATCATCACAGCAATGTTTGTGGGTGAGATTGAATATGTAGCCATTGTTATCGAAGACAGGGCCACGGCAATCTGTGCCAGACTACATAGAAATTGTATTTAAAAAGGAAAAATGGAGTCACAGGAAACATGCACTAACATCTCAGGGTTAGCAACATACGAGAGATACCCCTGGTGTTGCAAGGGTTCATAGGTTATGGTAACCACTTAATAACAAGCGGGCTGTTTGCTTCGCCACCTTAGTGGTATACAAAATAAAAAATGCTCTTATTTTGGTTAGTGAAGATTGCTTGCCTGTTATGACCATATTCATCCTGTATGTTTAATAATTGAGCTTTTTCACCCTGTGTAAATGATGCAGTAAAATTCCGAAGTACAATCAGGTAGACTTGTAAAAAGGTGAAATTCATATCATAGATACTTATTACCTTTAGCGACAATAGCCTTTTGAGGAATTAAAAACAATATGCTTGTATCAATATATCATTGTAGGAACATCTATCATCACAGTAATATTATAAATGTGATTGTTTCTCTGTGTTACCTTTTCATGACTAAATGGATGAGATTTGGTACAAAGGTTCCCTGAAACCTGGAGGACAGACCTGATACACTTTTCATCCTGCGGAAACTCTCCAACATATTTTGCAGAAATTGTTCCAATCAGAAAGCAAGTACATATTAATAATAAAACTAAGCCAAATATATTGATATATTAATCATTTCTTGAGGTAGTAAGTAATCATTTGATGCAAAGTTATCTCAAAGCTTATTGTAACATTTGTGAATCTATTTTTTTTATCTTAGTGTCAATAGATCTTGTGATCTTTGTTATATTTTAATGTAAATCAAATATTTAAGATAAATTACATGTTCATGATCTCAATTAATTGTATGATGCATAATGAATTACATCACTCATATCATATCAAACTGTTAGGAATGCCTTATTGTGTACCTAAGTATTTACTGAGGCATATTATGGCTCTTGCATGCATTTAATTAGTTTTTTCTTAAGTTACAGTCAACTTGACAAATGAAAGTTTAGCAAACTAAAGGTAATGTAAAGTGGGTAAATGTTTAGTCATTGTATCTAGATATTACATCACACACTGCATTAGAAACTAAAATGAATAACTTAAACCTATTGTATATAGTGGATGCACAAGTTTCGAAGACAAGCACTAAAAGCGCATGCTACGTGCATTGACTGTGCCTGCTGCAAGTACATGTTCAAAGAACAGGAAGTCACTGAATTCCACACGACAAAGCTTTCGTGCCAAACCCTAAAACATCAACCTCTAGATATATTATCGTATAGGGCGGGTCACCTTCTCATCAGAAACGCTGCCGACGTCATTTACAGTGTAATTCCCATCCTCAACCTCCCCGTTTTCTCCATTACTGCGGCGAGTTTTCACCATTGCAGTACTTGTGGCATTCAGCCCCACAAGCCCGTTATGTAACAAATTTATTACAATACACACTCTCCTAACTCGAAAATCACGCGGTATATAGAAGTATTCACTCTACAATTGGAGTTTCCTCCACAAAGGACGAACGTTATCGTCCGCACATGTCGTTACACAGCGCCATGTTAAATGTACATGTAGTCATGTTCTCGTCGACCTCTGCAATTATTTGACTCACCAATGTAATACAATGTCCTCTTTAATCAACTAATGATTATTTTTAGCTAAAAGATGAATTATGAGCTTGCTAAACTTAAATTCACGAGTAACAAATAAAAACCACAATTCACGATGTTTTTATTGACAACTGTCAAAATTTCCCGCAAATTTGACATATTGAAGTATTTATGTTTTTTTATAATGATGCAGTCTGGCCTAGTCTGGGGCTCCCGGATTCCATCCCTTATACAGCTGCTAGTTACGTGACAACGTCGCGTGTTTTTGGAAATCGTTCTGCACCTTCTAAACCACAATCGCTGAAACTTTAATTGGACATTTGGGCACTTAATTTGACACCGTTTATAAGTTGATTCCGAACCCGAGTTGAAAGTGAAAGCTGTCTCGAAAGGACTTTTATCTATGTAAGTAAAATCCCTATATAAAAAAGAATTAGTCCCTAAAAATAAAAATCAAGTTTATTTATAATTACGATTTCTACGAAGGATTTCTATCCACAGAGTACATAACCACTACGTTTTAATTTCTATAGTTTCGAACAGCCCTATGTATACGGGCACGTAATATTGGTGAAACCAGTTTCGCACAAACTATACATAACAAAATACAATATGTGTTAACAAATATGGCAATACTGTTAATGACAAACAAAATATTATATTAGCAGTATTAATCATGCATATTAAATATATTCATGTTTTACTTTCTTGTATTTTTTTTAAAGAGAGTAAGTTATACATGAGCTTGCACTAGAATAGGCAGCTGCGTACTGGCAACAATGCATGTTATGTCATCATGACATAGACATCCATGACATTATCTTTGACATATAAATTAAAAGAAAATAAGTTGGTAGTTTAGTCTGTTTTGCATAAAGCTAACATTTTTGAAAAAAAAAATAGTTTGATAGAAAATATAGCCAATTTTAGCTAAATAAAATGAAACAAACTTCGTTCGTATCAAATCAATAAAATGAAAATTTATTGAAGTACCTGGCATTTACTTTGCCTCAAATTCGCCACTAAAGTGAGAAGTAGGAGTAGTAGGACCCAGAAATCGAAAAAAAAAATCGATCTATGCTGTCTATAGAGCTGATAATTCTTTACCGGTTGTTAGATAAATAAATTATGTGTGTCAGAATTTTAAAAGTTAGTCTTAATAAAACATGATTGCATTATTCCAGTTGCTAGAATGTCAGAACATTCCAACGAAACTTCTCCATCACATGAAAAGGAAACGCTAATGGCAAATAAACAAGATGTAGATTTGGACGAAGAGATATCACCCAGGATGACAGCTTCTTACAGTGAAATATCATTCCATTCAGATCAAGGCCAAACTAATGAAGAAGACAAAGTAGCAGGGCCATCCAGACCCTATGACCTACCTTCAGAAAACCGTAAACAAGAGAAGATACCTTTAGATATGGATGGACTTGTGAGGTATGAAGGGGATATGACACACTATGTTGCTGATGACTTAGAATTTAAGATAAAACTTTCTAGTCCAATAACTAAGAGAGGAGAAACTCCAGTATTTGGTAGCTCCAATGCATCACGGTCAAGCACTCCATCAGGCAAACTTTACAGACAAATATTGGCACCACAGATTGGTCAAATAGACATAACAGTACTAAATGATCTTGAATATGAGGCTCAAAGGATAGCACAATCAGTTGATAATTTAATAGAGAATTTATCAAGCATTTTACATTCCAATTCCTCATTGACTGCTGAGAATATGGAGGTTTACAAAGATGCAGTGGGCAAAACATGTGATGCCATGGATAATAACATCAAGAGTATGTACACAATACTAGCTAAAGGTGAAGAGGTGTCACAAGCCATGATCCCCGTACAAGCACAAGCTGCAAGGATAGCAGAAATCAAACGACTGCTACAATTATTCGAGAATAATTTTTAAACCCTTGTTCAACCCAGACAAATTATTTAAAAAAAAATGGTAGTTGTGTGTGTGTGGCAATGCTGCCAACATTCTTGGCATGCTCCCAAATGATTCTGGTTTGGGTCAGATCTTGTACCTAGTTTAAGTTATAGTTTATGTTAATTATACAGTCAGTTTTACTTATTTCTATTAATAAATCCATCTTATCTGTTCATAATATAATTTTATTTATTTAAAACCATGTACAATAATTGAAGTACAATGGTGGACATCATAGATAATACGCTTACATAGGATACTTTATTATAAATTTTCCAAGTTATATCTTACTTAATTACAAAATTAGTACCTAATCTAACATCTTAGGAATTTTAATCAAGTGGTACTACACATGAATGGGTGTATCAAGATTTTTTTAATTTATTTTATATCCACCTGGAGAGAGCTTTTATTGAAAAAAAAAACCGGCCAAGTGCGGGTCGGATTCGCGCACCGACGGTTCCGTACACACTTGTAGGTAAGGTTAAAATTAAGCGAACTTCAACTGACTAACTGGTCATTATTCGTCGGTGACTCAACAGCCTTATATTCGGAAAACTTTAATTACCCTCTGAGTTGAGACTTATTCCAGTATCTCGTAAATTGTGTTACAGTGTTCTGTAGGTTGTAATTTCGATATCATTATGTTCGGTAAAGTTTCATTTAGTGACTGGTTTGTAAGAACATTTCAAATAATGTATGCCCTGGGTTTATGTGATTTATAATTTTGTTCAAAACTTGTTAATCTTCTTACTCTCTACACTGGCAAAAGGCATTGAAGAGGATTGATTGCCATAGTTAAGAATAAGAAGAAAAGGCGCCACGCGATCTTTGGCTCGCCGCTCGAATCAAAATCCCTCAGAATAAGGACTTCTCGCTTATGCTAGCGAGAGCTGAAGTCCTTATTCTGAGCAAAATCCTCTACATTATCTCTTTTTTAGGGTTCCGGACCTTAAAAGGAACCCTTATAGTATCACTTTGTTGTCCGTCTGTCTGTCTGTCAAGAATTTTTATCTCAAGAACGCGTGGAGATATCAAATTGAAATTAATATGAAATACCCGGGGCTATAGTCTCTTTCGGCTGTAAAATAATCAAACCTGTAAGTCAAAATGCAGAAAAGATATTATGTCCGTTTATGTAGCAAATTTTCACATATTTTGCGATTACACAGGGGAATCAAAACTAATTGGGTACTTTCCGTTGACCTAGAACCATGAAATTTGGCAAAAGTAGTGTCTTACAGCACAAATGACGGAAAAAAACTGAAAAGCGTAAATATGTAGTTTTTTTTTAAATGCTTAGTTTACTAAGAATATATATTCCTATTTCGCGCTGTTGAGACTCACCGACGAATAATAACCTCAGTTGAAGTTCGCCTACTTTTAACTTTACTTACAAGTGTGTTCGGAACCCTCGGAGCGCGAGTCCGACTCGCACTTGGAGGGTTAATTTTTTTTCTGTCTTTCACTTTCATTCATTATTCAATCTGTCAAGTTAGATCGACCGAAGTGGTTGTTGCGATTTTACGGAAGTAGAAAATGGTGTTAGAAAAATAGAAAAACGTAAATTGAATTAATAACATGAGTGTTAACTTTATTATAAGATTAAGCGCACTGTTATTGGTCTCATGACTATATAACATTTAGCTCGCTAGCTAACAAATGGGCGACGTTCTAAGTTTATTCTCTGTGATAATAATGAAATTTAAATCTAAGTTCAATGAAAGTAAAATATATTTCCACTACGTTCTTCCTTGGGAGAGACTGAAGGCAATAAAATGGATGAACGAGAGAGCCACATCTAATAAAGCTTATGTTCCAACGACCGTGAGTTATATTTCAAGTTACATTTCTATTCGAGTAAACAATTATTTTATTTATGCTGTAAAGTCGCAAATATTAATACCCATTCAAATTTAAGGTTTATTATTTGTAAGTAGGAAAACTAATTAGATACCTACAACCTTTTGAAAATTATTTAATATTATTTTAATCCTATAATGATGAATTTTGGCCATGATCATTGTACAAGGATGCATATTAACTTGGCTATCTTAGTAGAATTCGCCATTCGTAATAATTAAATTTAGAAATTTTTAAAACTTATATTCACAGATTTAACTCAGCTGATTGATGTTAAATTTAATTCAATACATATTTAATTTTCCATTATTCTTTTGTTCATAAAGTTTGCTTAGATTTATGTACTTGTATTGACATACTTTTTTATACCACCAAGGTGCTGGAGTAACAACTGGTCTTCTAAAATTGTACTCTCATGCTGGACTAAAATATTTGTTTTACAAATATTTTCTATAATTTGTTTTGCAAACATTTTCACCTTAAAGATCAAATTGCTATTTTTATGTTCCAATAATTATGTAGCTTTCATGCTGAACAAATTTATAATAGAATGGTAACTGACAAGTGTACAATTTCTATGCACATTTTTGCATTCATTCAAAACCACCTAGATGTTTCCTAGACATGTTCATCACATAATAGACATAAGATATGACATAACAATAAATATGGCATGTGTTACTCTGATAACGTAGCTAATAATCTGTATGATAATATGTATACACATATTATCGCAATTATCAATTCCATTATCTTAAAAAGTTTAGAAAAAAAACAAAAATTGTGCCATACATACAAACTAATAATCTGTATATGCATTATACAAATATAAAAAAGTTTGATAACAGATCAATTCCATTTTCATTAAAAGTTTACTTTTACTGAGTATAAGACCTAGAGTGTACCTATACTCTTGGTATTCTCACCAGGATTATATGACTTTGGAAATAACAATATTGAATGGTCAATTTATCAATTGAGTGTACTCAATCATCACAAAATAACTCTCAACACAAGGCTGGCAATCTGTGATGCATCCTTACCTTAATTAGAATTCCTCATGGTAGGTTATTGCTTCCATATACTTGGTTGCTACCCTTATTAGTAAGTAGGTACCTACCAAGTACAAAAAACTGATTAGGTATTGGAAATTATTTAATTTAATTTGAATCCTATTATAATGATGAAATTTGGCCATGATCCTTGTACACAATTTGTACAATGATCATGGCCAAACATGGGACTTTTCATTCATTTTCTTTAATTTTTTTGCATAATGATAATTTAACAAAGAATCAACACACAAATAGTTTTGCTAAGAGGAACCAACGAGTTTACCTTTTATTTTATTAAAAATGAAAATTATTTTCATTAACATTATATTTGTATATGTTAAACACAGTATTTTGAATAATATTGTATAAAAATATTCCTAAGAATAATACGTTTTTTTTTATATGTTTTGGACAAAATCTGTATTTTCTCAAAACTAATGTTGTGTGGGTTGGTTCCATTATGCATAAGTAGGAAATAAGGATGCATAATTCCAGTAATATAATGCAAACAGTGCAACTCACAGTATAGCTATCATGTGACAGGAAGTTCCTATATGTAGATACACTACATAATTATATTTTAGATCATTATAAACATTATTTTATTGTGTATCTAATCACTAATCTAGGTAGTCATCTATCACTCGCGTGCGGTCACTCAGAAAATTATAATATAATATAATATATATAATGTAGTAGTTATGTATTATCTATGAATATAAAAATGACTTTTGACCACAAAGTATAATTCTTTATTTTTAGGTTTCGGCAAGTAGCTATCTACATAGTTAACAGAATAATTAAAATGGTAATTGATTAAATAATAAACATTTGACACTGCATAGAAATCATCAGAATTGACAAGTCATTGTAGGTATTCAAGTAGGTTACATTACAAACTACTTCCCTCACACCTTCCCTCTACCTCGTACTCGTAGTAGTACCAGGGCCGGATTTAGGGGAGGGCATCTGGGCTATAGCCCCGGGGCCTCTACAAGAGAGGGCCAAAAATTGTATATCAAAAATGAAAATAAAAACAACAATAAATTATTTAAATACTCGACTGAAATAAAATACCATTTGATTTGGAAAATAATTAGGGACTTCCACTCCGTTACCCCAAAGCCTCCAAACCTCTGTTTCCCATTTACGCGCACATATATCCTTCATATACATCCATACATATCATCACGCCAAGTCCGTCACGAGGTAGACAAAGACTACCAATAGACCGCCATTTCACTCTTGACTTGTATACCTCTTTTGTTCCCTTTACAATCATAAATCTCTTCATAGATACCCGCAGCCGCGTATCGTATACATTCACTTCATATACCTATATATATATATATATATATATATATATATAGGTATATGAAGTATAATTATATCATTCAGCGCCACAGAACACAATATTCACAAAATACGAGTAACACGAGCATGGTGCAAAAATATGGTCACTGCGCATGCCAACCTTATGATAAATAGCCCACATCACTCAGGGATATTGTAGCATATTTGTATGGTTTTTTTTAAATCATTTTATAGATCCATCCCGCACATACAAATTATATATCTCTATAATATTATGTAATTATAGTTTATACGTATAAATATAATAGATGATCATCCTATTCTATCGGACATCCCGGATGTCTCATCTCTAACGGTGCCATATACACACTGCGCTTATGACATCACGGGAGTATATCACGCGACGTGATAAGCCTATGCCACAGGCCACGACGACAGCGGCATAGATCTAATAGGAAGATCCCGTCCCACAAACACACCACAAAACGGAAGATGTGCCAAAGTTTTGATTTGGAAATAACTACTATCTTTGTAATATTTCAACTGCCGATTGTGAAACTGCTAGAGATGTCTCTTATACTTTTTTCTAGTAGTTAGATAATAATCTTCAGATTTACCAAGATATATGTGGTTTGAAAAATATTCAGCATTTAGTATAATCCTATTCCATATTAATCAGTTTTAGCCACCCTTATCGCACTAGCGATTATACCCGTCTGTGACGTGTGAAAACGCGCTTTTTATAAGATTCCATAATATGAATTCAACTCACTCGAACACAGTGAAATGGCGGAAATCTAAAGCCTACCAAACAACTAAAAAAAACTACAATCATGGAGGTTCTTTAAAGGGGTACTTAGTAGTAGTAGTAGAGTAGGTACATTCTGGATCACTGGGTTGTTCGTTTCCCGAGAAAATTGTGGTATAAATGTTTGCCCGTGCCTCAGAGTAAATAATATAGGTAATCCCGTGCGAAGCCAGAACTAGTAAGCTGGTCTACAATAAAAATGTAATGAATCGTCCTATGGGCCGAATATAAAATGTACAAGGTATTCGATCTGAAAAGTTTTCCATACGTTTCGTAGTCTACTCCATGCATCATAAAGGGTGAGAATAACATTGAAATGCAGCCCGTAAGCTATTGAAATGCAGCATATGCTCGTACTGTAAACATCTTGAATGGTCGTCAGTTGCATATCCCTCCAACATATTTTTCTAGATATATCTTAAAGAATTGCCTATAACGCGAGTATTGACTTCAATGCTACGACAAACTAAGCAAATAAATGGTAATCAATTATGATTTGTTTTTCAGTGCTGTTTGTGCAGGCTTTATAATTATACTTAAATGAAAACACCTGTAAGCTCGATAATATTGACAGTGCTATATTTGTAAAACATTAATCAATCATAGTGAACATAAAGCATTGCTTATTTGGATCAACAATAACGTCCCGATCGCTCCATTCTAACCCTACTTTGTCATTAAGCTGTCATGACTCACTCTCTATGTAGTCGGATGCGTGAAGTCGCCACCGAAGAAAAGTCATCATCGCCCTCCCTATTTTTTGGTGTCGTATGGGTATTTTTAGGGTCGGCAACGCGCGAGTGATACCCTTGGTGTCGCAAGCGTCCATAGGCTGCGGTAATCGCTTACCATCAGGTGGGCCGTATGCTTGTTTGCCAACTTAGTGGTATAAAAAAATAATAATAATGGAAAACTATCAAATTCTTTTGAGAATTTTACTCACTAAAACCCCCTCCGTGGCCAACTTCCGTGCATCTAGTAGGGCCCGGGATCTATCATCGTCCTCCCTTGCTTAACCCAATAAATGTCCAAACATTTTGATCGTCGTTTGATAAATGTCCAAACATCGAGTTAGGTGACACTTTTTCCGATTTTTACATAGCGACTGCCATCTCCTTTTCCAATCTATTTTACAGAGGAACTCAGTTACTTGAGTCTTGTATAAATCACTCCAAGTGTTACCAGTTATCAGTGTTTCTATTTTTACATAAAACATCCAAAGGGGCAATGTTACATGTCTTATAGGTAGTTCATTATCAAAATAAAATGTGCTGGATATGGTTATGCCGTTTGGCAGACAGATCATCCCTCTTTTGGCATTGAAATACTAACTTGATGTATTATTAGAGCGATACTGGCGCTGTGCGAAAACGAAGCAAAAAATATTTTTTTAATTTGTAAACCTATTTTATTCATTTATAGTTCTTCAGCATTCGTTTACAATAATAATCCATTGTTGTAATCTAACGCTTGCTATTAGTCAAACGAGGTTTCGTATGTAGTTATAAGGTTATAGTCGTATGGTATTAAAAGTTATCAATTTTCTCTACTGCCCTTAAGTGTTCCTATAAATGACAACCACATAAGTGGAAAAAACATTAATACTTATGATACTAAAGTGGATTAAATTATTCCCAAGAGCATGAATGTTAGAAAATTTTCATCGAAAGCCAGCGCCCAGCGGAATGCATGCGTTAGTGAATAATAAAAGAGCTACGAGAAACAATTTTCCTTCCATTGTATCCAGATTGCATGCAAATGGCCTTCTTAACCTGGTACAGTCGTCAAGGTATCCCTGTCTGTCAATATTCGGGAACATACCCCTTTCATGTGACGGTGATGGGTTATGGCAAAGGTTAACACGACCTTTGATTTGCTAATTAATAAAAAAGTAAATAAAACTGAAACTAAAAGAATTGCCGAATGATTCATGAAATCAAAGTAATAACTTTGATTGTTTACTTGTAAGGTATGTGATTGTGGATGTTTGAGAAGCTGCTGAAGTCAGTAAGTAGCGCATGGACGACACCTAGGTGTTGTAAAAAAAACAAAGTGAATATAACGGATGGCACTTGTATCTTGCAAACTCGGCAAGTTCTATCAAGGGAAATTATAATCTCAACTATTTTTCGTCACCATTAATTTATTATTTGGTTTTTCTTAACAATTCATATTTTTCGCTCGCGTCATCAATAATGCTGCCACTCGGGGCAGACCGCCCCCATCGCCGCCATAGCTACGGCCCTGATAAAGCCTATTGCACACAGGTGGAGAACTTCGCGAACGTGTGCACGCACGCTCTATGCGTCGCGCCCGCGTCGTTTGGCGCGCGGGAACTGCTTACACGCTCCATAAACGCACCACAGGCCATCGCAGCAGTGGTCTACGGACTTGCACTGTGTCTGCTCTTTGCTGTATCCACTACCTTCCACTCAGTATGTTGCTGCAGGTCTGATACGTGAGTATTGTTGTCCAATCGTTGATTATAATCGTTATAAACATATCTAATATATAAAATTCTCGTGTCACAGTTTTCGTTACCATACTCCTCCGAAACGGCTTGACCGATTTTGATGAAATTTTTGTGCTTATCCGGTATCTATGAGAATCGGCCAACATCTATTTTTCATCCCCCTAAATGTTAGGGGTAGTCCACCCTTAAATTTTATTTTTTATTTTTTAGACAAAAAAATTAATTTCTATTTTTTTATGATACAACATACAAAAATACATACAATCCTCAATTTTCACCCTTCTACGATCAACCCTTATTTTTTAATAGACATTTTAGTAATTTAATAATTTTTCCTCTCCGGTCGAAAACTGATCAATCGTCATTTTTGTGCTTATCCGGTATCTATGAGAATCGGCCAGCATCTATTTTTCATCCCCCTAAGTGTTAGGGGTAGTCCACCCCTAAATTTTATTTTTTACTTTTTAGACAAAAATTTTAATTTCTATTTTTTTATGATACAACATACAAAAATACATACAATCCTCAATTTTCACCCTTCTACGATCAACCCTTATTTTTTAATAGCCATTTTAGTAATTTAATCATTTATCCTCTCCGGTCGAAAACTGATCAATCGTCATTTTTGTGCTTATCCGGTATCTATGAGAATCGGCCAACATCTATTTTTCATCCCCCTAAATGTTAGGGGTAGTCCACCCTAATTTTTTTTTTTATTTTATAGACCGATTTCAAAAATTATTTCAACGTTAGGAAGCTACATCATCACTGAGTAACATAGGCTATATATTATACTAGCTTCCCGCCCCGGCTTCGCTCGGGTAGACAAAATATTTGATATAAAAGTCTACCCGTGCGAAGCCGGGGCGGGCCGCTAGTATGTTTATATCTCTCACAGGGCAGACAGAAAATATGGAGCGTTATTTCAACGTTGTGCACCTTTTTTGCTTATTTTACATTCAACTCTTCATGTGTCATAGGGTCGGCAACGCGCAAGTGATACCCCTAGTGTTGCAAGCGTCCATAGGCTACGATAACCGCTTATGAGGCGGGCCGTATGGTTGTTAGCCCCCTTATTGGTATAAATCCGCCTGGTCCGAGTACTCTTTACCTTAGAATAGTTAGTGTTAGTTTAGTTTCTCAAAAGCAGTAAAGGATTAATTAGCCCCACACTTACTATATGTATAATTTACATGTTCTACTGTTGTACCTACTAAGTCCTAAGTAAACGCTACCTGGGTAAAGTAATTTGGGGCAAAGGAGTCTCACTCATATATGAATGCAAAAGTTTTACTGTTAGTTGATCACTCTAAAATAGATAAATTTAATTAAATTTGGTACGGAGATAATGCAAGCCCGGTTAACAAAGTGGGAATTGGGAATGGGGGAAAAAACGGGTCTTAAAATAAAGGACCACCCGCCGAATTCACAGACAAACCTACTGAATATTTAGAAATAAAATCCGTATCGAAATAAAGACCTAATTTTTTTAACACAAGAATAGTAATGATTAACGCTGTTTTTAATTTGCAATATTAATATACCCTTTCACCAAGTATTAGAACATTACAAACTCTAAATAGAGATAATACACATCAAACCGCATAAAAATTTCCTTTAGGGCTGGATGAAACTAATCAGGAAGTCACATATAATTTATAAAAAAACATCCTCTAATATAGTTAAAGATCGCACAAATTTAACTTTAATGTGAAAGCAATATAATTGCATTTGCAACAACCTGGAAGGAAGTGGAAATCTCGTCGTTCGTTAGTTCGTCGATGCAACCTTGACACTCTCGAGCAATGTTAACTTACCTAACCGCGGCTGCTGTTTGGTATATAAAATCATCGCCGTCGAGGTACAGTATCATTCATTAACAGTTCCTAGCACAACCAACTATGAGGACCAGCCTTCTCTTGGGTTTGGGCTTCCTGGCCATCGTGGCCACAGTCTCCGGTCGGGATATCCGCGAGAAACGGGATGCTGATCTAGAGACCGCTGCCAGCAAACACGGAGGCAGCTGGGACAAAGGTGGAGGCCACGCCGAGCACGGGGACCACCACCACGACCACGGTCACCACGACCACAAGGGACACAAGGGCCACCACGGGGAACACCACCACCATCACGGACACCACGACCACAAAGGGCACAAGGGCCATCACGGAGAACACGGCGGGCACAAGAAGCACCACCACCACGACGACGGCTACCACCACCACCACCACCACGGCGAGAAGGGTGACCACGGCCATGGCCACGAAGAGCACGGCCACTGGCATAAGGGACACGACACAAAGGGCCACCACGGCATTGACCATCACGACGAGTTCAAGAAGGACAAGCACTTCCATGACCACCATGGCGAGAAAGGCTTCCATGATCACTACGGTGGCCATCACCACGAGGGCGACTACAAGAAAGGTGGTCACTTCCACAAGGGACACAAGCACGGCGATCACCACGAGCACCACCACGGCAAGGGCGGCCACCACCACGAGGGCGGGCACCACCACCACCACAAGGGACACCACGGCGAGGGCGGCCACCACGGCCACCACCATCACCACCACGACCACGGCAGCAAGGGAGACCATGGAGACCACAAGCACTGGGGACATAGCCACAAAGGACACTAAGTCAAAACTGACTGACCTATCATTGTTGTTTCTATTTTTTGTAGTAAATTTGCTTCACAAACGACTGCCCTTGAAGAGTGAAACTTTTGTTACTAAACTATTTAGTTGAGTGTTTTGAAGTCTAAGATGGATATTTCAGTGCAACGCGAATTCGTCTCCGGTGTTTGCAGTCGAAGCGCGATGAACCCTTTTATCCCTATAAATGGTTTCATAAGAGCCATATCCATCTTACATTTCATCATGGCGTGACTGAGTTAATTGTTGATTAGTGTTAGTTGTTTGTTAATAAATATTCTGTTCATATAAACAGTAACGAATTATTTAAAATAACCAAAAACGCTACTCTGAAGTAGTGTTGTGATCCTGCCGTGAGTTTTTCAGATCCTTGAGGATCGTTGGGTAAGTAAGAAGACCCCTCCCTTATGCTGATAGCACATCTCAACTAAGGTTGGCAATACGCTAGTGAATACCCCTGGATTTACAGGCTTTCCTAAGCTATATAATTATGGTGATCAGCTAATCATCAAACGCGTTGTACACTTGTTTTGCCGCTTTCGCAGTACAGAACAAAAAATGACATAAATGTTACACACAACCACGAGAAATAGATACAAACATTCTTGAAAAACATTTTACATATTTAATACGAACAAAATTATTTTACTAAATATGAGGCTCTCACACACAAAGTGTATGTGTATGTTTTATTTATCTTCTCTCTATATTGACTTTGTAATGCCACAAATATAATGATTGATTTAAAAACCTAAAATTTAACTTCAAATAAATATCTAGTCCTTCAACTTATTGTAATAATCTCTGGTAATAGGTATTTTATCTTCTCCGAAGTAATAAGCACGTTTTATCTTATTTCAGACCACTTTATGCAAAAACAAAATCCTATCGCAAGGTCTGTTCTGTATCAAAGTGTGATGAATATCAAAGTACTGTCCGCCTAATAATTTATTTAGCGTAATACAATGCAAATGTGAGTCACTATTGCAATGAGTACTAAAGAGTAAAGATAAAATAGAATGTGAAGAAATATAAGATTTTAAATGAAGAACGCAATAATCGATTGCATTTTCCAAATTAACCGGATGTTAATTTACTGTTAACTTTTGTAACTACTAAGTAGACTACTAAAAATCTGCTTGTATGGAACGGCGCGGCGGGCCGGTACCACTGCACGGTGCACCGTGACCGTCAAATTTGAGTTGATTTATATTTTACACCTTATGTCTAAATAGCATTTAATCGATAGTTGACTGCTATGAAAACGATACCTTCGAGAGCGCTGCCGTTCAAGATAATCCCTGTACGGCTTCGCCATGTACCTACCTACGTTACTAACTTTTAATAGTTTCATATTATATGCCAAAGGGTTCAAGACGAAAATAACAACAAGCAAAGTAAGCTGGCTTAAGGTTTCCTACACACGACTCGTTGCTAGTTAAAAACGGAGGTCACTGCGAGGAAGTCATTCGTTACGTTTGCTCGCTATGTTCTTACGATACTTACCTACTTATACGTTAGGAACAAGCAGGGGATACGCTCCTTGCCATGTCAGTGCAAATAAACCGTGTGTGGATATTTTAGGGTCTGAAATAACATATGATTTTGAATAACAATAGATTGGTCCAGCCTCGTCCAACTGACAACACTAGTCTTATCTAATGAACTGGCCGATTTCATTGTTCAATTAATACTAATAAAAGTATTGTTACTGATCAGCGACAACTATTTAATTCCACTACATTGTATGAGAACTTATAAAAATACAAACTTGGCCAAATGTAGCTAACGTGTGAAGAAACGAAGCCAGCAAAAAAGCGTCAAATCTCACTGTTTATTACGAGAAGCATGATAGAATGTTAGACGTAATGTTTTTGTTTGAATTCGAGTTGTATATAATAGTTGGATTGTAATTGTTATCATGTGCACACATATTGCTGAAATAGTCCATCCGATCTAAAGCCAATGGATGTGACCATAACATCCATTCCGCCATGTAAATTGCCATTGTATATAATGTATTCGTCATTACAATAATAATTATTCAACTAAACATATAGTCGTATCTAGTTCAAGAACACAGGGCGTAATGGGATCTGCCATCAAAAAAATCGTTGCCCGACTGTGGTCTTTACTTCTACCTTACATAAGATCGCAGTCACATAACGCTACTGTGCGGCCGAGTAAGGTGTTCCAGTGCACTTCGAGGATACTCTATGATGGTAGTTGGAAGTAATATGCTGTTAAATTAAGCAATGCGTTAGTGATAGGTATCTCTGGTATTGCAAGCTTCGTGGTTAACCATAAGGTTGACCGTACGCTTGTTTTCCCTCTCCGTAGTATAAAAAATAAATTATATGAATGTAGACTATTATTAGCTATAAGTACTTACCTACTAGAGCTATATCAACTTTTTAGTGACGTTGTTTGGAAAACTGTCACAATTTGGTAATGTTCACAGTAAGATGAAGCACTTCCTCCACCGCTGCGACCGCGCCATGATCTATATCTTCATCGCGAGCTCTTACTTCCCCTGGCTGACGGTGGGCACGCTCTCCTGTTGGATGCTCCGGGAGCTGCGCTGGGCAATCTGGCTGCTCGCCGTGCTCGGCATCACTTATCAACAGATCTTCCACGAGAGATACAAGATGCTGGAGCTTCTGCTCTACCTCGTCATGGGCCTCGGGCCCGCGGTGATCATTGTCACCTCCAATGTAAGTAGCTCTGCATCATAAACAATGTAGTAAGACAGCTCTATGTATGTTATTCAAAATTAAACCTACTAGTACTATTGACCAGTCCATCACGTTGCTTATAATAACTGTAGAATTACAAAATAAATGCATGTGTCAGCGCGAGTCCATAGTTTTTGACCATACTTACGAACACGTGCGCTTATCTCATGTTATCAAGTTCGTTACGCAATTAATATTGCACCGCTTTTAACTTTCTGACCTCACGTCGCGTCACAGAATTAATAATAGTGCTGCTACTGGCCTGCTTAGATAAAGAGAACTGTTTCTTTACTCACACTACTATACTCTACCATTATCATGTTGTCATTATGACGATGCTTCCGGAAAAATAACTGTCGGCAACGGAAGGCAAGGCCCTTGAATTTGACGACAGTCATGTGGTCAAGCAAACATATAGAGGTTGCGAGATTGCAAGTTTCTGCTGTGGTCCAGATAACAACTAGATGAAATGCTAGATCTCCGGAACTACATTGGCTTGATTGTTATCAATACAAGTCCAATGACTTGCGAGTCTGAATTGGATCACAATTGCATCATCTTAAAGACATACTCATGTGGGAATTAGGAAACTAATACCTACTTAACTTTATCGTTTATAAACGGATTTTTTAACACTAGCATCGACTCGAAAGTGGGTAAATCTATGCTAGCGATTAGTTTTACATTAGAATCAGTACAAATAAAATGATAAGATTAAAATTAATTAAACTCTCATACCTACTTATACGTCAGTCGTATGATATCACAATTGTTTGTTTAAGTATTCATTATGTAAGCCAGTCTCGGCGCTCAAACAATCACCTTGGTCAATTATAAATAAAACCGAAATGACGAATTTAGTAACAGACACAACAAGCTTAACACAAACATAGTATTTAAAAATAGCCGAGGTCTAAGACGCTGCTATATTTGATGGAAGCAGCTACAATGTGATTTGCTGAAGATATTGTTTCTGTAAAGTTGATCAAATCAGAAAGCCAATGTCAAAGGTGAAAGTAAAATAAAAAGTTCAATTGGTCTTTGTATCCTTTAATTTTATTGATCTTTTGGGGGGTAACAAATCTGCAAACGATCTTGTAAACTTCCTACCCAAGGCGTGGTTGGATCTAGGGAGATTCGAATATATATTTTGAAGTTCCATTGATATAAAATTTTACGTGCAATTAAAGTAAGCAACATTAAGTGAATACCACTTAACAGATGGTACGACTGGTACGGGTTTGAAATATAAATATGTTATATTCAAATCATTACAATAACATCAGGCCTATTAAAATCACAACACGATTTATAACCATCATAAAATAATGTCAACCATAGTGGCCATTAAATTCATTCACCGATATAATTCACCGCAGAGTAATTCGACAACGTACAGTATTGATAGCTCGTATCGTATACTATCACAACGGTACTAAAACAAAAGAAGTTTTAGTAGGTCAATGGGAAGTGATTCGTTTGGAACACACACTCGAGAAAATGCTCGTACTGCAGTGCCGTCTTGTTAGGGCAAAAATAAACGCCTTATGTCGCTATAACAGGTTGATAGTTCATGGACAACGTTTAACAAACACACCTTTTAGAAATACTATTTTACTCTTATTTATTTCCACGTGCATACCGTACAAGGATTTCGCAGGATGACGACCTGCGTAGAAACGATAGAACGGCTTGGCGATTACTCCACCGACAAGAGCCTAACTCTAAATAAATGATGATGATGATGATTTTATTATTGTTATTAACGGTTGAATAACAGATAACGAGATTTAAAGATAACTGGAAAACGTCCTCGTGGTAC
This sequence comes from Falcaria lacertinaria, assembly GCA_951449985.1. Classification (NCBI taxonomy): domain Eukaryota; kingdom Metazoa; phylum Arthropoda; class Insecta; order Lepidoptera; family Drepanidae; genus Falcaria; species Falcaria lacertinaria. Next base: position 7,145,652 of record OX602123.1, on the reverse strand, counting down.
CAAAAGTCAAAGAAAATTATCCACAGATTCATATGTGAATTAGATTTTCAAGTGCTGCTGCTGTAACGTTATTTTTAGCGAAGTCGTGTGTAAAAGCTAGTGCAGCATAAACTATGAGACTAGCATCTATCTTCATTCATCAATGAGCGACCATGTGTCACTGACAAATGTGGCTTGAGCTTGAGGAATTGGTGTAACTGATATCCTTCTAGGAACGTCTTAGGAAACTTGTGTAACCGTTTGTGTATCCGGGATAAAACCCTAGGTTATACTATGGGTGGTTCTTATTATGCATCTGTAAAAGTCCTGTCAAGATCATTTTCGCCATTTCGGACATTAAAACAAACAGACAAAAATCTAAAAATCTTAATTTGTTTTGGTTGAGTGAATTTAAGCGTATGTGCTTGAGAAGTCTTTATTTCGAAAACACCTACATATTTGGGAATTTCAACAGAGTAGGTAATCCCGACCATTCGCCTAAATCTACGAAATCAAGAGGGTCTTTAAACATTTTGACTGAAATGAATTGAAACAATGACCTATTTAATTGCGTGGAGTTATTGTTCCCCCTACTATTATACTGTGCGAGGCATTGTTCGACTTTAATTGATATTGTAAATAGCCCTCTTTATACAGGTAGATCAATATATAGACCGTTTTCTTTCTAAGCGTGCTTTTTGTTCAGCAAAATTCAATTCTGTAAAAAATATTAAGGTTTGGACCGTAAATACTCTTTTTAGATTCAAATTAAAAAAAAAACAGTACTAATGTTCTTCTTAGGGTGCTTCTCTTATTTGTTTGTTTCGATCATGCCATTGCGGCAGATCTAATGAAACGCTTAAAATACGTTTTGAAGCAGTGCCGGCCTTACGGGGACGGGGGCATTATGGGTCGGTCCAGGGCGCTAAATTAGGGGGGCGCCATACGAAAAATATAAAAGAATAGTAAAAAAAATAAGATGAGCTCCAAAGCTATCTACTACTACCCACGTGTCGTTGGCACCGGGTATCGCTCATGAAAGATACAATTCTTAATATAAGTTCACATTGAAGCAAGCTTTAAAGGAAACTAGTCTTCAATCAACCTGTATAACTCGATATATTAACGGTAAACGGTTTCTTTGACAATATATTACGGTTACATAAAAACACTGCATATATGTAAATGTATATTGTTAATATGTAATAGTTACATACGCTATGATGCGAGGTCAAGTATGTATTGGATTACGCACACATGGATTAAGCAGACCTAAAACAATGGCTTAGTATATTTCGTATTGTGTTGCAGCAAAATGTTTATTAATTAAGTCCGTTATGTATTCGATGCATCCTTAAAGGTAATCAGAAACGTCCATGTAATGATAAGCCACATATTACATTTCATCTAAGGTGACGGACATGTTTCAGAATTTAATTCAGTTGCTTTGCTGACTATCTTAATATATATAAATCTCGTGTCACAATGTTTGTCCTCAATGGACCACTTAACCCATTATAATGAAATTCGCACACCATGTGCAGTTCGATCCAACTTGAGAGATAGGATAGTTTAAATAGACAAAATATTTGATATAAAAGTCTACCCGTGCGAAGCCGGGGCGGGCAGCTAGTAGGTGGTATATAGATAGATGAGAATAGTATGTCTAAGTAAGCGTCAATGTCGCGGTACCTACTGGTAAAATGTTTTAAGTGTTATAAGTACTTAGGTACACTTTGTTGACTGTGACTTGTATGAGAAAATTAACAACGCTGCGCCGGCGAAAAGTGGAACTAAAAATTCGTATTAAAATTTTGATATTTTGAGAGTTACACTTTCGAATACGTAGGCGAAAGTTGTTCTTGCTTTTAATAGTTTATTGTTGTGGTCATTTGGACATCGAAGATTCAGTTCAGTAGATAATAATTTTGCGAATATAAAAATTGACCCATCAATAATAGCCTCCCATTAAGTGCTTATTTTACTTTAATCCGAGCAATTTAATTCTGGTTAAACTTTATCTATCTCTCTCTCTGTCTAGTTATCTATTTTTAGTATCTATCTTTATCTAGTTAGTACGTTGTTAGGATTGAAGTAAATCTATTTGTTTTCCAGCATCAGTTCCCGGCCATGTACGACCTGAAGTTGGGCGGGATGCTGTACCTCGCCGGGGTGTTCTTCTTCAAGTCAGACGGCCGCATACCGTTCGCGCACGCCATATGGCACATATTCGTGGCGCTCGCGGCCTCGGTCCACTATCTTGCCATACTCCGACACCTCTTCCCCGAGCTAAAGACACAATGAAGACTGCCCATTAACCTATTGAATCTCCAATGCTCTCTGAAGCTATTTTTGTCAGGCCCCAGATTAGATAATTCCCTCGACAATAGTCCTCGAAATGGCAGACGTCTAAGTGTTACTATCGCAGCTGACTTTATAGGCTTTGTGTGAAGCTATTGTGAATATTACCCAGTCTTTTGTAGTTGATTTATCAGTTGTTAGTGTGAGGCGGAATATACGTAGTTGCTACCACTAGACACGTCTAGCCTTGCGACGCTGGCGTGTCCAGTACTCGGACAGTAAATTTTGGCACAGAACGATAAGAAAAGAGCTCTCGTAACAGTCCCTTAATTTTATAGTAGATATTTTATTCATGTTATACTTACATATATTTTACACTAGCGTACCAAATAGTTAGCGTACCCAAAGACTTGAAGATTACTCTTGCCATGTATGTTACAGACAGTCAAGAACTTTTTCCTTCAAGTGTACATAATTTTCCTAGATGAGTGTGCGTTATAGGCGTTGAACGATCTCAAGCGACCGGTTGCCTGCCCCAAGGTATAAATTACGTATGTTTCCGACCGCTCGCTCCTCTCTGCAATCGATAACGTATCGCACACAGAAGAATAAGAATCCCGCATTCATTACTTAACAGCCCTTGACCTATAATTTGATTGATAGTGCTATAATGTAGGGGTTCTTTAGGGTAGGTCGTGTGTGACCTCCAAAAATATTGCGAGTAGGTCATGGAATTAGCACGACCAAGTATAACGATAGAACATGAAAGATCTGACAAATTAATTAACAGCAATTTGTTAAAGCTGGTAGGTATAGGTACTCATTGCAGAGTGGTGTTATACTAAACCGGTTGACACTCTAGGGACTATAAGTTTAAGAACTAAACAATATAATTAGTAGCGATTATCACGTTCGGCCAAAATACCTACAAAGTGAACGAGATACCTGTGTGTGTATATTTTGTAAAACATTGTTGAACTTATTATAAACTAAATATTGTTGTAGCGTAGTTTCTCAGAATCTCGAGACCAATCCAAACCCTTTTAGAGTACCTATTTAATGTGTAATTGGGGTTTTTAGACAAGTTTATATTATACCTATTAACTTATACCAACTTATATGTATAATGAAATCTAGTTTTTCCAGACGAACTCTTTTATACACCTGTATGTGAATTTTCCCTAGATTAGTTTGTTAGTGTAGATAGCTAGTTAATGTATCATACTCATTATATTCAACTTAATTGATTTTTTTATGTTGTTCAAGTTGATTTCTTTTTGTAAAGATTGCTCAATCCTTTGTGTGTCTTTAATAGAATGAATCTCTTTGAAACTAGTTGATATAATATAATAAATGAATATAATATTGAAACAGACAATTCTGTTTCAAAGGAAACGTCGGTGTGGCTATTACGCCCGATTATTGTTCGGGCGGTAGCATAACAATTGCGTTTGTTTCAAAACTGGGCCGGTCCGGTATCGCATATCGCTTCGATAATATTTAAATGAACGTTTATATTTAATAATTATATTAGTATATTGAAATTCCTTCGCAGAACTCTCATTACGGATGACGCGATTATTATATGTACAATTATATTGTATGTATTAGGTTTACGAATTTAATCTTGATTCTTGACTTTGTAAAATAAATGCTTAGTTTGTAAAGTTGTTGGTGTATTGGAAATTGGGATATTGGGCAATAGTTTGGCCAATTTACATTATTACAGCTACTAAGGATTCGTCTCGCATTGATTTGTTGAAAATATAATATCTAGTCATTATAATATTGTCTACAAATTATTTAACGTAGACATGGTTTTCTAGTTTAATTTTACTGGTGGATATAATACAGGTACCTATTTGTTTGAAGCTATGGCTATTTTAAGGCTATGTTGGATTTTATTTCACGTTTAAAAAGGCGCTAATATTTAACCGTAGTCCAAGAGAGCATTTGTATATTTTTGGTCTGTTTTTAATTGAAATTGTTAATATAATTTTAACTTTTTAATCATTACTGCCGGTTAGTCAAGGTTGTAACAGGGTAACTTCACATTTATAATTGCACGAAAAATTAAGAAAAATATGCCGCTTTTTTCGAGTTTATTTGGTTAATATGAGTACTTTTATGTGATCGCAATAATTCAGATATATATAAAATTTAAACATAACCGTTTTGAAAATATATTTTAACTTTTATGCAACTAATGAGGCAGGTACTGAAGAAAATATTTTTATTTAATTATTATTTTATTTCTATTGGTTATTTAGTAGGGTTCATGGATAATATTTTTTGTAATTTCGGTTCGGGTATTTTGTATGATAGATTTAATTATTAACTAGAAAAATGTATCAATAACACCTAGTATACATTTTAATATTTATACTAATTGTAAACTTCAAATATAATGTAATTTATAAAAGCATTGCGTTTAGCATAATCCAAGTGGGTTATGCTAAACGCTAAACCAATTACCCTACCATTTAGTATTTTGAAGCATATTTTTTCTATGTTGAAAATTCTCATCCCCAAACATGTTTTTATGCATTACGTCTCCTATTATGTATTTAATAATCACCAACGCAATGACGTAATTATTCTTGTTCTCTTAAAACAAAATATTAAACATTGTTTTATCAATTGTACAAACAATCATTGCTGATGTACCTACTTGAACTAGGTAACCATTTCAAAATGGTGTAGCATTAATTTGTTTCGCAAGTTACCTGAAAAATCGCGTCTTAATGGGTACCAAAAGAGTTGCACAGTTTTATCTAAAATTGCCTATTTCTCCAGGTACTTTAAATATAAAATATCACTGTACCTTCCAATATTTTAAAGATTTTATATTACTGGAGTCTGAGAGTCTGTCATCATCTCGCAAAATGGTGAATATAGAATGTCTCTCATAGCTACCAACATATTTGTTCCAACTGGATTCTTACTTGTATTGGTAAATAGTTGAACAGCCTGTGTTTCAAGTCTTCCTAAGGTGTCACGTGTCACTGGTCTTCTAGAAACATTCCTCTTAAAAAGTATACTAAATATGACTACGTACCTAGTCAAATACAATTAGACATCGATAAGCTATCTTCAGACACAGTGTGGGTCGCAATTCCCGTGTTTTAACTTCGATTAATGTTAGAATATTATATTTCATAAATCTCAATAGTACCTAACGTTGTGTTGTGATTTAAAATTTGAAACCTACGTTCAAAAATAATTATTTATACTTTCTTTCTTTATTTGACTACTTTCATCGGCATTCCATAGAAATCTTTATGAATTCAAGTTACCTACTTTAGCGTTGCCCATTTTTATATCAATCGACCTTCGTTCGTGATTTATTAAAATAGATCTTGATCAAAATCACTAATCTCAAGCTAAATTGACAGTACTAAAAATATTGCTATCCTTATTTAACCCTGCACATGAGAAAAGGATAGCAAGACTTAGGTCCCACCATATTATTTATCAAAATATTCATATATATATATATACCTTAGGTATTGTAACGTCAGTATACCATATATTGTATGAAATTGTTGTTGTATACATACACTATACACGATGTAACAAATCAAAATAAGTCATAACGGGGTTGTACTTTATTTTAACGACAATTATTACCCAACCGCCAAGAGTTCAACCACAGGGTTGGCGCCGCGGTAGTGATACTGCCTGCCCTGCCCTGGTATAATAAAATAAAATAGTAGGGTTTTCACAACGATCTTGCTTGCTTGAAGGAAGAAAAATCGTTCATTATCTTTGTACCTACTGTTTGAAGGTTTAGTGTATTGTTGTAATATGGGAAGAAACTACATACTGGCATCAGTAATTTTATAATACCCCGTGATTATTCTAGAATAATTTTCTAGCAGATGAATAGTGTTATTTCATTAATGTTACCTTTGATAATGGATCCTGATATAGTTTTGTAGAGGTTTTTGGGAACTCAATAAAAAGTATACAAACAATTCCGGCTTATTATTTAGTTTATTATTTTAAGCCTTCAAACAAAACTTTTTAACTTAAAGTTATTAAGAAAATATGCCTATGGCGTATAAAACTGTAAGTAGTAAATATTTGTCACTTGTAAATGTTACATTTTAGATACTGTTTTGATGCCTAATATGTCTAGAGACTTCTCCATCACCCTGGCAGTGACCTCGCATAGCATCAGTCTTTCGTAAATTATTTTCACAATCTTTCCCTCTTTATCCTTCTCAACACAATAGCATTTGTCATAGAACTCAGTAAAGGCTGATGATATCTCATACAAGTATTCACATAAGCTATGCAAATACAAATCACTTGATACCTTCAATATGATTTCTGGAAATCTAAGCAATACTTTTGCTAACTTCCATTCAGCCTCATGATCAAACTTGAATCCAGACTTCTGAGCTTCAGCTAGTAAGCTGTCAAGGGAGATCTGAGCTGTTCTAGCTATTGACCTAATGCGAGTTAGAGCATAGAGTAGGTACACAGCAGTATTCCCCTTGTCATCCAACATCTTGTCAAAGGAAAATACATAATCATTGACTCTATTATGTGATAAATCTGCATATTTGATACATCCATAAGCTACTGCCTCCTGTGCTTGCTTCAGTTCCTCAGGAGTGAGCACTTTGTCCCTTCCTTTCTCCACAAGCTTGTCTAAAGACCTTTTCAAGCCTTCATCAAGCAAATCAATGAGCTTTATTGTATCTCCTGATCTTGTCTTAAATTTCTTTTTATCTTCGCCTAAAACAACTCCAAACCCAACATGTTCAACCTTTCGTCCATCTGTTAGTATTCCAGCTCGTCTAGCACAAGCATCAATTATCATAAAGTGAGTATACTGGCCAGCATCTGTGACATAGATAAATCTATCACCCCTTTCTTCTTGAACCCTTTGTTTTATGGCAGCCATATCTGATGTGTCATAAGTGTAACCTCCATCTGATTTAACTATAGTCAATGGTATCCCAGTTTGTTTATCAGGGTCACTCCACATGATCAGTCGTCCCTCATCCTCTTCCAAATAACCTTTCTCTTTCAACTCTTTGACTACAGTATCCATCCTATCCTGGTAAAAGGATTCTCCACGGTCAACTATTTTTATATCGAGGCGGTCATAGATTTTCTGAAATTCTTGCCTGGATACTTCACAGATAAGCTTCCATGCGGCTATGTAGTCTGGCTGATGAGACTGCAGTTGGACCACACAAGAGTATGCTCTCTTTTTAAACTCTTCATCTTCATCAAATCTTTTCTTGGACTCTTTATAAAAAGACTGTAAATCTGATATGGGTGGTGAATGGGTTTTGAAATTGGGGAATTTGTCTTGTAAATGTGCAATCAACATTCCAAACTGAGTTCCCCAGTCCCCAAGATGGTTGAGTCGAAGTACATCATTGTTAAGGAATTCTAACACTCGGCAGATGCTATCCCCAATAATGGTTGACCTCAAATGACCCACATGCATCTCTTTAGCAATGTTAGGAGATGAGAAATCTACTATAACCCTTTCCTTCTTCACAGGTGGTGGTTGGACACCAAATCGGAGAATACAGTTAAGTACATGCTCTGCAAAATCCTTGTTGAGGTAAATGTTAAGGAAACCAGCCCCGGCTACCTCAATACGCTGAATCAAGGGTGATGTAGGGGTTTTGTTTAAAATGTTATTAGCTACTTCTCTAGGGCTACTTTTGACATTTTTAGCCTTGAGCAACTGAGATATTCCCATTGCAGAATTACATTGATAATCACCGAACTTCGGGTTGGTACTAGACAATGTGATGATAATAGGTGGGTCCTCAAGATTGGGGTATGCAGAATTTATAGCGATTTCGAACACATTTTTCAGTTCATCCAAAATACACACATTCCCTTCCACTGAATTAATGTCAGATATTAACGTGGGCCGCTTTTTAGATTCCTTCTTAGCAGATGTTCCGGCTCCGGCCACATTGCCATTTTCCACATGGATAGCGTTTTCCAGGATAGCTAACCGGTGTTTTAGTTTCTCGTTCTCTGTGAGCAATTTGTCGAGCTGGGGGTCACCAATGTAAGAAAGGTCCGATGATGAGAGTCTGTCCAATTCCTCTGCAATAGCTTTCGCTTCTCTTTCGGCCTTGTACGTTCTTTCTTCAATATTTTTCTGGTCTAAGTCGGACATTTTGACTTAATTTAGATAACTATGTAATGATAACTAGAACAATGTAATGTTCCTGAAATTTCTTGTAACTTGAGTTTATAAATAGAAATTCTCTTGACTCGATTGCCGGCACTTTAAATTTGCCTGCCTGCGTTACCAGCCATACACGAACACGATTGGCAAATTGACGTAAAATTGACACCTATACAATCAAGCAATTATTTATTTAATGGCAACACAAAAAATTACATTTCGTATTTTGCCAATGTCATGTAGATAATAGAAAGGATCCTCTTGGCAACGTCGTACGGTGGGATAACCACCAAGAAGGTTGGCAACGTCCTTCTTGGCAGTCTATGGACTCCATTTCACCAATCACTAACATTTCTTCATTTTGATAATTAACAATATTATACGATTTACTTTTGTTGAGACACCTATACAAACAAGCACGCTGGTCGATGACAGTGACGTGACGCGACTAACATGACGTTAGTTAAAAACTATATTTGTTTGTGTTGCCATTCAATAAATAAATAATAACTGAACTAAAGGCCTGTTATGATCTGCTACTGACTTGGATTGTCTCCAGAAACTCCATTGAGCAATTGAACATTAGAATGCATGGCACTAGGCATTTTAATGCATAATAACAAAATATTACTGAGAAGATCAAGACTTGATGATAGTCCCTAAAGAGGATTGATTGCCACAGTTAGGAAGAAGAAGAAGACTAAAATTGTGTAGTCATGGCAACCAAGGTCAAACAAACAGCGGCGAAAATATGTTTCAAAAGTGGCAAGTGTAAATGGAGATTTTAATAATATCAGTTAAAAAAAAGTTCTTTTCATTAGTTAATTTATTAATAAATCTTTTATAGAAAAAATCTATTGGTAAATTCTGTTGAAGTATAATGCATTTGAAGTTTGTTTTGTAATATTGAACAATAATTTCTTATTACCCATGGCTCAAGGATGGCACATCAAGAAAATGGGCTTGGATATTCTAAAAACGACAGGGAAATACCGTTCTGGCTTGAAAACATTACCCAGTAAGTAGATTCCTATTGAATGTGGTAAATTATTAATAATTCCAATCCGCTTTTACACGTCAATAATTTTGTAAAACGATAAATAAATGTATAATGAGGACAGCGCAATCTAAATCTCCTTCCTGTCAAGGCTGTGCTGAGTACTTTGATTATTGTACATATACTGCTGAGTAGCAAACCCTGTTTTATATATTTATCTCTTTGATTATATTTTATCTATTCTAAACTCGATTTCCAATAGATTGTTTTATGTAGGTACCTAATTATTTTCTAGGGAGATGAAAGAAACGCATATCAGAAATGTCAACAAGGATTCATCTCCACCGCCAAAAGATGTGAAGTATAATTTTGAAAATTCGATATTCGACAGTCACAGGTAAAATGTATATTTCAGTTCACTACCCAGTACCCACTTATTATTCTTCGGTAGGTAGGTATTTTATTGTAACAAAAGTAGGTATTTAGGCTGGTGAACTTACGATCTCTGTAAGTTTATGTAGTAACATTTATAATTTAACAAAAATATTGCGTGTATAGGTTGAAATGGAAAGATTTGTGAGTATGCTGGGCACACGATTCATAAAGGATTTATAACATTTTGTGGGCATGTAAGGTTGTAATTTTTTAGGTCGACTTCTTGATAGCAAGTTTTTTTTATATACACATTTGCGGCCAGTAGGTCGGGTTGTCAAAACTACTGCACGAAACTAATGCAATCGAATCATTGCTACCTATTTTACTGTTACCTAGTGGATCTGTGAACTTGTTTGTGATGTGACCAATGGCGATCATTGATTAATGATGGTGCTTTATGATGCAAATTTACAATACAAATACTAATACAACAAACAAACAAATAGTTATAGTAGATATAATAATCCGTATTTGAGTCTTATAGAGCTTACTGATACGTCGAGGTACTTACACGTCCTCCATCAAACTACGACGGTCTAATGTAGGTAATGGGGCTATACCACTATTATTGTGATATAGAATATTATTCTCTGCCCACCCCGAAAGGGACTTGGTGTCGTGATGATATTTATGCATGTATAATACCTATATATTAAGCAAACAGATGTACGACAAACACGCACACATTCCCGTGAATCCCGTGGGCACAGTTTGTCTTAGCCAGACGGGAATCAAACCCGCAAGGGTAACAGAATTATAGTGGTACTATCCACTAAAATCTAGACCAATGACCGGTGCTATCAAACGGCGAGCCCGTCATTAATTACGTGGATTTTATTGTTTTTTATTTGTTTTATTGGATTTTATTTAATTAGTACTAACTAACCTATCCCTACAACAGATTAGGTCGCCGAACCTCACTGGACACAACAATGGATTTGCTGCTCAAACCACAGCCGCCATCAGTGGCTCACTCGGCCGGTACCTTAAGATATAGCAAAGGTAACGTATTTATAATATATAGAGGTAACGAGCTAGTAGTTATGCTGGTAGCACAGAGTAGAGCACAGTGACACCTCATCAACAACAGAGTTGGCAACTCGTTAGTGATGCCCTGGTATTGCTAGCGGCTTTAGGCGACCGTGACTGCTTACCATCAGGGCGGCCGTATGCTTGTGGGCCACCTTAGTGGTATAAAAATATATATTTAGAAACGTAGGAGGATATCAACTTAATTCGTTACTTATTTTTGTAGAAGGGCTAAGGTTATCGGACCTACCTGGCATATTCCTTTGAAATTTCAGATGATTTACATCGCGCGAATGCTTTTCCTTATCGTTGTTATATTTTTACCGGACGGCGGCGAAGGCAAAAAGAAGGGTTCTGATTTTAGCAGTCCATGTACCTATATCTGTTTTTATTTACGTATGTTCCTCCGTATGTAGATGAATAATGTATCAACCGATTCTTTATTATGGCCTGGGTAACATAGGTTACATTTTAGCCGACTCCAACAAAGGAGGAGTAGATTTTACTTTGTAAATCCCAATTTTAAACGAACACATTTCTTTTATTTTTAAATTTTCCTTATTTATGTTTAGTTTACTGCTAAGAAGGTGGTAAGTAAGCTCGTTAGCATGTAGGCATGTAGGCAAGCAACAGAAAAATATATTGTAATTCAGGTTACAATCAGAACGGACGACGCAAGCATAGCGTGAGAAGCAAGCTCGACTGGGGAGATTCATCGACTGCCTGCTCCAATGACTTCCTATCGGACCTGTTGCCGCATTACGTCACACCGAGACACAGAAGGCTCAATAACGTTATCGACGAGGACTTTCAAGATGTCATATTGGGATCGAGTAAGTTTTCAACTTTTATGGTCCTTCGAGCCCAGAATACCAAGTTTATGTTTTTTTTTTTAATTCAAAGAAATGTAAAGTACCAGTCGACTTTACGTTACTAAACATGGCAGGTGTAAAGTTTCCCATGTTTCTATCTAAAATATGTTAATTTCACAATATATAAGGATCAAACATAATCTCGTTTCAGGGCAACCAGAAAATCAGACAGCCAAAACGTTAATCCAAAAGGAAGGCTCATTGAATTTACGTCAGAATAATTCAACTAAAAAACTTGTCACAAAAAACCCAACCAAAAAGCCAGCGTCGTTAAGTTCAGTTCCAAATAAAGCTTCCAAGGAGAAAATGAAAACGGAATTTATTATTCCCGAACTGCCTGCGGGCAGGCTGTTGGAAATTAAAATATATTCAAATTGGGGTGACAAGTACTTGGTTGGTATGAACGGCATTGAATTGTTTGACGCAGATGGTTATGCGGTCAATATCGAAAAGGTAACAAGTAACCTTTTCTAATTTACACAAGCGATACTTCTATCTCACGTCTCACACAATGTCAGTTGACCCCAAACTAAACACCTTTCTAAAGAGACTATATATAAGGTCCTATTAAAATATGCAACGACCTTTTGCGGGGTGAGGTCAATTGTATTATTTGATTCCATATTCTTCTATCTTCAATCTATTCTTAATATTTGGTATGTGTATAATAAGTCGTCTAGTATTTATATAGTAGGTAGAGACATTGTTTAGTTTGGGACCGAGTTTAAGGCGTCATATTTATTTTCTCATAATTGAAGGTACAATGTTGCTAATTCTGTGTGAGTGCCATTCTTATTCAACCCCGCGCATGAGAAAGGGATGGCAAGTCTTTTAACAACAGAATCGACAGCATTACCTTAATGTAACAGGTGTGGACTGACTCCGACACGGGCGACCAGTCGAAGCACGGCCGCGCGGAGAACATCGCGGATGGGGTGGTGAGGAGTCGCGACGAGCGGCACGCGTGGACTGCGAGCGTTCCTCGCGCCGCGCCCGTGGCGCTCTCCGTGCTGCTGGCGGCCAGGACCACGCTCGCCGTGATGAGGATCTGGGTGAGCTCATGCCGACTATTCTCTTGGTCATCCAACTAAAATATTTCATCAAATAATGGTGCCAATTCTGTTGTACAAGGGTCGATTCTGTTGTTCAAAATTACTAAACTTAACTAATTTGACAGGTCTAAAAGCCTAACTATCCCTTTCTCATGTGCGGGGTTAAATAAGGATGACTATATTTTTAGACCTGTCAAATTAGTTAAGTTTAGTAATTTTGAACAACAGAATTGGCATCAATATCACTAAACTAAACTAATTCGACAGGACTAAAAGTATCGCCATCCGCACATGAGAAAGGGATAGCAAGACTTTTTAGTCCTGTAATCTTTTTTCCATCTTCATTGGACAGGGAGTGTATATTTCAGAATTATAACAAGTCGCGGATATATTCGACCCGAGGCGTAAGATTGGTGCAAATTAAATTCGACGACCAGATCATATTCCACGGGGAGATCGCACGATCCAGCGGAGAGCTAAAGGGACCGCTCCCTTCATTTGGTGATGTAAGTACCTACATTAAGTTAACACCTACAGGTTATCAATAGTTTAGTTACCACATTAATATTGAGACCCTAAACACTTTCCCACAAAAAAGTAAAGGCCAATAAATATGGCGGCTGGATTGCTGTCAAAATATCGGTCACTCTAGGAGACTTTAATTTGGTAATTAAAACAGTATGGTAAAAGACCCCTCTGTTTTAGGGAAAAAATTCAAGCGTCTTACGTACGTGTATATAGCGTATGGGCCGCTAGGTACATTTAATATCTCGTGATAATTTCTAGACGATCCTGTTCACAAAAGACGCCTCTATCCTCGAAGCAGTAATGGTAAACGACAAGAACTTCCAAGCCTTACTAAAGGACAATGAGCCCGTGATGGAACCCAACATCATAGACAAACGGCCGTCGACTGCCAATGACAGCAATCATAATCTAAGTCCAGAGGCGTTGTTAGCAGCTCTGGATATGGAAGAAAAGGAGACCAAATACGAAGCCAAGAAGATCAAGCTGACTCTGATGTCCAATTGGGGACAGAAGCAGTTGATTGGGCTAACAGGTAACCGAGACCAGTAAGCGTGAATTCAGTCCAGTGTTGCCAATTTAACGACTTTGTCGCTAGGTATGGTGATTTATGGCAAAGTGCCAGCTGCAAAAATAAGTCTAGAAATGGTTTAGCAACTTATCTGGTGACTTTTGGTGACTGAATACTGATTTAGGGCTAGTTTCGTCTAGATATTTTCAAAGAATTATACAGTGTCAAGGATTGAAAGCTTGTGAGTATAAATATAGGTTCCTTTAGGAATATTTACTCTAAGATTGAAACGTACACATTGGGGAATGACATAGGCTATCTTTATCTAGTACCACGCGGGCGAAGCGGTCATAAGCTACTTATTTATATTTATGCGTATCTTATATATATCATTAATAGTATTAATGTAGCCAATGAATAGAGCATTGTTCTCAGGTATCGATGTCCTGTGCAACAACGAGCCGGTGTCGATCCACCGCGCCTACGCATACACAGCGCTCATATCGGAGGACCAAGCGCCCGAGCACAGCAGCCTGCTGGAATGCAAGACATTGTTCAACGGACGCAACATCACTACCGACTTTGAAGACATGTGGTGCACCAGTTTCGCTGCCGGCACCAAGTTCTGCCATATTGTTATGGAGTTGAAAGAGTTTAGCGAAATTACCAGTGAGTTGACGTTTGCGCGCTGACGGCACCAGTTTTGAATGGGACATTCTATTGCAGCGTACTTTTCTTCAAGTTATTGAAAAGTTAATTGGAAAGAAATACAGAGAAAGTATGCCCAAATTTTAGCCTGCAAATACTATAAGATATTACGTAAAAGATGTGATTTTGGAAAACATACGTAGTTCGGAATTGTAGGAACGAAGTTCCTGTGGTAGAAGTTGACTGGTAGAAATCGTCACGTAACGAAAAAGCGTTGTGTCCTCTCCATGTGACTTTGCCTCCTTCTATTATATACGAGTGTGAGTGTGCACGCAAGTATCGAGATACGAACGTGCGGCTTCCAGACCTTCGATGGGCCTTTAAAATTTTACTGCGTTTTAGTATTCGGCCGTCTGATTTATTAATTTTTAACTCATTTTTATTAGTTTCACGTGTATGTATGCACGCACGTATGGATGTATCAATGTAACAGAATATTTCCACGTCGTTTCCATCGACTTCAAAACGTCAGATGATTTAGAAAAAATGTTATGTAGCCAATAAGACCCATCGGTCTTATTGGCTACATCGTTTTCGAAAGATATTCTTGCTACGAGTACTGGTCAGGATATTGGTATAAAGTTTTGGTATTATTGTATTTGTGATGACAAATACAATAATACCAAAACTTTATACCAATATCTGACCAGTACTCGTAGCAAGAATATCTTTCGAAAACGTCTCTCAAAATGTCAAAATTTTCATACGAATTTATTAGTTCCACTTTTCGCCAGCGCAGCGCTTTTCATTATCCCATACAAAAACCGATCGAAAGCGATACGAATACGTAGTCGAAAGTTATTCTTGCTAAAGCCTCTGGATCATCAGGATAAATCCATTGCAAGCGTGTTAATATAATTTGGTGGTAAGGTATCCGCATCTGGAACTACAATGCGAACATGGAGTTGTCGTACATCGGCGCGAAGCACGTGCGCGTGAGCCTGGACGGGCGCCCGCTGCAGCGGCGGGCCGCGCTGCTGCGGCGCGCGCCCGGGGACACCTGCTACGACTACGTGCACCAGATGGACCTGGCCGCCGTCGACGACAGGTACACCAGGCTCGCGTTGTGAGGTACTGGCGTGTGGTGATAAGCGCGTTGCGCGTCTAAACTCATTAGTGGCGTTCGAAGAAAAAACCGGCCAAATGCGAGTCGGACTCTCGCACCGAGGGTTCCGTACGTAGGTAAAGTTAAACCTAGGCGAACTACAAATGAGTCCATTATTCGTCTCAACAGCGCGTAACAGGAAAATTCTTTACAGACAGACAGACGGGCAAAAAAGTGATCCTATAAGGGTTCCTTTTTTCTTTTAAGGTTCGGCACCCCAAAAATAAAAATCTAATAATCATGTTGATGTATGCACTATACATACTCTTTCGTTGACTATTTACGAAATTGTGTGTGCTGGTGATAGATGTCATATAGATTTTTCTATATTCATAAATAAACGATATCAATGTACTGTTTATTTTGTATTCAATGTGCGTCTTCAGGTCAGGCCCTAATAAGGCACTTATGTAGGTCTAAATTACAACCGGTTGGGAAAAAAAACATGTGCTAGAAAGGCTACACTATCCAAGCTGCCGCATTTAATCAGTCAGTATGCAACGTGGATTATCGAAATCGAGCAGTAAGTACAGGTAAATTATCTAACTTAGTCATAAAGGTTATGAAACCAGTTATTTTAGATATGATTTTGACATGCGTCCAAAGTTGAATAAAAATATGTTGTCGGTACCGAGTACCAGAAATCGCTTTAAACTTTTGCCGGCGAGCGAAGTCGCATACCAACATTTCTCACTTAATTTTTAATGAAACATGTATCATGGTCCTTCATCCTCTTATTCTTGATCAGTGCCGGTAGCAGGAACATTTTTCGACAACGTAAGCCTAAACGTAGCTCGCGAAATGTCAAAATTGTCATACTAATTTTTAGTACCACTTTTCGCCGCCGCAGCGCTGTACATTTTTAAATACTAAAATAATCGAAGGCGATACGAAAACGTTGTCGCAAATTATTCATGTACTACAGGTGTGAAGACGTGAAAGAGTCCAGTGCCCGTACGGAGTGGTTGTACGGTTGTGTGGAGACATCGGCACCGACCGGGTTTGTGCTGCAGATCAGCGTGTTCTCCACCTGGGGCGACCCCTACTACGTGGGGCTCACGGCCGTGCAGCTCGTCGACCCGCACGGGAACATCATACCGCTCACTGAGACTAGTCAGTACCTATTACACCACTATGGCGAACATATTATCAAGTATACCACCTGTTAAAAGCGTTAAATTTTAAAAGATAAAAGGATGAGTAAAGCTTCAAGAAGGTTAGAGTGCTAACAGCTGATATAGATTTTTGGATAATAAATAACGTTAAAAAACGTTAAACTGCACAGGTATTTTGAATATGGAACATATTCGACCTATATGGAATTTCAGACAAATTAATCAATAACGTGCATCAATTCATTAAACATAATCTGAACTCATACGTTCATATTTGTACGCCTAACAAGTGTTTCAGTTATAAACTCTCTAGTGTAATGAAGTAAGTCGTGAATGTGTGTGTGTGTGTTGTGAGCAGACGTGTGCGCGCACCCGGCGAGCGTGAACGTGTTGGAGGGCGTGGCGGGCGACGCGCGCACTCCGGACAAGCTCATCGACACACACACCGCGCCGCCGCACTCCTGGCTCGCCCCGCTGCTGCCGCACACGCTCAACAGGTACCACACTACCGCACATACTGATAGGGTTGCCACACACATCGACACACACCGCGCACTCCTGGCTCGCCCCGCTGCTGCCGCACACGCTCAACAGGTACCACACTACCGCACATACTGATAGGGTTGCCACACACATCGACACACACCGCGCACTCCTGGCTCGCCCCGCTGCTGCCGCACACGCTCAACAGGTTCCACACTACCACACTACCGCACATACTGATAGGGTTGCCACACACATCGACACACACCGCGCACTCCTGGCTCGCCCCGCTGCTGCCGCACACGCTCAACAGGTACCACACTACCACACTACCGCACATACTGATAGGGTTGCCACACACATCGACACACACCGCGCACTCCTGGCTCGCCCCGCTGCTGCCGCACACGCTCAACAGGTACCACACTACCACACTACCGCACATACTGATAGGGTTGCCACACACATCGACACACACCGCGCACCCCTGGCTCGCACCTCTCTATTATATATCCCTTTAATTTTCAGAGTGTTCTTCGTGTTCGATACTCCAGTGACCGTCTATGGTATGAAGATTTGGAATTACGGCAAAACTCCCACAAGAGGTGTCAAGGAGTTTGGTGTAAGTTCCACTACTAATTTTATGATCGATGCAAATTTTCAATTATTCTTTACACTCCTAACATTCAGGTGTTGATGGACGATCTCCTGATTTACAACGGGACTCTGGATTGTGCCAAAACTGATGAGCCTCTGTCACCTCAGTGGATTTGTTTACAAAACGATGATATGGACTTGACTCCTAGGTAAGTGACGCAACACACAACATATAAATGGAGAAAATATTTTACATATACACAACGTTTTCATAGTTATAATCACACACCCACACACACGCGCGCGCGCACATACCTTCACGCCAAGTCCCTCACGGGATAGGCAGAGATTATTGAGCGATAATTCGTACACTAATCTAATATGTATAACTAACTCGTAAGTTTCTTTGTTCCCAGTCCATCCGACATCAGCCAGCGAACTACGACGAGCGGGTCCAATGAATCGGCCGATCCTAACGCAAGACCCCACACAAGCGTACATTCCTTCACAAAAAAAATGTCACACTGATAATGAATGCCACTAAAAATTAAGAACTATTTTCAATACAAACATGGCATGACTTTGAAATAATCGTTCTAAAAATTGTATACTAACATTTTCAGTGCATTTTTGCACGTGAATGTACATTTCGTATTTTCGATATTGCCCCATTCTGTATCCATTTAAGTTAATTTAGGGAAATGCTTAATTTTTTTTACCGTGTTTCGTAGGTCTATAAATAAACTGAAAATTATACAGGTGAGTAATTCGAAAGAATATTATACAATACCCAATTTAAGTGCTGTCTTGTGTAATGGGTGAAGTGAATATCGTTTGTTCGTGACGAGTATTGTCTTTGATAAATTAATAATAATGCTATCGCGGGTTCAATATAAGTAAATAATCATTAATATATTTATAAAAAGGATAAATACAAATTATACTTAATTTAAACGAAGAAATATAATGAGTTGAGCACAATTTTGTAGATTGCACGTTAATGCAGCGAGTTGTTAGTACGCGTTAGCGTAAGTTTTTTAATGGAACTTAAACAGCGATGTATTAAAAAATCAAGTAGACTGCACATGCGCCAAAGTTACGTTATTTATACAACAATATCTAATAACGACGAATTTGTTACATACCTCATGAAAAATAGAAAAATGCTGGGAAAATTAATATGCTTTAAAGATAGGTTTAGGATTAAATTACTTTACTCGTGCTCCGTCTATTGGTGTGGCGTTTGTGACGTCGCAAGTCGCAGTTAAATTATTGTGCGCTATGTGGGAATGTCTGATGTAATGTTTATACTATAAATAAAGGTGCATCACTTTGGGGAGTGTTGTTTTTTATTATAATACCATGTATCCACAATTAAAATACATTGGTAGCTGCTTTAGAAAATTAACAAAATTACACCTTACGAATCGTAAAATTTACGCTGATTATTGATCAACAACCAAAAGGAAAAGTAAGTAAGTTGAATATAAAATCGAAATCTTTGGTAGCAACTAGTTAGGGTTAACCAAAATAAAATTCAACTTTAATTATTGTAAGTGTCTGTAGGGTTTTAAGGTAACTATTTATGTAGGGGGCCGTACCATGATTGCCGTGGTGGCCTTGTGGTTGAACTCACGACCTGTCACTTGATAGGCCCAGGCTTAAACCCCAGCCTGTACCAATTAGTTTTTTTTAGCTTAAGTACAATGATTTATCAAACCATGAGCTTTTAAAAAGAGAGATAGGGCGCTTTGGGATTTCCCGTGGGTTTTCCCATTAAAATTGGAGCCGCCCGGGCACTGTACCTTCACCTTACAGAAGACCGCAGTCAAATAACACTACTTTGATTTAGTGTTGTGTTTCTATGGTGAGTAAGGTTGCCAGTGCTCCACGAGGAAACGCTGCGCTAGTAGTAATACTGCTAGCACAGTGACTCCTCCACAACAGGGTTGGCAACCCGTAAGTGATATCTGACACCTTAATGGTATAAAAATATATTGATAAATAAAACAGGAACTACAATCAACCTAGTATATTATTAAGCTAGCACATCACAGACTGTTGTTTTATAAACGGCACTCTTCATTTGGTGACAAACATGTTCACGATCTCACTATAATTGTATTTACATTCACGATCTATGACAAGAACTTTGGCAGTAATCATTGTGAATCGATATCAATTTTGAAGGCGGTGCAAACCATCTGTCTTAATTTCATGTAATATTTAAATATCTTTAATAATTGCGGTAGTATTTTAAGAAAAAAAACGATTTTCAGTCAAAAGTTTATCGAAAAAGTTTTCATCTTTTGTTCGGTATTCTGATATGAGACTTACACAATATTTTTAGTCCAATAAGTAGTCTTTAAGGCTGACAGGTGGAATGCACCGTTTAAAAAAAACATACAGTCGACTTGAGAACCTCCCCCTTTTTTGAAGTCGGTTGAAAATCAGAGATAAATAATTAAATAAATGTAAATGTCTGGTCATTAGCTAGTCAATACATTAGTCTTGAAACATTCGCAACAGTAAGAGCAATAATAAGTCTAAGGTGAGAGTAAAATTATAAAAAAGATTTGTACTCTACAAGAGTAATCTACCGAAATCATTACATACGTCCGCGCCGGTCGAACTAATTATCAAAAAGTATCTAACTACACTACACTAGCTAGGGAAAGTATACTTTATTGCATCGTATCATTAGGTGTTTATCTTAATACATTCTCTCGAGAAACTAAAACTATTCTGCATGATTAAAATAAACTATAACGCCCAATTATGTATAGTTCGCACCATTAAATAATCGCATATGATCTGACAACTGACAACCATTTTCGAATAACATTACAAAATTCGACTTATTTCATTACTATCAGTCTACGTCAGTACGACAAAGGTCGCAAGAAGCTTCAACTCATATGTAACGTTAGTGGAAGGCAATAAGGTGTCCATTGGCTTGTCAAACAATGCCTTCAGACGTTATTGGAGCTTCTAACGAATAAGGAACTTTAACTACAGGCATTATGGTGTAAATTATCTTGGCTAGCTGAAGAAGTAGACTGACTCTAACACACTGTTTATATCGAAATTCCCTTTGCTGGGCACTTGTTGCAGCAAGCTGTTGACTCGTTTCTTGTTGGCTGCGCCTTGGCTTTGGTCCTCGAGCTCACTGCAATACAAACATATTCCAAGATTTTCACTATGACTACATAGTATAAAACAAAGTCGCTTCCCGATGTCTATCCCTATATATGCTTAGATCTTTAAAATTACCCAACGGATTTTGATGCGGTTTTTATATATAGAATGATTCAAGGCGAAGGTTTTTATGTATAATTCATTTGGGTTTTGTAAGTATTTTATATGGCTAACGCTGGCTGCGCGAAGCCGGGGCGGATCCCTAGTTTATCTATACAATTACTATTTATATTATAAGGGGTTGCCGAGGGTCGGAAACGCGCGAGTGATACCTATGATGTCGCAAGCGTCCATAGACTACGGTAACCGCTAACCATCAGGGGCCCGTATCCTTGTCTCCTACCCTAGTGATATAATAAAAGGAGTAGCTGATAACGGCGCCAATCGTCGCAGAGGCGGAACGTCAGTAGACGATCTGTACCATGTGTAAATCTTCTTATTTTATCCGATTCTAACAAACTTCTTTCAAAGTAATATCTTGTGCGCCAAACTTATACAATATTCTAACAATAATAATGTGTTAATTTATGTGTTACCAATATTTTAAAACTGCATTCTTTTTAATAACTAATATTGTAATATTATGTTAAGATATTTTCATACCTCTCGTGATAGCTGTATTTCTCAACGAGGAAATTGGATAAGTCTTCTAATATCGGCTGCGAGTGGAGAGCGACGAACTGTTCCCGACATATCTGGAAATGTGATAAGGCAAGATTTACAAACAAGAATACGAGTCTAGTGTTAGAGAATTATTAAGTTTCTAAAATAGGTTGTGTTTGTTGCATTAAAATGTCATGCATTCTAACGCTTGTCGGAGTTTTTGGAGATATTCCACGGCAGTAGCAGATCGCAACAAGACTTTAGGTCAGAGGCAACCTATTGACCAAAATGATAGATCACTTCATACAAAGTCTATATATTATTTGCAATGATCCTATAAATCAGCCACAAAATGAAACCTTAAATACACGAATACACACAAAAGATCACTGTAACACGATATCAACGAGACCGCTGGTCTGGTGGTTAGTAACTGTTACGCTAGGGGTCGCGGATTCGAATCCCGCTGGGGCAAACATATACGTGACCAACAGGTTTGCCTTGCGTCTGGGTGTTTGGTATGTATTCATAAAAAAAACAGCTGCTGGTTCCCATAATACATCGTAGTTTTGTTTAGTTTGAGGTTGGATGGCGCTGCGTGTAATATAAAAATAAAAATCGAGACTGGAAAATATGAGTACCGCTCCGCCTGATGGCCGCCCAAGTGTATACCTTGTTCATCCGGTCGACGGTGTGCGGGTGCGTCCAGAAGCAGTCGTGCACGGACACGAAGGTGACGGCGGCCGCCTCGCAGTGCAGCCCCGTCAGCATCATGTGCGACGAGTCCAGCGAGTGGATGAAGTTGGGCGGGAACGCGTTGCGCTGCTTCATCGTGCATGGACGTCTGGGGACCATTCATTTTTTGATTCTAGCTATGTTTATTAGCCTATGACCTTCCCCAGGTAATAATCTACCTCCTTGCTAAAGGACATCGTCCATTTTGGTCCAAATCTGAAAGTGCCGGCCATTGCAATATTTTTGTACATTCCCTTAGAGCCTGCCTGTCTGAACTTGGGATTATTACTATTGGACCAAAGTTGTAGGACCATAGTCGTTGATTTTATTTGTGTTCGAAAATCTGAATATTCATAAATTTTTGTTGAAAATAGAAATTCAATATAACCAAAACAAATTAAATGTCCTGTAATGTCCATCTTTGGTGTCATAGTAATAAATGCTCAGACGAACAAGCTCTAACAGAATATACAAAAACAATGCGTTTCGGATTTGGACCAAATCTCTATGAAACATGGATGATGTCCTTTCAGTACGATCTGTTCAGCGGTTTAGTCGTGAAAAGGTAGCAAACAGAGTTACTTTCGCAATTATAATATTAGTATGGATTTACTTGCTGGCCCCTCAGACGTTGTCCTGTCTTAGCTATGAATTTATTTGTCAAATACTTCATAGGAAAAAGGACCTTTAGTTGATCCCGAAATTATAAATGTTCCGGTTAATTTTTTTTCTTTTCCTAAGAACTTTCTCATGACAATAACAAACAAAAAAATCAGCGAAATCGGTCTAGCCGTTCACGTGTGATGTAGTGATGAATAAATGATTTTTTATTTTGTTACAAGCGTCAAAAACGTTGTAGTAATTAAAATCCTCTGGATTGTGGATATGATATTTATCTACACTGATATTAAAAAGAGGAAAGATTTGTATTTTTGTGGGTTTGTATTGAATAGGCTCCGAAACTACGGGACCGATTTCAAAATTTCTTTCACCGTTAGAAAGCTAAATTATCACTGAGTAACATAGGCTATATATTAAACTAGCTGCCCGGCCCGGCTTCGCACGGGTAGACACAATATTTGATAAATTTCTATCCGTGCGAAGCCGGGGCGGGCCGCTAGAGTGTTTATATGTTAAAAGAGAGGTAGGGCGATTTGGGATTTCGTGGGGTTTCCCATTTAAATTGGAGCCGCCCGACTGGGGACTGTACCTCCACCTTACAGAAGACCGCAGTGAAATAACACTACTTGATGTAGTATTGTGGTAAGTAAGGTTGCTAGTGCTCCACGAGGATACGCTGGGCTAGTAGTAATGCTACAAGCACAGTGGGCTAGTAGTAATGCTACAAGCACAGCGAGTCCTCATCAACAACATGGTTGGCACCCCGTTAGTGATACCCCAGGTATTGCTAGGACAGCTGTAGCTAGGCTGGACCTAACTACAGCTGGCTAAAACTACGTGTGTATTTCAAGAGTGAAATGGCGCTTTATATTGTCTGCCTACCCCGTGAGGGACTTGGCGTGACGATGTGTATGTGTATGTAGTGGTATATGTAGTGGTACAGACTGGTGGTGGTCGAGCGGCGCGGAGGCGGGGCAGAGCCTCGGGCCGGCGCGGCGATGGTAGGGCTGCACCACCGGCAGCCCCAGCGGGGTCACCCACTCCACGCTCTCGCCGCACACGCCAGAGATTAACCTGACACAAAAACTAAACTCAAACACAAAATAGAGCCCATTTTGGCCACAGCCAAAATGGGCTCTATTTTGTAATAAAATTTACTTAATTTCCACGTAGCAGCAACATAAATAATGGCTGTTTTGGTTACTAAAGTTAAAAAAAAACACCGCTGATCTAAAATGACGTATACGACATCGACAATGACAATATATTGCAATATTTATACAAAATATAGCGAGTCCGTAGCCGTCTTGTAGGCACTACATACGTCTTGGAATTTCTTCTCAGACGTATGCAGGTTTCTTCACAGTAAAGCTCGTGATGCAACTAATCACTACACGTAACTTTAAGTTACTAACTTAGAAGAACTCATTGGCACAGACCGGTGGGTTTCGAACTGGCGTCGCTAGAATAGGAGGCACGCTGGACACGGCGCCACCACGACATTTAAAGAAAATTTATGATTATTTATAAAAAAAAAGTGTACAAACTTGGCGCAGTCAGTGAACCAGTCCTGGATGAGCTTGGTGGAGGTGAACATCTCCCTCAAGCTGTCGAAGGTCTTCACCGTCAAGTACTGGGAACACGCCCACACGTGCTCCTTGGGGAAGTCCTCGATGTCTGCCAAACATATGGTACCAACTATAACATTGTACTGCATTCACGCTCAGGCGGATCCCGGGGGGTCATGACCCCCGCCCGGGGCTAGGTCTATCCATTCAGGTGACGGAATTCATAATTAGTTTCGATAGAAGACAAAACAGATAGTAAAATTGCTAATTGATTTACATTATTTTAACGTGCAAAAATAATTAAACTTTATTTATGGATCCGCTCTTGCAGTATTGTATTTAACGAATACTGAAACGCCGGTCAAGTCTAATGCCATATTAATTTTGAGTGGCCTCCCATTTTACTTGCGAAATTGCATTTGGATCGCTTCAAACAGTTAAGTGAGCCTTCAAATTTTGAAAATCGTTTCAGTATTCGGCCATCAGTTCAGGTAAGGTAATGAGTACTCGAACCAGCGGGCATTATGAAAAGATTGATGAATGCTAGGCTAGTAGTAATGCTGCTAGCACAGTGAGTCCTCATCAACAACATGGTTGGCAACCCGTTAGTGATACGCCTGGTATTGCTAGCGGCTATAGGCTACGGTGACTGCTTACCATCAGGTGGGCCGTATGCTTGTGTCACCTAAGTGGTATAAAAAAATAACTTATGCAATAAAGATGTATAATATACCTTTGAGTTGTTTAGCGATCTGCAGCCTCGCGCCGAACCTGGTGACGCCGTACACGGTGGTCATGACAGTTTGTTTGATCACCTTCCTCCTCACGAAGCCGTCCAGCATCACCGCGGCCGGCACCCCGGCCGCCGCGTCGCGCGACCTCATCTCTTCCACCTGTTGGACCACAAACACAACCATACACAAATAACATTCATCACATACTGGTGTCGATTCTTTTGTTCAAAATTACTAAACTTAACTAATATGACAGATCTAAAAGTCTTGCTATCCCTTTCTCATGTGCGTTAAATAAGGATGGCAATATTTTTAGACCTGTCAAATTACTTAAGTTTAGTCATTTTTAACAACAGAATTGGCACCATTATATTTATATAACGACGTAATTTATATATACGACTCAGGGACAGGTCTCTCATTTATATAAGTTACACCGATGTACCGGCACAGAAGAATTATATTTAAAAGGTGCGAAAAATTCTTAGCCAATCGTAACGCTCCGCGTAAACTAGTTCGGTTGTTATTGGTTGATGCGTGCGCGCCATGTTCGGTACCCGCTGTATCGCTGTGTCTCGACAGTTGCGAGTCGTACTGTGACAACGTGGCGTAACATAACGCAATAAAGTCTATATTTCAACGGTATTAAGTGCTCGTATTCAATTGGCATAGCTTGCTCTCCTTTGTGCAGACGAATTTTGCCGATGCTACTTATAAAAGTGGTAGACCTGTAACTCTTTGTTGTATACAAGCTGCAACGTTGATCGTCGTTAGTTTTGTTTGTTCAGTGGTGCGGGCGGGCCTGGTTTTTTTTTACCACTAAGGCAGCGAACAAGCATACCCGCCTGATGGAAGCGGTTACCATAGCCTATGGACGCTTGCAACACCAGGGGTATCACTCGCGCGTTGCCGACCCTTTATGTATGTAGAGGTGGTGTGTGTGTGGTGTGTGTGGTGTGTGTGTGCGCACCAGCGCGGCGACGGCGGTGTAGACGTCCTGCGGGCGCGGGCGCGGCGCGAGGTTGACGGCGGCGGCGCCGGCCGCGTCTCCCCCGAGCGCGGCGTAGTGCTGCAGCCCGTTGCACGACCCGTCCTGGTGCACCGGGAACCCGCACATGTACTCTGCACACACACATAAACGTTACTATGAGAACTAAGCATACGCTGCGCTTGTAGTAATGCTGCTAGCACAGTGACTCCTCAACCAAAAAAACATGGTTGGCATCGCGTTAGTGATATCCCCTAGTATTACTAACTGCTAATCAAATCAAAAATCAGTTTAGGCCCTAATAAGGCACTTATGAAGGTCTAAATTACCACCGGTTCGGAAAAAAAAGCCACCTAAGAAGAAACGGCAAGAAACTCAGTGCTTTGTCTTTTTTTTTCATGTAACAATCATGATATAACAATTTGTAACAAAATTCTTCTAGACATTGGTATGAAATTACAAAAATGAAAGCTACCAAGTTGGTTTTGTCACTGCTTTCATGAAATACATATTATAAACTATTACAATTACCAGGAGCGGGGAGCCACTTGTGCAGTGAGTCTATATATTCCAAGCATTTACATAATCATTGCTATGATAAGGGTGACTGCTTACGATCACGAGGGCCGTATGCTTGTGTGCCACCTTAGTGGTATAAAAAAAACATATCACTTAGCGCTGTACTACAGATGCCATACAGACAGCGGGGCGAGAATATTTGCAACATAAGGTTGACAACGCAACGTCCATAAAGATAACGTCCAACAGGCAGACAGGACATGGTATATTTAATTGATACGAATCCCTCTATTTTATCTTTCATAGCAATATTTTATAATACATATGAGACGAACGTGAATCACAGCGAAAAGTTAGGAAATATGGGTGTTTTATATCGCTGCGAAAACCTTTAAGCTTCCAGTAAAGAACATCTCTTTGTCGTCTCCTTTTGGCTATAGACTTATGTTTAACAATTGTAATGCTGACCTTCAGGATTGGGTGCCTCGAGAGCGTTCCGGATCTCCATGCAGCAGGCGAGCGTCTGCCAGGGCTCCTCAGACTTGGTCCACCAACCTTCGCCCGCCAGCGGCCGCGAGGCTGAGTCTATGATCTTGTCTATTATGCTCTCCGCGTACTCCAGTCTGGATTATAAGCCATCAATTAAAGTTTAATAGCTGATACCTGTAAGCCGCTGCTACGCTCGCGTCGATGTTGTGGTTAAAAACAATAATGTTCAATTGAAAATAAGGGGTTATAGCCTTTCCATGTGATAACGCGGACAGTTATTTTTGCGACTATAATACATACAATTTTTTATTCAGTTTGGATCCGACTAAGGCACTTATAAACGTCGAGTACTACCTACTTTACCACCGGTTTGGAAAGAAGCCACCCGAAAAACAACTAACTAACTTCGTGTTGATTCATTTTTTAAACTAACATAGTAAATTTACTTTAAGTAGCTAAAAAAATTGTTCCGTTTTTAGATTTTTTTAATATATGATGATGGTAAGCGGTTACCGTAGCCTATGGACGCTTGCAACACCAGGGCTATCACTGCCGACCCTAAAACCCTATTGCCAAGCTATACCTCTCATCGACTGTGTTGTTCTTCATAGTGCCGGTGAGGTTGACGGCGTGGAGCTTGAGCCAGCGTAGGCCTCCGGGCCCTAGAGGCTTCTTGGCCGCGAAGTGAAGCAGCGCGCGCTGAGCGTCCGCCCCCAGCTGCGACACGTGCGGCGGCACCGCGTACACGCGCCCGCGGAAGTCCATGTTGTGCGGCAGCCAGAATATACTGTCCCTGGATATCACATTGCACTATCTCTTACACCTTTCGTTTGCCAACACGATATACAGCAGAATTTAGAACTTCCTCCGCAAACTAATAACGCAAAGAAGTTTTATCGACAAATTGAGAACACATTCTCGTGCCTCATACAACTTGGCTTTGAAATATATGGTAGTTTTGGATAAGCATCCTTCAAGTAATGCTTAATGTATACATCTACTAGATAATGACTGGCAACACTAACCAGACGTAAAAAAAAATCGGGTACGTATTTTGAAATATTTTTAACTGTTTTAAATTATAAGGAATTACACTATAATTTATTTAAATGTATTAATTAACCAGTGTATACAAGTGCAAGATACTGGCGCAAATTCAAAATATACGACTTGTGAGAACTCGTAGAAGCAATTCGTACTGAATCATGTAATTAGTTATGATATATCATAGATACAGTTCTATTTTTATACCACTAAGGCGACAAACAAGCATACGGCGCGGGTGATGGTAATCGGTTACCGTAGCCTATGGACTTTGGATATCACTTGCGCGTTGCCGACCCTTACATACCTGAAGTGGTTAGCGAGAGACAGTTTGTAGAGTGAGTCGCACCAGAGCGAGTGCATCTCGGCCCTCGCGCGGTTGATGGCGAGACGGCGTTTAAAGGCCTCGCTCTTGTCTGGGCTCGAGGCCTGAGTCTTGTCCGAGGCCTGAGTGTGGTCGGAGGCCTGAGTCTTGTTACAAGTCTGCGCAAGCGCGAACTGTGACGTGTCCAGAGATGTCGCCGGCGGTGGTATGTCCAACTTTTTGTTGCCGCCAGCTCTGAAGACCGCAAGTCATATTATACATAATATATTATTACCTAGCTTTTGCCCGCGACTTCTTTGACGTGGAGAAGTGTTTTTTTTTTGCGGAATTAAAATTTACTATTCGTAATGGACTAACAGCATTCACATGGCTATGTACCTTCTAAACCTAAAAAAACAATATAAATATTACATCAATACACTTTACATCAATGCTCAGGAAAAAAATAAACAGGGGTCCGCTCCATCCATAAGTCTCAAATAAAGAACTGACAGCGGTTGACATTTATGTTAAATTTTCGTTCCATAAGTTTGTCATCAATCAATTATACTGCATGGTCCTTCGAGCTGGATCAATTATAATCAGTTTTACTTTCCCTTCAAGAAATAGGTACTTGCTTCCACTTTTTTTTATACCACTAAGGGACACACAAGCATACGGCTCACCCGATGGCAGATAAGCAGTCACTGCAACTTATAGCCGCTAGCAATACCAGAGACATCACTAAAAAGTTGCCAACCCTGTTGTTTAGGAGGAGTCACTATGCTAGCAGCATTACTACTAGCCCAGCGTATCCCCGTGTAGCATTGGCAACCTTACTTACCGCAGAAACACAACACTTCATCAAAGTAGTGTTATTTGATTGCAGTCTTCTGTATAGTCCGCAGTCGGGCGGCTGCAATATTAATGGGAAAACCCACGGGAGATCGCAATTCGCCCTACCTTTGTTTTTTAGCTCATGGTGTGATCACTGTACTTTGAAGAACTCATTGGTACAGGCTGGTTTTTGAATCGGGCCCATCAGTTGACAGGCTGTTGCTTCAACCACCAGGCCACCACGGCATTAAAGCGCACGTTTGTACGCACCTCTTGAACAGCTTCATAAGATTGCATCTGAAATAAGAACTTACCTGAATATCTGTATTTGTAGGTCGAGTATGGGTTTGTTGATGACCCAGGGCACCTCCCCCAGTTGGTTGAGGCTGTCCAGGACGGGGAACAGCGAGCCTGGTGGAGCTTCCTCCAGCCGCTTCCACTGCTTCATCACGTAGAACGGCATTCTGCGGTCAGAACACTGCTTGAATTGTACATCCATTTATTTATTTTTATTTAATCATTTATACAACAATAACTAACAGCGCGAGAGGAGATATTAAAAGGATTTCATTATTGAAACGCAAAATTTTCTTATTGATAATCCGCATTTCTCTAAATCAAGGCTGTCCAAACCACGGTTACACCGATACAACGGTTATTGTTGCTTCTTCTTCATAAGAAACAATAAAAAATTATAGTGTATCATTGGGGTCGTGGGGGATGTGTATAGTACCTGATGAAGGGCGTGGGGTGTGTAGAGGGTGTGTAGAATTTGATGAGGGGTGAAGGGAGTGTGAGTAGTACACGTTGAAGGGCGAAGGGGGTGTGTGGTACCTGATGAAGGGCGTGGGTGTGAGCAGGTAGGCGCCGTGGCTGGTGGCGGTCCAGGGCGCGGGCGGCGCGCGCGTGGGCGCGAGGGCGGCGCGCACGCGCAGGCCGGGCCGCGCCGCGCCCGCCCACAGCCGCGCCAGCTGCGGGTGCGGCTTCAGCTCCAGCCGCACCAGCCGGCCCCAAGGACGGTGCACCTTGTACACGCCAGGCAGCTTCTTCCTACACACATACACACCGGCACGTGTTCAACTTGTAGGATCAGGTGGATTGAGTTGAAACAGAAAGAGAGAGTTTATTAATTACATATAAAAGTAGTGATATTCGGTAATATGTAGTGATATACTTCCATGAAATAATTTAAGAATGTTAAAGGAGCAAGTGATATGCAAGTCACGAGTGAAATGGCGCTCTATACTCTCTCCCTACCCCAAACAGGATTTGGATTGATTATATGGATATAGGTATGTAAAACATATTGCCGTGACGTAGGCAATATTATTAGCGTTCTAATTACTTAACAATCGACCCATTGGGTTTTGTAGGCTAGCTAGAGTTACTTACTGCTTAGTGGTGTTCTTGAACATGTTGACGTCAATCTTCACGTCATTGATGATAATGTTGTACAGGAACTTTCCAATGTTCTGTCGCATCTCCATCGGCCACGGTTCTTCTTCCAAGTCCTACAAACAATATTATGTTATAATGAAAAAAAAGAACGCTGCGATTAGAAGAGCTACTTGACTGCGTAAAAAAATCAATACTGATTCAATTCGTGCAACCACATTTATTCTATTTAAAGCACAATACAAGTCAAAATAATTATAACATAGCTTAGAGATAATAATAACCTTTTTTTTTTTTTGTTCATATTTTCATTCACACACGCCATTGAATTAACTATGTAACTCTTACAAAGATGACGAAACTAACGATAACAATCTTAACAATTAAAATCTATCAAGCAAACGCGGCACTCGAAATACACAAGCATCTATCCATAGACACTACCTCTATCTGGGTGAAGCGTAAGCAGTAAGGTTATTAAAAAGGTAGACTTACTAAGCTGGGCCCCTCCCTATTGAGATGCACCAAGCTCTGCCAAGCCTGGCGCGCGTTGAGCGGCGCAGTAACGCCATCTAGCGGTCGCCTGTGCAGGTACCACTCGCAGTACTGCGCGTATATGCGCGTGATCTTGTCCAGAACGCCGTTACGACGATGTTGCTCGATTTGATACCTTGCAAATTGCAATAATGATTTGTGAACATTTTCGACATAGTATTTGATGTCTCTTCCCGCCCTGAAAGGAACTTGGAGTGATGATATGTATGAATTCATTTCTTTTTTCTTATGACCTTTCGTAATTATATTTTAGTATATTCGCTGTGATGACTATAAGAATAAGGATTGGTAACGCGCTAGTAATTTAGTGATAACCCTGAGAGCAAGCGTTTGTAGCTATAGGCTACGGTTGCTTATGATCTTCCTAGTGTAAATCAATTGGTTTAAAAATGTTAAAAACACGCTTCAGAACGAATTTATCCTGATGAATCTGGTCATGACTGCAGGACAAGTTATGATATTGATTGCCCCCGGGGCTTAGTAGTTAGCAGGTGTGCAATTATTCAAAACAATCGGACGTCTTAGAGTTGGTAAAAATGACGTTGAAAGGTCCCGTTAAATTGATACACACATACAGGTGGAGGTAATAAAGCTAGTTTATACGGCAGGATATAGCAATTAACATGTGTATACTTGTGATAGACTTGCGTGCCGAGATCTTTGTGCAGCGCTTTGAGCGTGGGGCTGTACGTCTCGCTGCCGTCCACCAACTTGCTCACCTCGCTCATCAGCAGCTCCACGAACTGATCCACCTGTACACGACACACGCACATACAAACACGCTTACATACATACATCATCGTTATCATCAGCTTTTCTTTAGATCCCACTGCAGGGTATAAGCCTTCTCCCCAGTGTGGCATGTATTCCGGTCCTGTACAGCTCGCGTCCATAGTTAGCCGCAGATGTTTGTTATATCGTCTGACCACCTAGCAGGCGGCCGGCCTCGGGCGGGGCTCGGTCATACAACATACATACTATTATAAACGCGTAAGTAACTCTATTTCTTTCACGACTAACTGGCTGAACGGACCGTAATGAAATTCGGCAATCTGAAAGATTACGCGGGCGAAGCTCGGGCAAAAGCTAGTACATACATACATATACATATACATATATATGGACCGCTTTACCTAACGTCAAAATAATGAATATTGTAGAATGGCACATACTTGTAAGACCTTGAGGTAAGGGTAGAGTGTGATGGCGTTGTGCGAGGCGGAACTCTGCGACTTGAGAGTGCCGAGGTTGCGCACGAACGCTTCCCGCACCACGGCGCGCCATTCCTTCTCTGTCTGCGCCAGTTTCTCCCTCTAATATTGACATCATTCAAATCAAAATTCGAGTTTTTGGGCTTGCTTGTTTTTTGCTGTCATATGGCTTTTGAGTAAAGTGATTATTCATATTGGTCAATAAATTACCTGTGACCTGTTACGATATGCTACTGCCGGGGATCGTCTCCAAAAAGTCAAATAAGCATTAGAAAGATTGACACTAGGCATTTTAATGCAACACGAGTTGATATTGAGAAAATTATTAAATTACACTCAACATTGGCAAAAATTGCCATAGATAGGAATAAGAAAAAGAAATATTAGACTAGAAAGAATGACCATGCTATAACGCCTGAACGTTATTATTGTATTACTTTTAATACCATAAATATTGCAATCGTCAATAGGCCACCCTAACAGCTTAGCATCAAAGAGTCGATATGTGTGCGGTACTAAAAAAAAACAATTACTCACACAAAACTTGACCATTCGCGACTGGTCGTCTTTAACATCAATATTCTCCACTTCAAAATCTCCTTTCATCTCCAGCTCTATCTGTTCGTTGCCCTTTCTTATCATATCGTCCAAGGGCACCAGTCCGTCTGCAGGGGACTTGGTCAAACCCGCCCTCTGTTCTACGTTGTCCAACTTGAGTCTGTCCAGCAATGGGCACACATAGTCTAGCATAGGAGGAGTGTAGTTAGGCTCGAAATCTGGCTGAATTGTCCGTATCGCTTTGAGGACTACTTCACGTTGGTCGTACAGGAATTTTGTCTTATCCATCAAATCGTTAAGACACATGTTCTGAAAAAAAAAAACTTTTCATAGACAAATGATGATAAAGCTCAAAATAGTTTTCGGTCCATTGGTACACTGCAGTAACAAGTTGTGTAAAATTCAAAATATACATCCATTTTAAAAAAAAACGGGTTTTTGGGCCTTCAAAAATTATTGTTACTATCATTACCTTATCTTCTAGTTGTTTCTTGAAAAAGTCAAGAAGTAATATCTTGTTGGTATGTTTGCTTCTTTCGATACATTCAAACACGGCCGCGTACGTTTGTGCATTTGGTTTGATACCATCCTCTGCCATCATTGCTAGCAATTCTTTCGCACTTTCCAGTTGACCCTGCAAATATCAGAAGGCTTTTATGTTCCTAAATTATTATAGCCGTAGCCTATAGTCGCTAGAATTACCAGGGGTATCACCAACGGATAGCCAACCATGTTCTTGATGAGGACTGACTGTGCTTGCAGCATTACTAACAGCCCAGCGTATCCTCATGCAGCACTGGCAACCTTACTTACCGCAGCAACACAACACTACATCAAAGTAGTGTTATTTGTCTGCGTCTTCTGTAAGGTGGAGGTACAGTCCTCAGTTGGGCGGCTCCAATTTTCATGGGAATACCCACGGGAAATCTCAATTCGCCATATCTCTCTGAACACTGTATATTCCCTATATTGCCACACCACATTGATATAACATTGTGTGTACGTATACATCTGAATTTCAGCCGCTTTTCTCTGTATTCCATTAACATTTTCCCGAAAGGTGGAGGAGTTACCTGTACTCTTCTCTGAAGTCTAGCAGGAGCAACGTTACTAATAATAAAACTCATGAAGATAGGTTAGCTGTTTAGCCGTGAGAAATTAACAATAAGGTAGACAAACAGACAGTTAGTTACTAGTAATATATAGTATAATAATAAATAGTATGTATGAAATCGTCGCACAAAATGTGTCAAGCACTGTCTACTGAAAAATCTGTGGAAATGTATTTCAAATGATCAATATTCTTTTGCCAAATAGATATGTACTTATTACTTTTATGTTGTATTAATTAGTATTTATATACTTTTATGTATATATACTTTTATGTTCATAGTGACAGTATGTAGTAGGTAAGGTGTATAATTACCTCAATTGCGTATCCATGTAAAAGTATATTGTATATTTTGACATCAGTGACTTTAGTGTGTTCCGGCACTCGGTTCCCTCTCGACCTGTAATACTGTAGCACATGTCGGCCCTGCAACATTGTGGTGATCAAGTCAGCACTAAGAAAAATCATATCTCACCATTTGGTAATTACATCTGCAGCTAAAACTTATGACTTAAATAAAGTTTTACGAGCTTGAATTTAAGAACAATCTTGTACACTTGTCTATAGTAATCTATTACATTTAAAGGACATCATCCATTTTGGTCCAAATCTGAAACGGCCGGCTAACGCATTTTTTTTTGTATATTCAGTGCCGGTAGCAGTAACATTGTCGACAACGTATTCGAAAACGTAACTCGCGAAATATCAAAATTTTCATACTAATTTTTAGTTCCACTTTTCACCTCCGCAGCGCTGTTCATTTTTCAATACAAAAATAGTCGAAGGCGATACGAAAACGTTGTCGACAATGTTCCTGCTACCGGCACTGTTAGAGCTTGCCCGTCTGAACATATATTGCTATGACACCAAAGCTGTAGGACCTCTGTACTCGATTTTTTTTAGTTCAAAAATCTGAAATTCAAAATTTCAATAATCGTTGGCCGTCACTTTCAGATTTGGACCAAATTTCTATGAAACATGTCCTTTAACAATAAAATATTAAAAACGGATTAGTCTCGTCGGTCCATCCATTTGCTGTCAGCGGGCTATATCTACATATCTCATGATCGGTTATTACTTATTAGTAGACAGTTGAAAGTTCGTACAACTCTCGATGCGCGAGTCCAATTCGCTCTTGGCCGATTCTTTGTAAACATTGATTGAAAAATTATGTAAGAAAGAATGTTTCAATGTAGCATTGTTGCTCAATCATGTGAAAACGGGTCAAACGATTCGTATGATGGAGGTTATAAACTAAACTATATGTGTATTTGGTACACATATAGCTTATAACCTGGATTAACATTTTTATCCACGGAAAATATTAGGTTCCTCTGGGATACTAAGCTCGAAACGGACAAAGTCACGAGCAAAAGCTATTTGTTATATACGATAATTAAATAAACACCACTCTTTTTGCGTCGGGGTTAAAAAACCGTTGATGAAGCAGAAGAGGTAAAATACAGCAGTTCCCTTTGATTTGTGGTAGTGTAGGCCACTGACCTCCTGCATCATTTTAAGCGTGCATAGTAGCTGCAAGTGCGCAGACAAATGCCGGTGCAAGGATTGCTGTTTGCCGCGCCGCTCTATCTGCTTGAGGTCCTCCTTCATACTCAACTCTTGTAGTGCTCGACGTTTCTCGCGGTTTGCTTTACGTTTCTGCTTCATAGATTTTTTGCTGCAATACATGTACAGTATGATTTTAATTTCAGATGGCGATTGATAATCAATGTCAATGTGCATTTAACTAGACAACAATAGAAAATTTTTAAACATGTAGTGCGTGGCAAGGTATGTCTTTTTTATTTGATCTGAGGTTTGAATATAAAAGGGCTAAAGGATATGACTGGCATCAAAATATATCTCCTTACGCATTTTTTACATTCAAGCTCTTGGCCTTAGCTGCTTCCTTCAGCAGATCAGTCTCCTCTGGATGAAAGTCTACTTCCCTAACATCAGTCAGCTCTCCATGTGCTTCATCATACAAATCTTCTATTGCCGGGTGAGCTATACCTTGAGATCTAAAACCAATTTATAAATTACATACACACATTTGATTATTTATATAGGAACCCTATTTTTAAAAAAACCGGCCAAGTGCGAATCGGACACGCGCACCGACGGTTCCGTAGACACTTTTAGGTAAGGTTATAAGTAGGGGAACTTCAAATGAGGTCATTATTCAGTGACCCTAAACAGCGGGATTAAGGATCATTTTAAAAATTACGACATATTTACGGTTTTCAGATTTTATCCTTTACTTGTGCTGTAAGACACTGCTTCCTGCCAAATTTCATGGTTCTAGGTTAACGGGAAGTACCCTGTAGGTTTTGATTCCCTTGTCAAATTGCAAAATATACAGACATAACCAGTAATATCTTTTCTTCATATTGACTTACAGGTTTGATTATTTAACAGTTGAAAGGGACAACAGAACCGGGTATTTCATATTAATTTCAAATTTATAACTCCACGCGTTCTTGAAATAAAAAGACAACAGACAGACAGCCAGGTGGACAACAAAGTGATCCTATAAGGGTTAGTTTTTACCATTGAAGGTACGGAACCCTAATTAAACTTAATGTGTAGAAAAATATTGGTTGTCTTTTCTGAAATTGAAATATATTAAATTTAAGAGTTGTTTGTAACTGAGTGCAACTTTACATAGGTACTAAATAAAACTTACTGTAAGCTTGTAATATGATGCATAAGCTCTTGATCATAACTATCTAAATGGTTATCTATGAAAAGCTCTCTGAATACTGCATGTGGACTTTTTAATTGGCTTAAAGGTTGATCAGGATTGTTGGCCTCAGCCTTGGTCATCTCCAAGTCAAACTCTTGTGTTACACCTTCATTAATGGCATACCTAAGGTCTTGCAATCTCTGGTCATACAATGTTGCTCTACGAAAGTTATAATAACTATTTTTTACCATATCTACAAACTGTTTTGTCTTAAACCTCTCATGTACATTAGCTAGTTTGTGAGTTGTATAGACTAGAGCACATTTGTCATCTTCCAAAACTATTTCTTTTATTGCTGGAGCTTTCTTCAATATTTTATCCTTCACAGTTCTCAGTAATTCGGGGTCTACTTCTATGTTTGATTTCTTTATTGACTTGGCGGTCAGTTGGTGTAAATGACCAAGGGAAACTGGACTAGATGCTAATTTGGAAAGATGATCTGCATGCAGCTTGCTGATAGACACCTTCATTTCAGTCATAACTTTCTCACCCACTGAAAAATTATTAAAGAAACTACATATTATTCAGACCAGTCATCTTCAGTGTGGCCTAAGTACGTCACATGGTCCTGCGCGACATGCATTTCAAGGGTTTCAAATAATTAACCATAAAAGCTATATTTATTTTACATGCACTAATGACTAAAAAACAATTGACAACCTTCGAGTAGCTCTCCATATTTTTTATAATTTTTGTGTTTTGTTTTTCTCTTCAATTTGACCGCATTTGCCGTTCTCGTGGACTGGTGTCGTATTGGTAATAAGTTTTCTGAAACGAGCGCGAAAAGTTATGCAACTTTATAACCTCATGCTCAGGTTTTACATACAATGCTTTAGCTATTTTTTTACATACTTTATGGGCAAACGTAAATACTAAGTTTAGATACCTGCATGTTGTCCACCTAAAAGAATTTTCCGACAAAAAGAACATTTTGTTTCTGTTAAGGCATTATTTCGTGAACTGTTTGAAGGCAGTGATATGTGGTGTAAACTACTTTGATACAAACTCCTGGCTGTTAAAAGACGATGCATTATCGTCGAATTATTCTCAGAAAAGGACAAAATTTTAGAAATACATGCCGGAAAATCGAAAACCACGTGAAAATCTAGCACAAATACACAGATGCAAAATCAAAATGACAAGTGACAAGCGATGAGAATACAGATAAATTGATTTGTAATATTTTTTCGCTTTGTTTATTTGTTCATGACTTGCTTACAAGTCCTTCAGTCACATGCTTATTACAATTTCTATAACGAATATTTTAAATAGCTTATGCTTTTCAGTAACAAAATGGAAACGTATCGATAAAATATCGATTGTCAATTTTCTATGGCAAAATCGATTCAATGCTAAAAAGCGATTAAAAAAAAAACATTTTTGGACTGAAAATCGATTCTTTGTTTACATTGATCTCAGATTGACATCCCTACAGTGGTGTGCCAGAGACAAAATATAAAAACAACACGGTCCCTAAGATTTTGTCGTGGCCAAGAGAATACAATACAATACAACAGAATTACAGAGTACATCACATTCACAGTACATATTAACTGTTAGCGAAAAAAATCCTAAGTCTGTGGTACTGAAATCAAGTTACATTTGAATTTTTATTAGTCAAAAACCCAAGAGAAAAGGTATAACCGCTACGCTATCGAAAACTAAGCGTAAATATGAAGGTTTAGTATGTGACAACGAAAATTTACTGGTTGCATTTTGAAAGGTGAGTGAATGTTTTGGGTACAGTGAAGTAGGTACCTTTGATTATAAAGTGAAGTACATAAACTGAGCAGATACTGAGATTTCTGTATTTATACCTCAAAACAGAGTGTTGTTACAGCAGGCTATGTAAATTATGTGATTGTATTTGTTCATCGATTCGTATTTCCGTTTGACGTCTAAACTCATAACATTAGGCAAATGAGTTATCGTTAGAAGCTGAAGAAATTATTTGGTAATGAAGATGTATGAGCTTGATCATGTTTTCGTATCTTGTACAACAACCACACACCTATGTCGTATTTATATGAGGAATCTCGTACAATTTGTCAATTAGCAACCTTGCTTGGACAAACATACTGTGTCTATTCTGTACCAACATAAAAAATTTGGGGTAACTTCTATGACTAATATTAGCATTGCCATCTCTAATAATAAAAAAGCTGGACTTACCCGTCAAAAAAGCAGGACTTCTGGGTCCCAAAGCCATTACCATAACATTTATTGGGAAAAAGAAAGGATTTTAGACAAAAATATTAAATATAAACACATAAAATATGAATGGTAAAAATAACCAGATATAATATATAAACCGGATGGTAAAAAAACTATTTTTGATAAAAAAATACATTTAAAACACATACTTTATATGAAAATTGTAATAAACAACAGTATGTATATACTTTTTTCTTGAAGAATCTGGGTCTAATTAACTAGAGTATAAAAAGCCTGACAAAAGTTGGACAGACTGGATGTAGTCAAGTTTGGCTATAGGTACAAGAGGTCAAAAAGTCTCTCACTGTCCCACTTTTTCCGCACAAATGGCAATGCTGAGTATATAATCAAAGCTTTTATCTCTATATTTGTATGGTACTGGTAATGGCACTGGAATATCACCTATAAATACAGCGAAGCACAAACAAAGACCTAGGAGATCACTGCAATTTGGGCACCACCTACTTACATATCTACAATTAATATAATTATTGACTAAACTTTTAAATAAATAATGATTGAACTAATTTCCAACATTCTTACACTAATAGAAATGGTCTGCCTTTCTGTTTGGTTATTTAAGTCAGGAAACAGTCACTTGAAAATTAATGTTTTCAGATGTCGAACCCTGATGAAACCATTACACTAAAGGAATACTGCGAGATACTTGTCAACGAAGAAGAAGAAGATCAGGATTCCGATGGTATTGTTGAGGATGTAGAATTGGTTGATGATGAAAATCTCATCTCTGTGTTGGAAAACATGCATGTAAGTGATATAAATATTATGCAAAATTGAATTATGCATAAATTGCCATTCACTAATATATTTTTATACATTCATGTGCATTGTTGCAGCTACACTCTGGGAGTGCCGTATATGTAGAACAAGACGATGGCTCCTTGGCTCCAGTCAAGATTCCACAAGCTGATATTAAGCAAATGTATTTATTAATTTGATCTATACTTTTTTTTAATTCATACTACTTTTCAATCTTTCATGATATGATAACATAAGTATTGCCAACACACAGAAGGTCTTCCAAGTGATGTACTTATATATAAACAAACTCGATCGCATCACGCGTGTCGCTTAGGGTGGCTTGCCCCGCGTGCCCGACGATTATCTGCGCGTGGAGCATGATTTATCGACATACTCGTACTTCAGCTTATTTACACAAAAGAATAAGAACTTAGAATAGACACTATTATACACACTTAAACTTCCACATAATCAACATTAGGGACTTTTTTTAATGATTTTATCTATACTTATGACGTCTTCGTTGGTTTGTTGCGTCCTCCTGATTAAAGCGCAATGCGTTTGTTTTTTTGCTGCATAATTTTGAATAGATGATATTATTATCTTCTAACTTCTAAAGTAATAATTTAAATGTATAGCGTAAAACACAATTTTAGTCTTTATTAAATGCTTAAGGTAAGGAACATATTTATCCGGCTAAGGATTTTATTAAGGAATTGAAGAAAACAGCTTGGTATAAAATATAATACTTAAATGGCAAAGAAAAAAGATATTGTGAGTGTACTTAGGGAGATAGACATTGCTATTTGCTATCGCTGACTGTTTAAGTACTTTATTTTTTTTTGGAAATTGTTTATTGTTTTAGCAAGGGTTTAGCGATGTAATTTAAAAACATCTGTAAGTTCAACTGATTTAAATATATATTGATGACCTGAAACCGGATCTTATAGTACGCGACATTAAATTGTTTTATATATACATATTATATATATAAATATATTATACCCTTCCGAAGTTTCGTTCAACCGAGTTGCATCGGCCGTGGTCACGAGCTGAATGATTGGGGAGTCCCTAAAAACGATGAGAGGTGAAAAGACATCAGGCGGCGTGGCGGCGGCGTTCATAAAAGGAGTGTTGTTGGACAAAGTTGGCTCAATATTGCCTAAGGGCCGTTCTCACTCCATTTTCAAAACTGGCAAGCCAATTGAAAATACCGGATGGCGTCATTGCCTTTCGTATATATAATATTAGGTAGATTGCAGCTGTGGGAGCTCTTACATTTACCAAACGGAGCGGGTAAAGTGCACATCGCAGCTGTAACGAATCGCCAGGTATACACGGTTCTACCTCAGAATTGTTGGTGAAGCCATTGAAATTAAGAAATACAAAAATTTCAATCCATATCTTGAAACCATTCGTTTCAAGCTATCGACTTCCAGAAGCCGTTGTTAGGAACATGTTCGTGTCGCGATGTATCTAAAGATGTATCCGCGGATGTCGTGAGTTTTGAGTGTTGGGTGGGACACATGTTTAAAAACCCTTATGGAGGTAGATACCAATATTCGTTCTACCGGCAAATTAAGAAGGAGGCAGACAGGGACACCCCTACAATTAGTCACTTCGTGACCACGGTCAACTCGGACGAAATGTCGAGAGGTAAATAAACAATTTAATATTGTGTCATAATTATGTGTTTAGATCGCGAAAGTTTGGAAAAACATTTAATTTACTCCATGTAGGCGTGTATCCGAAGCCGGAGCGGGTCGCTGGTATTTTGTAATATTATTATTGTTCACAGGGAAAGCGACAGTGATGACGATGAGATGGAGCACGCTCGCATGGCGGTTATACGAGCTACTAGCGCTATGTAAGTATGACCTTATTACACATGTAAACTAAAGATATTGTATTTATTTTCTTTCTAATTTACTTTTATCTTCACGCCAGCTCTCCGTCGCGTGATGCAGGTGACGGCAGTAGAGAGTGTGGCAGAGGTTACGTGACTGGAAGACGCGGGCGAGGTCGTCGAGGCCGAGGACGGGGTCGCGGGGGTCGAGTAAGTGGTGGTGAGAGACAAGGACGTGCTTGGACGCGCAGTGACCCCTTGGTACAGTGTTTTGCTTCTGACGAAGAGGTCCCTGAGCAATTGCGAGAGGAGATTATGCGAGTGATGGCTGAACGTAGTGCTAGAAGTGATAGAAGAAGCGGTGCAAGGTGTGCAGTGAATCTTGTGTTCGAAGATGATGTCAGTGACGCGGAGAATGAGTGCTTCGATGACGAGTTTGTTTGGGCGTCGATGGATGAATGGAATGGAGTAAAAGAAACTTTTCTCCGCGAGACCTCTGGACCTACTCGGGTATTTAAATCTGCTTACGATGCGTTTCGATCCTACTGGGACGACTCTCTATTGTCTCATATTGTAGATGCATCCAATCTGTATGCCCAGGGGATTCAGAGTGAAAGCTTTCAACGAGATTGGTTTGCAACCAATGTTGATGAAATACTTGTTCTGTTTGCATTCTGGATAATGCTGGGCATTATTAAAATGCCTACTATTAAATCTTGTTTTTCAAATCATTCAATTTTGCGAACGGAAATATTCCAGAGCATGTTTTCTGAAGAAAGGTATTGGCATCTGAACCGAGCCTTTCACCTCGCCAACGGGTCACGAGATGCAAATGATCCTGATAATGTTTTACACTCTATGGGACCTGTCATTGATGAACTGAATATTAAATTTAAGCAGAACTACACGCTACACCAGGACATTTTTATTGACGAGTCTTTGACGCTTTGGAAAGGCCCGGCTAAGTTCAAGCAATTCATCCAGACGAAATCGGCTCGGTACGACATTAAAACATTCCAGTTGTGCGAATCCTCAACTGGTTATTTATGGTCATTTTTCGTGTATATAGGCCGCAAAACGACTAACTCCACACTGCTCTCGAGCCAGTCAGCAGTAGTCAGACTTATGGAACCTCTTTTGAATTTGGGTCACGTGTTATACATGGACAATTGGTTCAACTCCCCGATGCTTGCGCGGTATCTCAAATCCAGGAAAACGGACTGCGTCGGAACACTCCGATCGTCCCGTAATTATGTACCTGCCATAATTCAGAGGACTCCTCTTGCTGAGGGCGAGTTCATAGCAAGACAATGTGGAGATGTCATGATAGTAGCTCTCCAAGACTATAAACGGGTTTCATGTATTTCTACCTACCATGACGTGACCCAAGTCCGAAAGCCGGCTAAACCTGGACGACCTTCCCGATATATACTTCAATTGATCGATGACTACAATCGAAGCATGGGTGGAGTTGATCGTTTGGATCAAATGCTTGAACCCTATCTACTTGAACGAAAACAATGTGGTAAATGGAGTAAGAAATTATTTAAACAACTTCTGAATATCGCTGTTCAGAACGCGAAAATATTGGTGGAAAAATCCACAAATAAAAAAATGTGTGCTTTCTCCTTTCGTTTGGCGCTCGTTCAATCAATCATTGACCGGCATCGCCAGAAAGTTGCTTGCCGCATACGCCCGGGATGTCCGAGTCCAAATCCGCAACGCCCAAGCCGCCTGACAGAGCGTCATTTTATTCGGCGCATTCCTATTACCGCTGAAATGCGGGCAGCTGTCCGCCATAAAAATAACTTAGGGATGAATCAGTGTTTTTGGTGTAGTACCATTGGCCGCAGATTCAAGAAGACGGCATATGAATGTCCGCAGTGTAAAGTGCCTCTCTGTTTGCAAGGCTGCTTTGAGCTGTTTCATACTATCGAGTAGTTATAATTTCATACCTTTTAATTATCCTTCCTTATTTCTTTCTCTATTTACACATTGTTTCTGATGTAAGAAGAGAATGACAGAGTGTAATATTGTAATCACTGGTATCACTGCTACTTACGCCTTATACCGTTATTTTTTATCAATCTCTACATAGTATAAAACAGAGTCGCTTCCCGCTGTCTGTTTGTCCCTATGTATGCTAAGATCTTTAAAACCTTTTGGATGCGATTTTTTAATAGATTGGTTGAAGATCGATAGAGTGATTGAAGAGAAAGGATTATATATATAATTAATTTGTATTTTGTAGGTTTTTACCTTGTATGGCTAACGCTGGCCGTGCGCAGCCGGGGCGGGTCGCTAGTAAAA
This sequence comes from Falcaria lacertinaria, assembly GCA_951449985.1. Lineage (NCBI taxonomy): Eukaryota > Metazoa > Arthropoda > Insecta > Lepidoptera > Drepanidae > Falcaria > Falcaria lacertinaria. The sequence continues at coordinate 7,101,420 of OX602123.1, read as the reverse complement.
TATATATTTTACAGCGCATTTGGCTAATCTAGTATAATTAATAGTTGAATGCTGAATTATGTTTGTCTTGTTTATATACCCAACACATTTGAATGTTAGATTTGGTAAGCCGAAGGCAGCTTAGTAAGTTTATAATACAATGAGAAGATGTCCAAAAAACTTTTTACACATATAAAATCATTGTTTAAAACTTATGAAAATTATGTTTAGAAATGTGGCCAATAGGTTGTGTTGTGTTTACTATAATATTTTGTACCCACTAGTAGTAAGTTGTAGTACCTACTTATATTTACGGGACAAACAGACAAACCAACATATTTTTTTATATAAATATATTTTTCTTTCCGTTTGTTGTATGTCTGTTTCGTGATTTTATTTGTTTATTTTACTTATGTCGTCAGAGACATTTCATCCAACATTTTGTTTATCTGAGTGTGTAGAGAGATTATTTGATAATATGTAGCAGTTAAAAAAGTGTTTATTTGTGTTTCTTATAAAATCTTGATACAACCGTTTAGTTAAGTTATTACAGTTCATTCAGTTAAGTTACATAAAGTATTTTACGAAATGTGGAATAACTGCAAGCGGTAAGAGACAAAAAACATTGGTATAGCTGCATTTTTGTCTCGTACATTAGTACTGTATATAGCCTTCTCTTTGTGTGTGAGGGGAGCAGAACATGTTATTGGCCTCTATTAGTTACCCCCTCTGCGTAGTGGGCCCAAGATATTACGCGATTGTTTATAGCTAAATAAAGTTACGTAAAATATCCATATCACATTCAAAATATGGATCGATATACCATGCGGTACATCAGTTAATCGATTCATGCTGAAACCTGCTCGCGTAAATATCATATCATAGTAACGAATAACTAACGATACATGAAAACGATTCTAATAGCTAATAGTAACACTACCACTACTGTTTTTAAAAATGAACATGTAGAATGCTTTGATTATATACTTGTCATAATCAAAGGTAGAATGTTACTGTTTCTAGCACATTTCGTTATGATAATAAAATAATATGATGTATGCTTTGAATGCTTATTTAATACTTGTAATGTATTCTGTTATATTATTTAAAGTAAAACTATAGGATCCCTAATGTAATGAGTTTGAAAATTTAGAAATCCAATAACATTTTATGAACTGTTTCGATTGACTGTACAATGTTACGTTCTGTCAACATACAGACCACAATGTCAAAAAACACCTAATATCGTGGTAAAATATCACCCACTTTCCGCAGAAGCCATTAATAAAGAAGTTGAGCCGTGGTGGCCTTGTGGTTGAAGCGACGGCCTATCATCTGATGGGCCCAGGTTCAAACCCCGGCCTGTACAAATGTGTTTTTCTAAGCTTAAGTACAGTGATTAATCACACCATGAGCTTTTAAAAAGAGAGGTAGGACGATTTGGGATTTCCCGTGGGTTTTCCAATTTAAGTTGGAGGGGGGCTCCAAAGGACTGGGGACTTTACCTCCACCTTGCGGAAGACCGCAGTGAAATAACACTACTTGATGTAGTGAGTGTTTCTGCGGTAAGTAAGGTTGCCAGTGTTCCACGAGAATACGCTGGGCTAGTAGTAATGCAGCCAGGACATTGAGTCCTCATTAACAACATGGGTGGCAACCTGTTAGTGATACCCCTAGTATTGCTAGCGGCTATAGACTATGGTGACTGCTTACCATCAGGTGGGCCATATGCTTGTGTGTCACCTTAGTGGTATAAAAAAAATATTGAAATTAAAGTGTTTACGAAAAACCAGAAAGTGATGTACCATGTACCAAACAATTAACATACATATAGTATAGGTTTTTACTTGCCTGTTTGGATTGTTTGTTTTATTTATTTGGTATAAAAATGTAAATATAATAAATATTTTACTGTTCTACAATACACCTTATAATTTATCTAACTTTAATCTACTCCAGTATATAATCAAAGACTCCAGTATGAACTTTGATTATATACTTGTCTATAATCAAAGAGTATGAATTATGAGGAAAATACTACGGTATACGGTACGGAGAATATACAAAAAAAATGCGTTGGCCGGCACTTTCAGATTTGGACCAAACCTCTATGAAATTTTGCGACGAAGCCGTGGAGGCTGGTCATCAAGCCGTGTATGTAAACAGCTTAGATTTAAAATTAATTTTGATGCATAGGTACTTGTGTTAAATGTGTTGTTAATGTAATTTTACATACTTATATCTTTTGACAAATATTCATGTCACACAGGTGACCTATTGCATTTACAGGTAATTGGAATGTTATCTATACTAATATTTGTACGTAGTATATTATGTTTTTTTTTTTACGTTACTGCTATTTTTTTAGTCCTGGGAGTGGAGGTAATCAGGAGCAGATATTGATGTGGTGAGGGTAAAATAATACTTCTTCTAAGGTATCGTAGTCTGGTTTATTGGTTGAGGTCCTGGTCGGTATGGTGGCTTTGATAAAAGAGTCTTATATTACACACCGACGGAGACTCTCTACAGCACGTGCTAATGTCGTTTATTTCCATTGCAGTGTCATCTAGTGGTGTCAAATCATCAATGTCCGTTAAATTGTTGTAAAAACAATTGTACTTATTAAATGCCTTGAACGAAAGTAAAGAATTACCTGTTTTTAATGCTAAGAGATCGGTTATTATGACGCCTTTCTGGATTTCCATGAAACGTGTTTATATTTACATGTGCAGTAAAGTTTAATTTAGTGACTGATTTATAGGAACATTGGAAATAATGCCATAATACGACTTGGGTTGGGTTAAGTGATGTATCATTTTGGTCAATAGGTTACCTTTGACCTGAAGGCGTGTTACGATCTGCTACTGCCGTGGATTGTCTCCAGAAACTCCATTAAGCATTAGAATGCATGACACTAAGCATTTTAATGTGGCAAACACGAGAAATTTTGAAACTTGGAAATTCTCTGACACGACACTGGCAAAAATAGTCCCTTAAGGGATTTATTTCCATACTTAGGAAGAAGAATAAAATGTGCAGATGTGGGTGGAAAAAAATATTGGGCATAATTTCGAACAAAGTGCAGGTAATAAACAAACGGTATAAATTAAATGCATTACTTGAAAATTATAAAACAGTGTATTAAAACCCAACATTTGTCTTGAGATAACTTCCCAGAATTCGATCCTTATAGTGAAATTATGGAATGGTGTATATTATTATACATGTTCTCTTTTTCAAAATCAACGGGTGCGATTCCTGGCCTAGAATATTGGTGTTTAAAAAATCAAATAATACCGGTCTAATTATTATCAAAATCGGGCCCGAAACTAATTTGAGTACATTTCATAATTCCTTATGGTGTCGCATTTGAACTTCTAAAAATCACCAAATAGAAAAATAACAAACACAAAGAATGCCCCGGTTGTACCATTTAAGACGAAAGCTGCGGCTACCTTACAAATATCAGACGTCAACGATCTACCTACACCCATATAAAAATTAATGGTTGTTTGACTAGTCCTTATTCTAAGGTTTGACTAGAGTAAGTACAAAATAAAGTAAACACAACATATCTGCCACATTTCTGGTTTCTAACTTTATAAACGCCCCACATTTTTAAAGTACGTACAATAATTATTCTAGCTAGATTTACAACAACTTATAAGCTTACTAGCTGACCCTCGCATTCATATGTGTATAATAAACATAAGCTACCCGACGCCTTTAAAATTCACCTAAATTAAAACAAACATAGTTCAACATTGGGCTACTCCCCCAAAGTGGTTCATGTGGCCCCCAGGGGTCCATTGGAACCTTGACGACGACTGGGTCTACGTTGGCAAGAAAGAAAGAATGGGGTTCATAAGTAAGGGTGTTGAAATTAAACATGAAAATTGTAGACCCCATCGAGTTTCTCGTGGAACTCTGGGGGATCCAACTGGACCACTTTGGGAATCATTGAAAGATACTATTTCACAAAAATGTTTACAACCCTGAATTTAGGGTAAGATAGTAATGGATTAATTAGCATTCACATTAATTGTTAGCATGCGAATGCATTATTAGCATTTAGCAAATTAAATTCAGTTGCGAAATTCAATGAAGTGTGAATATGAATGCGATTTCATCGCTTCATTCATACTCTTCGTAGCGGCAACGTGTGCTCTCCGTTAGCGTAGGGGTTGTATTCTCTTGGCTCTCCGTCACAAGCACGGGAATACTATTAGAGATGTCAATATTCGTAGAATTTATTCATTAGATAAACGTTAATTGATAAAAAAAAAAATTTTTGGTCAAAATATTAGTTCATATTTTATTCAGGATTTGATATTAATTCGTATCGTTAATCACGTGCATAAAAATAGCACATGCATAAAAATATCATTGGCATTAGATATCATATTGTGTCTCGTCAACGATAAAAATATCGCGTAGTTGGAACGAATGTGTTGGAACGTAGTTGAAGTATATGAACGTTCGAAAACGTACCATATATCTAACGAGTTAAAGTCTAAGTTTCAATGCATTCAATTTCAATTGTTAGTTCGTTAGAGTTGATATTTTATTTGAATAAAGTAGTTTGGAAACCTCTGCTTTAGTAGAACCATGGTATACTGTGATTTTTAAAAGCTTAAATGGTAACGTAAACCAAAGGTCAATTAATAATATTAATCGATACATCAAGCAGTACATTAGCGAAACGATTTATGCTGTAACCTGCTCGTCTAAATAACATAACAAATCATGATACAATACATGTAATCGTTTCTATCACATTTCATTGCGTATTGATAATAACGCAATATTACATATACATATTAAATCACTAAATCACAGTACCTATAACTTGATCCTACTGTAGTCTAATGCGCTTATATATAGAATAATTATTAAAAAAAATACAAAGCGTAAGTAGCAGTGAGGGAGACTTACAATATTAAACTCTGTCATTCTCTTCTGCCATCAGAAACAATGTGTAAATAGAGAAAGAAATAAGGCAGGATAATTAAAAGGTATGAAATTATGAGAACTACGCGATGGTATGAAACTGCTCAAAGCAGCCTTCCAAACAGAGAGCCACTTCACACTGTGGACATTCATATGACGTCTTGGTGACCTTGTAGGAAAAGGCACTACACCAAACACACCGACGACGCCCTAAGTTGCCTATATTGCTGTGAGTTGCCCGCTTCTCAGCGGTAATAGGAGTGCGCCGTATAAAGTGCCGCGCTGCCAGGCGTTCTGCAGGGAACAAGCTATATGAGGTGACACGTTGTGGACGGATGCGGTAAGGAGCGTTGTGGCGATGCCGGTCCATGATTGATTGAACGAGTGCCAAACGAAAGGAGAGGGAATCAATATTTGTATTTGTAGATTTTTCCAACAATATTCTCGCATTCTTTATAGTGATATTCAGAAGGCATTTGAAAAATTTCTTACTCCATTTACCACATTGTTTTCGTTCAACTAGATAGGGTTCAAGCATTTGATCCAAACGATCAACTCCACCCATGCTTCGATTGTAGTCATCGATCAATTGAAGTATATATCGGGAAGGTCGTCCAGGTTTAGCCGGCTTTCGGACTTGGGTCACGTCATGGTAGGTAGAAATACATGAAACCCGTTTATAGTCTTGGAGAGCTACTATCATGACATCTCCACATTGTCTTGCTATGAACTCGCCCTCAGCAAGAGGAGTCCTCTGAATTATAGCAGGTACATAATTACGGGACGATCGGAGTGTTCCGACGCAGTCCGTTTTCCTGGATTTGAGATACCGCGCAAGCATCGGGGAGTTGAGCCAATTGTCCATGTATAGCACGTGACCAAAATTCAAAAGAGGTTCCATAAGTCTCACTACTGTTGACTGGCTTGAGGGCAGTGTGGAGTTAGTCGTTTTGCGGCCTATATACACGAAAAATGACCATAAATAACCAGTTGACGATTCGCACAACTGGAATGTTTTAATGTCGTACCGAGCCGATTTCGTCTGGATCAATTGCTTGAACTTAGCCGGGCCTTTCCAAAGCGTCAACGACTCGTCAATACAAATGTCCTGGTGTAACGTGTAGTTCTGCTTAAATTTAATATTTAGTTCATCAAGGACAGGTCCCATAGCGTGTAAAACATTATCAGGATCATTTGCATCTCGTGACCCGTTGGCGAGGTGAAAGGCTTGGTTGAGATCCCAATACCTGTCTTCATAAAACATGCTCTGGAATATTTCCGTTCGCAAAATGGGAAGTTTTGAAAAACAAGATTTAATGGTAGGCATTTTAATAATGCCCAGCATTATCCAGAATGCGAACAGAACAAGTATTTCATCGACATTGGTTGGAAGCCAACCTCGTTGAAAGCGTTCACTCTGAATCCCCTGGGCATACAGATTGGATGCATCTACAATATGAGACAACAGAGAGTCGTCCCAGTAGGAACGAAACGCATCGTAAGCAGATTTAAACACCCGAGTAGGCCCAGAGGTCTCGCGGAGAAAAGTTTCTTTTACTCCATTCCATTCATCCATCGACGCCCAAACAAACTCGTCATCGAAGCACTCATTCTTCGCGTCACTGACATCATCTTCGAACACAAGATTCACTGCACACCTTGCACCGCTTCTTCTATCACTTGCACTACGTTCAGCCGTCACTCGCATAATCTCCTCTCGCAATTGCTCAGGGACCTCTTCGTCAGAAGCAAAACACTGTACCAAGGGGTCACTGCGCGTCCAAGCACGTCCTTGTCTCTCACCACCACTTACTCGACCCCCGCGACCCCGTCCTCGGCCTCGACGACCTCGCCCGCGTCTTCCAGTCACGTAACCTCTACCACACTCTCTACTGCCGTCACCTGCATCACGCGACGGAGAGCTGGCGTGAAGATAGAAGTAAATTAGAAAGAAAATAAATACAATATCTTTAGTTTACATGGGTAATAAGGTCATACTTACATAGCGCTAGTAGCTCGTATAACCGCCATGCGAGCGTGCTCCATCTCATCGTCATCACTGTCCCTTTCCCTGTGAACAATAATAATATTACAAAATACCGACGACCCGCACCGGCTTCGCATATACGCCTACTTGGAGTATTTTAAATGTGTTTAAATTTAAACACATTTAAGAATTTTCGAAATTAATAACATCGGTAATCACCGATGTTATTAACTTCTTAAACTTTACTACTTAAAAAAATATAGACTTAATAATACCTACAAAAAAGTCCGCAAAGGATGTCCTAGGTTTTCTGATGTCTGACAGAATAGCGGCTCGGCCCGGCTTCGCACGATTAGCCATTAGTTTCGGAGCATAGACATTTATCAAATATTTTGTCCACCCGTGCGGAGCCGGGGTGGGCAGCTAGTCTACATCTACACTTAATATTATAAAGAGGAAAGATTTGTATTTTTGTGGGTTTGTATTGAATAGGCTCCGAAACTAGTGGACCGATTTAAAAAATTCTTTCACCGTTAGAAAGCTAAATTATCACTGAGTAACAAAGGCTATATATTATACTAGCTGCTATATATTATACTAGCAGCATAAAAATTTCCTATAAATCAGTCACTAAATGAAACTTTACTGCACATAAGGACACCAAAAATACACATTAAAGATCACTATAACACAATTTACGAGACACTGGAAAAAATCTCAATCGCTCCGCCTGATTCCCGCCAAAAACTCCAATATTTTATTCAGGATTTGATATTAATTCGTAACGTTAATCACGTGCATAAAAATATAACATGCATAAAAATAGAACATGCATAAATATACCATTGGCATAAAAATATGTTGTATCACGTCAACGATAACAATATTGCGTAGTTGGAATTTGATTCGATATTTTTATGCGAAAACATTATTTTTGTTTATCGATTTTCATTATTCGTTTATTTAACGGCTACTTAATATATTAGACATCTCTATACTGAATGGACTCAAATGATACTTGGCATGTTTAAGTTCATAAAATGAGGTAGAGGGAGAGATTCTTTAGTCTTCGTCAAAAACTAATTGCGGCAAATGTTAACTCTGTAGGTTTGCCTGTTTGGGGTTTTCACAGGTACCTACCTAACTGGACTGGAGGCAACATTTTTTTTTTGGTAATGGCTTTAATTCATGAAAGTTGGCTCACGGGATATGCATCTATGTATTTTAATGATTTACGAATCTGCTAAGTAGGTATAGGTAGGTAAGTACGTAGAAAAATCAAACATAGCGCCTTCGAAAGCATTATAAAAAAAACCGGCCAAGTACGAGTTGGACTCGCGCACCGAGCGTTCCGTACACACTTGTAGGTAAGATTAATTATTCGTCGGTGACTTAACAGCGCGATTCAGGTATATTTTTTTGTAAATTGACTTTTAAAAAAACCAACTACATATTTACGGTTTTCAGATTTTATCCTTTACTTATGATGTAAGACACTGCTTCCTGCCACTTTTCATGGTTCTAGGTTAACGGAAAGTACCCTGTAGGTAGGTTTTGGCTCCCTTGTGAAATCGCAAAATATGCGAAATTCTGCGACAAAAACGGTAATATCTTTTCTTCATATTGACTTACAGGTTTGATGATTTAACAGCCGGAAGGGACCACAGACCCGGGTATTTCATATTAATTTCAATTTGATAGCTCCACGGGTTCTTGAGATAAAAATCTTGACAGACAGATGGACAACAAAGTGATCCTACCTCCTATTTTAAGGTACGGAACCCTAAAAAAACCATGCATAGGAAGTTGCAGCACAGCTAGTAATAAATAAAATTAATACATTTGCATAGTGTCAGGTTCTGGAATCCTGACTGGTGCCAAGGAGCCATCATCTTGCACTATATATACGGCACTCCCCAGGTGTAGCTGCAACAATGCACAATAATGTATAAAAAATATATAAGTGAATGGCTAAATATATATTGCACATTAAATTTATATAATTTACGTGCATGTTTTCCAACACAGTGGTGAGATCTGCATTCTCAACCACTTCTTCATCCTCAACAATACCATCAGAATCCTGATCTTCTTCTTCAATGGCGAGTATCTCACAGAATTCCCGTAGTGCAATTGTTTCAGCAGGGTTTGACATCTAAAAACATAAATTTTCAAGTGACTTATATAGCCTTATAGAAAGGCACACAAATGCTATTACTGTAAGAATGTTTGATTGGTTCAATTATTATTTATTTGAAAGTATGTTAAAAAATTACATTAATTGTATGTATGTAGGTAGTGCCCGAAGTGATCTTGTGTCTTTGTTTCTGCTTTGCTGTATTTACAGGTTAGATATTCCAGTGATTACCACATACAAATATAGAAATTCAATTTTTGAATACAAGTTTCCCATTTTTAATATTGGTACAGAATAGACAGAGTATCTAGGTCCAAGCAAGGTTGCCAACCATAAGTATGAGGTTCCTCATACAAATATGACATTTGTGGTATCAGAGATGCTCTATGAGATGCGAGACAATGATCAATTTTATACATCTTCAATCCCAAATGATTTCTTTTCCCATATTCATTTCCACACCAATGCCAAATTTTTCATTACATAGCCTGACTGTGGACTATCAAGATGTACCTAAAAATAACTCAATTGCCTACTATAATAAAATTATAAATAAGTAAATAGATGATAATTAACATGCGAGAAAAGATGAAGGAACAAACACACACATGTTGTTATTAAATGTTAATAAGATATAAAATTACACTCTGTTTTCAGGTCTAAATACAGAAAGAAGAAATCTGAGTGTCTACTCAGTGTATGTACATAAATCTACACTAGATTTATTAACTACTAAGTACTAACTTAGACAAAAAAAGAAATAAATTAAGACGTGTAATCAATAATACAAAACCAAATGCATCATATTCACATTTTGCTCACCTTTCTCAAGACAACGAGTTTTTCGTCGTCAGAAACTAACACTTCCAGTACAGGTCGCGGCACGAAACTCTAGCGCTGAGCGAAACGTGGAGGGGATAGCTGCGCATGGGTACCATCGCGCACGCAATACAAATTAGTAATTTAATTGCTTAGTTAAAAACAGCAAAATAATGTTTTAATGTAAAGTCAAATAGTAAGTCTAGCGGTGAACAAAATGTGGAACTTAACTGCGTATGGGTACTGTCACGCACGCAAATATTACTTCATGTTACCTACAATATAATTTTTAACAAGTTTATGGGGAGTAGAAAAATAAATACACTATCGGATTTGTAAATTTTTATATTAAATACCAAATAATAAAAAAAATTATATTAAGTCCGAATTACATAAGAACCTACTGAAGTTTCTTCTCAGGATAGAAGAAACCTGCGAGTTCGGCAGGGTGTGGACATCAGACACCGCATTCTCCTTTCCGATATCTAGTCCGAATCAGACAATGGTCTTACACCTTCAATAGTATCCCAACAGGGCCTTTTGCTTACTGAGGGCCCCGGCTCAGGGCTGCTTCGGTCGTCGGCACTAACAGCGTCATCGTCATCAGACTCACCAAGGCTATCCTCTGAACTGTCACCATCAACGCGAATGATGAATTCTTCTGTAACCAAATCCACGACATGGTCACTCTTGACATATTGCTCTTCTATGTCCTTTACCTTTTGGCATAACTTTCCCCAATCCCAAGCACCCATCAGCAAAACTTTTTCTTGAATTAGTTCTATACATTTAGCAACACTCCACTTCACATTTTTACTGCCTACATATTGCTTTATGTCAGACCATGCCATTTCGATTGGATTTAGATCTGGGTGGTATGGTGGCAGTCTTAGCACTTGATGTCCTTGCTCTGCTAGTATCCTGTCAATTGAAAATGTTTTAAATCTATCTTTGTTAGCCCGTATTAAATTGTATAGTTGAGGTTTTAGTAGAGTTTCCTCATATTGTATGCCCTTTTCAGTAAGCCAACCCTGCATGTCAGCTTTTTTGGAATTAGAAGTGGGTGCAAGGTCCCATTGTTTATTATGGTATGATGCGTTGTCGACTACCACGACAGAATTAGGCGGTAAGTTCGGCAATAACTGTGTCCTCAGCCATTTTTCGTAGTTGTCGTAGTTCATATTGTCGTGGTAGTCGCCTGATTTCGCACCAGCTTTAAAAGTTAACAGTGCGTTCGGTATGAACCCAGCCTCTGATCCTGCGTGGACAATGACCACCCGCTGTCCTTTGGAGATAGGTTTTTTGAGACCTTTTGTAGTACCATCGGTCCAGGCTTTTGGAGCAGAGTGCGATGAATCTACGTAAGATTCATCTGTATATACGATGGGCCTTCCCTCTTGGCGATATTGTTTTATTTTGCGTAAGTATTCGATACGTAGTAAACGTATATTTGAACTTTCAATCAGTACTTTTCGATTGTTTTCAGTATTTTTCCACCGAAACCCTAAACTCTTAATTATTCGTCGAAGACTTCGTTCTGAGCCTTTGAAATTTATATCTTCCTCTAGCTTCTTTCTCAACTTTCCGACGGTGGGAAGTTCATTATTTGTCCTATGAAAGTTATGTATGCACCTCTTTATTAATCCTTGATCAAAGTTATCAATATCTGTGACCGGTTTTGATCTGGAGCGTTTTTTGCCTGGTGTTCTAAATACTGATAATAAGTCGGAATTATTGGCTTCAGTGGAGATTTTCCTTACCGTTGCTATGGACGTCTTTGTAGATTCAGCTGTCCTTTTCTGAATTTTCTGTAAGTCACTAATTATACTATTTAATTTTATATTTCCCGCCTGAATAACTTCTGCAGTTTGTTTTATTTCACTTATATCTACAGTGCTGCGGTCAGAATCGAGTAAAATACTCGCAGCTTCGCCAATTTCACTTTGAATTTGTTTCAGGGAATTAATGAAATCATTCGATTCCCTTTTCAGAAAACAATGCACGTCAAACACCATTTTCCGTGCCTGTCTTTTCAAAACAGTATTCCTTCTCGGCCTCGGCATTTTCACTGTTTAAAAACTGTTCAAACTTAATCAAACAGTGAATAAACTAACAAACACAACAAACAAATCAACAAAACAAACTTAACAAAAAACAACAACAAAAATTAACGATGACAACAAAACAATTCAGAACGCGACTGTACACTGGAAGTGCGCGGAGCGTCGTATCGGCACGGGGGACGGAGTACGACTGGAGAGCCAATCGGCGCAACGCACGCTCGCCCTTCACCCCTGTACCCCGCCAAGACACCTTATTTTTTACTTCTGCGCAATAACGGTCAGCGCTAGAGTTTCGTGCCGCGACCTATAACCATTACCCTCAGCTTTCGATAGACCTATTTATTTCAAATACAACTGCAACAAAGTAATTCAACTTCACAGAGTACATAACGACTATGTTTTTTTTATTTATGTTCTTCTTCTTCTTCTTCCTATGTATGGCAATCAATCCATTCAGGGACTTTTTTTGCCAGTGTAGTGTCAGAGAATTTTCAAGTTTCAAAATGTATCATGTTTGCCGCATTAAAATGCCTAGTGTCGTGCATTCTAAAGCTTAATAGTTTCTGGAGACAATCCACGGCAGTAGCAGATCGTAACACGCCTTTAGGTCAGAGGTAACCTATTGACCATTGTGGCGGGAATCAGGCCGAGCGGTTGAGATTTTTTCCAGTGTCTCGTAAATTGTGTTATAGTGATCTTTAATGTGTATTTTTCGTGTCGTTATGTGCAGTGAAGTTTCATTTAGTGACTGATTTATAGGAACATTGGAAATAATGCCATAATACGACTTTTGGGATATGTGATTTATCATTTTGATCAATAGGTTACCTCTGACCTGATTGATTGTCTCCAGAAACTCCAATAAGCATTAGAATGCATGATACTAGGCATTTTAATGCGGAAAACACGAGTAATTTTGATACGTGAAAATTCTCTGACCTGACACTCGACACTGGCAAAAATATTGCCATACTTAGGAAGAAGAAGAAGAAGAACCACTTGACTTTGACAGTGACAACAGAACTGACAGCTTCAAGTTGAGATTGTTTTGTGTTCAGGTTTAGTACTGTGTTTTAGTACATATAAAATGTACTAAACACAGTTATTTTAATAGTAGAAGTTATTCCTAAAATTATACACAAATTGTGTTTAAAATCAAACATAGTGCAGGCGAGTACTTTATAAAGTGGTCGTGAAAATGGAAGACAAAAGTTTTATATGTCAGTGTGTGTTTTTCCTATATCTAATTTAGTTCAGTTGTCTTTTCGATGTTTTGTTGTCTCACGAACTAAATTTGTTAAAATTTATTTTCAGGGACGCATGAACTCAATGAGAGAATGTTTCGACTACGGTTTGAATATGAATGGCTTTTTAAAAAGAAGAAGCAACCCTGGAAGTGAGTGGATTGTAATTAAGATTAAGCTTGGTTTCCTCACAACTACGCAATACGCACTGTGATACTCTTGATTAAATAATTATTTTGTGGTTTGTAGAGCATTTTACAAAATCCTTATGGAGAATGGATTTCCTGAACAAATGACCATTAGCCATGTTCGAAAGAAATGGTCCTACACATATGATGTGAGTACACTCCCATTGTAAAAAATATACATATTTAAAGTAAATAAAGAAATCTTTCAAACATTTTCAGATGTACAAATTAGCAAAGAAATCAAAAAACAAAACTTGGAAGTACTATAAAATATTTGACAAACATTTTGGTAAAACTAAAGTATTGGACTCCAAATTTGAATCATGTAAGTGATTACTTACTGCAGGGTTTCTCAAAGATGAGTAGGCTTTGCCATTCAATAGTAGGAGGTTCGTGACAAGATTTACGTAATGGTGGCTTAATGACATTAATTTTAAAAAGATATTTCTGTTGGCACTGTAGTTGTTAAAGTTAATTAATTTAAAAGTATAAATAAAAAAAAAGTATATGTGTTTGTAATGAATAAACTCGAAAACTACTGAACCAATTTAAAATTTTAGCCATCTCATCAAGTCAATATATATGTACATACCTAGTTATTTTTCCTCTTCATTAATTAAATAAAGATTTCTACCTGTTCTGAGGTGACTTCCCTGTAAAATATGTAGCCTATGGTAGTCAGTGATAATATAGCATTACATTGGTGAATTAATTCTTAAATTGGTTGAGTAGTTTTTGAGTTTATTTATTACAAACAAATACAAAGCTTTTTCTTTGTAATATTGGTTTAGAAGTGAATATGTAGATTACATATTATGTAAAATAATAAGCTGACCCAATTCTAAGTTACTGACTTTATGTCAATAAAATTAAAAATGTCTATTACAGGGAGTGATGAATGGAGATTAAAGTTTATAAAATACTTAACCGAAGCAAAGGATTTGAAACTTGAATTTCAAGAAATGTGGAGGTATATGTATATATTTGCTAGTCCGACATAGGTTCGATTATTGACTGGCTGAAGGAGAAGTTGATTAATTGGCTATGGTATGGCCACAACCTTTAGCCAAAGCCGAATCAGAAGCTACTTATGGACAATAATAATTGCTTTACCTTTATATTTATATATATATATACTTTCAGGCAAATAGAGACCTCAATGAGAGTTCAGGATCTTCCTGATGATTGTTGTGTGCAAGACATGAAGGGTCTGTGGCACCACATGCAAGTGACATTCAATGTAAGTTTCCAACATGCATTGCTTTCATATTACACTTGCACAAGTACCATATCTACCATATGGGTATAGAATACTATAATTATAGTAGTCAGTCAACTCTCTTGGCGTGGCAAAACCCCCAAGACATGCGACAGGAGCATAGTCACAAATAAATAAACGACGCATGAACGAAGCGTACCGGAACCAGAGTGTCAATACTTTCTTCACTTCAGATAATCTAAACTAATATTAGAAAGCTAATGAGTTTGTTTGGTTGTATAACATTATATTGCTACGTGGGGGAAGTCGTGGGGAAAAAGCTAGTTATGTATAATGGATAGCTAGTATAAAGTATACCAGCTTTTCCCGTGTCTTCAAAATATAGCCTATGTTACTCATGGACTTTCGAGTAGTGAAAAAACCTTTACAGTTGTTTTATTAGTGTCATTGATTCCCTGATATACAAAATGAACAAAACCTGAGATAAATAAAAAAAACTCGCTTAATTGTTCTAGAATGTAGTTCCAAAATGCAAACTTTGTAGAATGTTGCAGTACTATGAATGTTAAAAACGCTGATTGGTTGCAGAGAAAACACCGCTTGAAGTTGAAGAAGGGGGCTGAGCTGACCGAGTGGCCTTTGTACGAAGCAATGTTGAGTTACTACCGCAAGTTCGATCCCGACCACCTTGTGGACCTGGAGAACAACTCTGCCTTCGATTTTCAAAGTAGTCAAAAGAGCAATAATAGGTTTCATAGATTTAAACGAAATGGTTTAGATAAAAATGAAAATGGAGAATTTCATTGTAAGTATTTTAGAATACTTCTTCGTCAACTACTAGTAAATACATTTCAAATTTAAAGGAACCTTAGTGAACAAAATCATCGAACTAGGGGTCCATTATCTTGAAGGTAATTTTTTCAAGCTAGACATTTTCACTTTTCTTGTAGTAGTAGGGTTATTGTGTTAATATTTTCGCATACAAATTTTTAATAAGTCTGCCATATCTGCAATTGAATTCCACCTTTTTTTAAGGGACTAAGGATATAACAGAGTCATTTATACAAATAAGGTTTCAACATGACTGGCTGTTCAGAGACAAGAAATGGGCGTGGAGGTAAGTTAAACCATAAGGAACTCGTTTATGGTACATTAACTTCCGCTTCCGTTTTGTTAAGCATTGTCTCCCTCATACCGAAGTGACGTTTTCAAAGCTAGCCAATTATAGAGATTATCGGTCTCTTTCTAACTCACGACGACGTGCAATTTTAAAGCCAAGAACAGATATTTTTAGGTATTGTAGATTATCAACCTTACTTCCTAGGTGCTAGAAAAGATTTTAAATTGAACCATGGACTTTGAATGTGCCTAGTGATGTCAATAAAGTAGACAAGGGCAATTTAGGCTTGTAAAGAATATTATTAATATTGAAGAAGAATTGTTTGTATCTGTTATCAACAATATGTGTTTTGTCTAGCGAACTATTGACAATCATGCTACAGGAATATGGGTTTCCGAAAACGTTGACCGCTAGAGAGCTGAGTCGCAAGTGGGCATCGACTTTCTCTGTGAGTAGTACATAATACGTAATACATAATTACAGTATATAAAAAAATAAGATTTATAAGTATAACATATTATTATTGAACAGGATTACCAGAAAGCCCAAGCTACCAAGAACACAACTTGGGTGTACTACAACTTATTCGAATTATATTCTGGAGAAAATGGCCTCAGTCTAAATCCCATAATTAATTGTAAGTTTTAGACTTATTTGCTTTCATCCGAGTGTAATCTATTGGCTGCCTCTTGATCGAATACTGAAACTCCCGTTAAATTTTGCATGAGAAATTGTATTTTGTCGACGCTTCAAATAGTTACGCGGGCCTCCTAACTTTGAATAGCGTTTCAGTATTCGGCCGTCAGAGCGAGCATTATAAATAAATAGGGGTGACTGGTCCGGCCGTAGTTAGCCCCTTGGATCCGCTAGTGAATCCCACCATGAACGTTTCCATATTGGAAAAAATTGCGATGAAATCTGCAGATGTTTTTCAATGTATGAGTCAGTAATTTCCAAATATTATGTCATTCGCATTAATTACTGCTATTAGTAAAATCTAGCCTTTGCTTGCAATACCAGGGGATCACTAACGCGTTGTTAACCCTGTTGTTTAACTTACAGGGCAGGAAGAATGGGTGTTCAATTTGATCAGTGCCAGGACAGACTTGGAGCACTTGTTCAAATATACTCAATATAAGGACCAAAGCGGAGGTTGGAGGTATCGTATTGTTTATTTAATTACTAGTTGTCCCGGTAGACGGTGTCCGGTCTTAGCTATGAATTCATATGTCAAATACACCATAGAAAATATGACCTCTAGTTTATTCCGAAATTAAAAATGTTCTGCTTTTTTCTTTTTTTTCTTTTTACCTTCTGACAATAACAAACACAAATAAGAATTAGCAATATTGCCAATATTGCTCTAGCCGTTCACCAGTGATGCCGTGGCCAAGGAAAATAGGGGTTCATTGTTATACCACTTGTTTAAAGGAAAGGTTTAAAATTAAATAAGAAATCGTTAATTAAAAAATTACATAATATTTTCCTTTGTAGAGAAGTGGAGAAAAGGCTAAGAAGCATCGGGTTACCCTTAGACCACAGTTTGCTGGATTTACCCATGATCTGGGAACATTTACTTAAAACTTACAGGGTAGGAAACCAAATATTATATAATTCTTACTGTACTTAGATATAAGATTCATAGTCCAATAATAATGTGTGTACATTGAGGAAATAAGTACTTCTTCTTAGGCAACACCATTAGTCTTGGTTAACTTGACATTAATTCCTTGTGTTCGTATTGTACACATGTATTTACATAAATATTATGCTATCAATTGTTTGGCATTAATATTATTAAAATCTTTGCTTAGTTTGGGCTCTGTGCCGGTAACAGGAACATTGTCGACAACTTATTCGAAAACGTAACTCGCGAAATGTCAAAATTGTCATACTAATGTTTAGTTCCACTTTTCACCGCCGCAGCGCTGTTCATTTTTCAATACAAAAATAGTCGAAGGCGATACGAAAACGTTGTCGACAATGTTCCTGCTACCGGCACTGATGGCGCAGTGGGATAGTTGTCCAACATTATTATGCAAACTAAATTTGTTAAAGCCGCGTTGAGCTATTTTGTAGGGGCAAACCTTATGGGATCGCGTCACCGACATGCTTAAGGCTGCTTATAGTTGTCACTTCTACCGGCAGTCCCCATGACGACCTATTTCTTTCTTTTTACTATTATAATATCTTTAATTGGCAGTGGAAAAGAAAATTCGCCAGCAAGGGTATACTGAGCGAATACTGGCCGTACTACGACTCGATGGAGCGATATAAAGAGATTCAAAGCAAAGAGGTTAAGGACCAGCGGTCACCGCCGTCCCACCATTACGAAGACACGGCCATAGACGACTTCGATGATGACATGAAGCTACTGGACTTAAAACAGAAACTACAGTTGCAAGTGAAGCCGAAGAATGAGTTGGATGAGTTGAGTCAGTGTCGGACGTGCTATAACGTGGCGGGTAGTGTGGACCTGTTCCAAGAGGGCGATGGCGATGGACAAGACCTGGCGCACAAGTTGAAGGTTATTGGCGGTATTCAGGTAAGTAACCAGTCAATTAAAATAACGCGATTGCTAATTGTTTTAAAGGCTCCGTAACCGAAGGGAACTAACTAACCTAACCAACGGAAGCCTAATAATTAAGGAAGCCTAAAATTTAGCTGACTTCCGTTTGTCCGTCTGTCAGTGGGCTGTGTGTTTAGTGTTCTAGTTGCGATGATAAAAATGAACTTTAAAAAAAAATACCAATGCACACTATGATCTATTCAAACATCTACTTGTTACTATTATTAAGATAGAGCAAAACACGTTTCTAGTTAGGAGCCCCCTTTATTGTTTTTCAATTTTATAATTTGTTGCTTAAGCGGCAACAGAAATACACATTCTGTAAAAGTTTGAACGGTCTGCCTATTAGGGATCATGAGATACAGCCAGCTGCTGTCTGTCTGTACAGACGGACGGATGCATGGACTGCGAAGTCTTAGTAATGGGGTTCCGTTGGTTACCCTTCGGATATGGAACCCTAAGAATAAAAATAAATAAATATTAAAGGGGCTCCTCTACTAGAAACGTGTTTTATTGGATTTTTTGGTCCATCATAATGGCAACAAGTAGACGCTTGAAATACTCACATGGTTTGTATTGCTATATGTTCTGACAATCAAGAGCGATACTGCAGAGATATTCCTCACTCAATATAACGTTGACAAGGCGTTTGTGAAAATGGTGGTATTGAAGGCGTTCATAAGCTGCCTCCCGCCTTTATGAGTTTTACAATAAATTAAACGCGGAACTTTACTATTACCGATTTTAGATAAAGCGACTGTCGTCGGATCTTCGCAACTTATTTTACAGGGAAATCGGTTATAGATATAGGTTAATCCTATTTTAATACGGGCGAAGTCGCGGACGAGCGCTAGTGAACAAAACTAATTATCAAGATCCAGCCAACAAGTAACACGTCTAGATTCGCCTTTGGGACTGCAACAATACATTGGTGCCAATTCTGTTTTACAAAATTACTAAACTTAACTAATTTGACAGGTCTAAAAGTCTTGCTATCTCTTTCTCATGTGCAGGGTTAAATAAGGATGGCAATATTTTTAGACCTGTCAAATTAGTTCAGTTTAGTAATTTTAAACAACAGAATTGGCACCAATATAAAACATACTTTTAACAAATTGTTGTTAAAAATAGGGCGAAGGTGTGTATTCTGTAAATGTGTTTCAGGTTGAGAAATCCGACTCGTTGCCGCCAAGAATATGTTTCGAGTGTCTCCAGGAGCTAGAGAACGCGTTCAAGTTCAGGCGGAAATGTCAAGATGTCGACCAACAGTTGCGCAACTCCGCACACGCTGTCAAAATAGAAATACCCGACAAACCGGACAATGATCACAAGAATATACAGAATGACACTAAACATGATGCATATGACATGAACGCGCACGACACGCACTTTGACGTGGAACTGACGGAAGAACAGGGACCCATGAAGAAAACCGTCAAAAAAGAGAGGACAGCCAAACGAAAGAGGCCTCGCAAATCGAGGTACGACTACTGGAAAATGTGCGAAATTTGCGGGAAACACACTAGGAATCTCGTCAGCCACTTGGACATGCATTCTAAAGGGAAGTCCTACGCTTGTAACGTTTGCGACAAGAAGTTTAAGTTCAAGAGCGGCTTGTTGATACACAAGGCTGTGCACGACCCCACGCCGCGCAAGACTTGCGAGGTTTGCGGGAAGACCTTCCATATTCTAGCTCAGTACAGGAGGCACTTTGTTTACCACGCTAACGAAAGGAAATATGGATGCGACACGTGCGGGAAACGATTCAATACTTTGGATATTTTAAGGGTTCACTGTCGGACACACACTGATGAGAGACCGTTCAGTTGCCAGGACTGTGGGAAGACCTTCAGGACAGCGGGCTGTGTCAGCAGACACAGGCGGATTGTACATAGACACACTAAAATACAATAAAATGCAATAAATATTATGTATATAACAACTATGATGGATTCATTCCAAATGATTTTTAATTGATCTTCTCAATTCTAATGTTTTATTGACCATTCTAGTTCGTTTGTTATTACCGCAATATGCCTACCTTTTTGGTTGGTGTATATTTAGAGCAGTGTTTTTCAACCTTTTTCATGATACGGCCACTTTAGTATGAAGATATTTCGCGACCCCCCTAAAGAGGCTTCGCAACCCCCAGGGGGTCGCGACCCACAAGTTGAAAAACACAGATCTAGAGTATATCTAAAGTTTTTAGATCCGATTTACGCGAAAAACTCATTACCTACTTGGAATAATATAGGTAGGTACTTGTGTGTCTAAGGCGGCGACACAATGCGTCTCACCTAGACAATAATATCTTGGGTGAAATTTTGGTGATAGCGAATATGTTTAACTAATTAACTTTACAGACACAAGAGAAGTGAAGCTGCTTCTAGTTATCAAAGCTGTAATTTAGCAAACGATCAAGTATGAGCAATTTGATAAGATAACAGATTGCGCCGGAGCCAACACTTTATTGTTGACTTGACCGAAATTCAAGGAGCGTTGTCTTTATGATGCTCTCGTAAGAGACGGGTTTATAGCACCTGCCCAATTCAAACTGCATGCATGCTAGTTAGTATGTAGTGCGTTGACTGACCGATAGTGTTCCAAAATAAGACCTCTTAACCTCGGAAATGTTGATCCGATACGCTAATGAAGTACCTAGTGAGCAGGCGCATTGAATGAAGAGGCTGCATTCGGCGCGGGCGCAGCCCTAATCCGTACTCCACTCCACGATCAGTTCCTACTCCAGTCCGCGGTCGGCTGGCACCGCGTGTGGACGTATCCAACATCCTAATATAGAATTAGAAGTCTACTGAACGCGCACGAAACCAAAAAGAACAAAGGGTGCTTCCTAGTTTAATTTAGAATTAAAAGGGCGACATCACGATGCATAGATTGGTAAGTTATTTTTATATCACGTTTATATGTTTTTATTTTTGTTTTTCAACATTTCTAGCTGAGATGCGTTTATAATTGGGATAACTTGCCTTATGCGATCGAGTTCGATGCAATAATTGACGTTTATGTGATGCGTTTGCCCTAATGAGCATCACCGGTCATTGCATAAACATGTTTATGATTAACGTAAGTACCAATTAATATAGGAATAATGTATTCAATATAAAAACAAACTACTACGTAGACTTGTACTCAGTAGGTAGGTATATAGAGTTTTACGTAGAATCCCGAGAAGGCGAGAAGTATTATTTATTGATAATGAAATTAATAAACACGCGTGAGATAAGTGTATGGCTTGACAAGTGTGCGACATGATCTAAGCAGAGTTTATTGCCCTAACCAAGGTGTTGTATGAGGTCGCTACTCACACCTATTGAAGCTTGAAGCACGTTTTGCACATACGGTGCCTGCGACAACGTATCCTTTGGTTATAAGCTTTTGTTTCGTTCACATTTTAGAATGAAAGTCTTCGCTTATGTGACGAGGTAATAATAATAATTTCAGTGTTCACTATCAGACTTTTTTCTTAGGACTATTACTGTAACCAGTGTTTCCTTTAAGTATAATGATATAAAGTAGGTAGTTAATGTATGTAAGTATGTAAAGGCAGTATATGGAGGTAGTAGGAGATTTTTATTTGGTGCTTTAGTTTGAGATAGTAATACCTCTTGTTACGAACAAGAATTATAATGCTTAAAATATCAGGTATCTATCTAAGTACATTAGAATTCATATGCTTTTGTGCTCTGAGTTGAAGTTTTCATCTATCATACGAGGAAACCTTTTCATTATCGCTGACCTATTAAACCTTTAAATATATGTACCTACCTACGAGTTATAACTTAGATCTTTTGGGGAGTTGGCACATTGTATTGAAAATAATTATTATGTACCTAGAAAATAAGTGGGCCCGCCACTTCGTACGCGTGGAATTATTTTTTATGCGTCGTATATACTTTCATTGTCATGTAGTAAAAAGCTGTCATTTTAACATGACAGACAGACACATTTTATGTATTTGTATATATTAGGCATTGTGAGACAATGGTAACAAGTTTTTTTGTACCAAAAGGTATTTATTGCATATTTGTCTAATTGTGTAGTTTAGATGAAAGCTTTCAAATATCCTTGCTCATAAATGAAGACTCCGTATTTCACAACTGTAAGTCCTAGACATCAAATGCTATAGGCACCGCACGCAACTGCCATACATTAACAGCCACCTGAGTAATTTGCATAAAGTGTTTCAGTTACTTCACACAGGCTGATGTGTGACGTCTTTGTTTGAACATAGTACTTGTAGGTAGTATATTATCTACTCTGAGATAGTACCTACTTCACGGAAGTATAACCTGCTTACTAAGGTGGCATTATACATATTCTCGTTACAGCTCAAGTATGCTAAAGCTACGTTGTTAGTGGTCACTGGCGCCAATTCTCTTGTTAACTAAAACTTAACAAAAATGTTGATACTAAAGTGATAATCGTTTTGACAGGGCTTAATTTGATTAGACAAAACTAAAATTTAATTGGTCAGTTTTAAGCTAAAATTAAGTGTAATTCTTACCCGACTACGGTGAAGCAAAGGGTTATGATTTTGACCGGTATGTTCATTTGTTCCCGCATAACTCCCAAACTACTTAAACATCTCGATGAATATGTATGAAATACATTCAAATATATCAGATGGGAATATTTTCTTGTTGGATACTTTTTAGAGCGTGATTATTCCTGAGTAGTCGGGATTTAGTATTTTAACTAATGTGTGACGGGGTCATTAGGCCACGAATCAATTTTCGTTTTCGTATACTTATTACCTGGGTCTGCATGTATCATTAAAAAACTGGCCACGTGCGTGTCCCTCCGCACATGCAGATGCAGGGCTCCGAAGCGATCTTGTAATTAGTTTGAATCTCCGAATACTATTTAATTCAGTTTACATTATTTATTTCATTTTATCAAATTGTAATTACCAAGCTATTTTTACAGTTGCATAAACTCTCAGAAAGACTAACATAGGTAGGTACATGGACTTCGGAACCCTAAAAAAAATACTTATTTTAAATTCTGGTATTCGGTTAAATTCGTGAATGCATTGTGTGTGTATATTTTTTATTAGGATTAGGATACAATTAGGACATTTAAAAGCTTTGTCTATCTGCGTGACTAGCTGGATTCCGGCCAAGGTCCACGCTTAGCACTGCGCTTCATAAGCTTTCCTTTCCCTTTGTCTCTTGCGTTTTATACCTAACCATGTTTTTATTTACGTACCTACAATAAAAATAATGAATCGTAACACATCAAACTGAATTAGTTACGTTCACTAACTGAAAAATAAAAAAGCTTACGATCTGTCGTAGCCCATGGATGTTTCCAATATCAATGGTATTACTAACGCTTTCGCGCCAATCTTACGTTGTAAGAAAGGTTGTAAGCAATCGCTACGTTAGCATTGTAAGGAACGAACATGTCCCCCTGCCAGTACAGCACATCTAAGAGGTGTGGAAACCTAACCCTAACTGACCACAGAAATACAACACTCCAAAAAAGTTGCGTTATTTGGCTGCGTTTAGTAAGATGGATGGAGGCTCAGATTAAATAAAAAAGGTATTGCGAATAACTGAGTGACGCCGGTTTTGAAATATGTAATGCGTGGGCAAGGCGTAGTTTCATAGCATTAATTACCCAATTTATACTTCTAATGAGTGGTTCTGTCTGGAGCGGTAGCGCAGGGGCCGCAGGGTGCACCACCATAAATGATGCCCACAGAAATACTAAAGGTTAATGCTTGTCAAATGTAAGAAAAAAAAAACAAATATTACACTTCCACTTCAGACGTTGCAACATAACGCCTTTCAATCAAGATGCAACCAAAAAGTTTTATTGGTCTGTTGATTGAAGTAGGTACTTAAATCTAGTGATGAGTTTGACTCCGGGCTAAACTTTGATCTCCAATTTAAGAGCCAATAAATAACTTCTGCCGGCATTAAACATGGCCTTAATCTTAATGACAATGTTGCATTTGAATTATTAAATAATGTTGATTAGTAATTATCGTTGTATGATGGGGTTGACGGTTTGTTTTCGTGGTTTCGCTAGTTAGGCCAATCAGCGACTCGAGATCGTTGATTTTTACAAAAAAATATTATTACTGTTATTTTATTGTTATTTTTTCTACAGTTTTTATTATAATTGTAATAGTGTGGGTAAATCAGCCACTTGAGAACTATGATGTTTACGTAGATGAAAGTGTAGATGCAAGGTGGCCTTGGCCGATTTTATGCTACTTAGGTACTGTTTAAATTTTCCGCTATCCATGCGGGAGAAAGCACTGTGACGAATTTACAATTATGATTTTATTACTTTTTCTCGTGACGAATTTACTTTGCGACGAATGTACAACAACCCTCTTAGATACATAGTTACGAATATAGAATTTGTGATATAATCTACATACCAAAATACATAGATTTTATTAAAGTTCATTTTATTAATTTTGTTACGTTGATTGTGATTTGTGTCTACCCTGTGCGCCTTACCAATAATCGTAGAATAATTGCTTACTTGGATTAACTTTATGGCTATTGCGTATTGCACAGTATTAAACAGTGCTAAACTTAGTTCATATCAGCTAACAAATACTATGCTAAACCCTGCGCTGCACGCGGCAGTACCTATATTATGAGGCCTGAGCCCAGCCTATAAAAGGATAGTTTGAATTCCAGTTAGCCACACAGCTAGCATCGCGTTCAATTCATGACCTGCGTAGACAAACGCAAGATAATTATGTATAAATGATTATTAGGTCAAGTTAAGTATTACTGACACCTAACTATTCCACGTATACCGAGATAATGTTGACTCTATCCGCGGCGTTATCGCAAACCAACCATTCACTGACAAAACATAAATAAATGTTATATTTAAAAGCCGGATTTTTTTATTACAAAGCCAGACGCGAAAAAACCCGTTTCTTGACAATTTATATACCTACTTTTTTTTAAAAAAACACTTTCACCATATCTCTTCAATCACTTCTGTCTACTGAGACTGAAGTGATTGAATTGAACTTTAGGTAGCATAAAAAGCCTAACAAAAGCCGGACGGGCCGGTCACAGTGAAATTTGGCCGGACAAGCGGTCGAAAAGCCTAACACTGTCCGACTTTATCAGGACGGATGGCAAAGCTAAATAGTTTTCAACAATTACGAAAGGACTTATTCCACCTACAGTAAATATAATTTGATAACTAGATTGAAAGCAACAAGCTGCAATATACTCACTTTTAGTTAAAGGTTCGAAGTCACATACTGTTTTTAGTCCTTATGCTTATGATGTATTGTGTTGAAATATGAAGTAGTTATTGCTTGTAACATATTTATTTAACTTTTCCATATTTTATTTGCTGACGGTGCCTCCGATTACTTCATTCATATGTCTATCTATCCTTTAATTAATCTACGTATCGAGTTCGTTAAGCCAGCACAGTAATTATGCTACAACATCCCCTTTGTATCGGATTGGTATGAAAGGCCAGCGACCTGAATGATGATCTTAACGTTATTTTATTTTATTAATAAGTCCGCAGTATTTGAATATTAGTTGCGATTTGGTAAGTGTACGACTTCAAGATTGCTAAACCCACTTTTACACTTCTATGTACATATCCTGCTATTCCTTATCAATAACTTTTTTCTCTTCGTGAGGTATTAACAGTTAGGCAACTGTTCATCTTCCAACCCGTCTTACATAAAACGGCTGAATGGATCGTAATGAAATTTCGCAATGAGATACATTATAACCCGGAGAACGACTTAGGCTATCTTTATTTAGAACCACGCGGGCGTAGCTGCGGGTAAAAGCTAGTATATTATATTAAGATCGACCCATCGACCGACTCGGCTTATATACTAGCCGTTTGTAATAAATTTGTTACATAATGTAGCTAAGGCACTTAAGGAGCTGTATCTACTAAGTTGTTGAACCTACTTAGTATGCAAATGTCGAGCCTGCCTTTCGTGACAACTGATAAGACCATTCTCTGTTGACTAATAATCTGCCCAGCTTTGTTCGATCGAAACCATCCGTAGTAAGCTTGACTAATATTCGAGTTAGTGCAATATAATTGACGACGCCGGTGAAAATCGTACAAATCATTACCTAATTGTACAAAACCTGTTGAACATAGTCGAATTATATAATTAAGTAATGTAAAAAAGTTAAAAAATATTAAGAAAATGATCGTTTTTACAGTTGTCATATGAAGGTATGGTTTACACAATAAATTGTCACATAAAAACAACCCTCGTAAAAACGACGATGTTCATTACAGTCTTTACAATCAGTCCTCTATAACCGTCACACCCCGCGCGCTATGAATAAACTTAGACTGGAATGACTGAACTAAAGTTCTTTCTTGTAGTCCTTGACTTATTAAACAGCCATCTGCATCATTTTGTGAAGGATAGCCCTTTCCAACACAAGTCACGCAGACCATATTGTAAATGAATTTATTGCATCAATTAAACCTTTGACAAAATCGTGACCGCAACTTGTGAATATAATTAATTATATTTTAATTAATTCTTTATATTTATTATTTATATTGAATTGATTCAGGTTTTACTTTGCGGAAATTCATATTTATAGAATACAAAATATATTATAATTTGCTTTGTCCGCTTAATGAGTGTGATACGGTCGAACGGCCTGCGCCCAGGTGAGCTCAGCCGTGGTTTCTTCCGACACGTGTTTCAGGACTTCCACGTCCCATCATCAGGGTGCCGCCGCGTTGGTCGAGCAGCGTGATGTCACATCGAGGTCTGGATGCTGGAGCAGCGCCGCAGCACGATGGTCGGACGCTGGAGCAGCGTCACAGGATGCTGGACCAGCGTCGCAGGATGCTGGAGCAGCGTCACAGGATGCCGGAGCAGCGTCACAGCATGATGGTGGCGTGAGACGCCACGACAGCACGTAGACCCTTCTGTAACTAAAGCTGAGAAATGAGTCATCTCCTATTTATTTTTCATGCTAATATTATAAATGCTCTCATCTCTCATATCTCATCTGACTCATTTCTCAGCTTTAGTTACAGAAGGGTCTACGTGCTGTCGTGGCGTCTCACGCCACCATCATGCTGTGACGCTGCTCCGGCATCCTGTGACGCTGCTCCAGCGTCCGACCATCGTGCTGCGGCGCTGCTCCAGCATCCAGACCTCGATGTGACATCACGCTGCTCGACCAACGCGGCGGCACCCTGATGATGGGACGTGGAAGTCCTGAAACACGTGTCGGAAGAAACCACGGCTGAGCTCACCTGGGCGCAGGCCGTTCGACCGTATCACACTCATTAAGCGGACAAAGCAAATTATAATATATTTTGTATTCTATTTATTATTTAATTCTAATTAAATTAAAGAAGTAGGATAAGATATAAATATGGGACAATTATTATATTATTATTATTATTAATTATTGCATTGGGTTAACTGCTTGTTACTTTGCTTGTTTACTTTATTAAAAATTGACTAGCTGCGCCCCGCGGTTTGACGTGGGCTTAGGTTATCCTTTTAGGGTTTGCTTTTGGTGTAATGTTTACAGTACAAAATTTCGACATACAATAATATCAATTGATTTTATATATGAATAGAGAAAGAGATTACTTGAATCTACGCATAATTGTCTCCGTATCATATTTACATTCCAACTCTAATGCAACAATAGATAATGTCTCAGAAAATGTAATATTGCGTCATTTAGGAGCTTGTGCCTCAATTTCGATTACGATCGTGGAATTAAGCCACCTTCTTATGGTTGCCTCCAGTAAGTGGGTGGTAACTATTCTCTTTCATACAAAGTTGAAGTAGAGAGCAGGGTATATTTAGGTCCCTTAGGTCTCGATTAAATAGACACGGTGGCAGACTCCTTGACAACTGGGTTTGGGGATTAAAGCGGAACAACCCTATTACGATATAAACAGTTAATCACAAAACTACCAGAATTAATGTACGTGAGAAATAGTCGAACTAACGAGATAAATATAATTTGTAAGTAGACTAACAAATACGACCCGCTCTAGCGTTGGATAGACGTGATAAGTGCGGAGACCGTAAAAGGTCGCATTATCAACATTAACGTTGTGACCTCATACATATTAAATATGTTATTTTTATTGTACTATTATAGAAGGATTAGCATATTATGCTGGCAACGGACCAAAGATACCTCCGGAGTTTAATGATTCTTTTGATGTATATTTCCCTTTGAATGTATACTATAATATTTCCTTACGCTCGCTCGATGGCAGATGTCATATGCATCACGTCTGAAAGGCTCGCAATTTTTTTTTCATATCAGGAAATTTAAAAAAGCCTGAACGTTGCAATTGAGGTACCTACCTATTTTTCTAGAACCCTATCGTTCTTTTATCCTAAGAATCAATTCTTAGGATAATTTTGATGATATAATAACACCTTTCATTCAAGATCTTGCCTCTCCAGTTAGTTTTCGAAAAACATAACCTATCGTAAAATATATAAGCTGCAGCGCTGCTAATGGTCTCGCTCGTACATATCGCAGCCTGGCCCTGGGACTCAACAATGCTAAAGTCTACCTACATCACGATTCACGCAGTCATTACGAAGTGACATCGAATTATGGTGGTTGTACCTTTAAAAATGTTATTATGTAAGCTGATACATAGATTTTCTCCCCAGAGACTCTGGTGGGTGACGGCCGCGCTACTCGCGTGGACACCGCACGCACAATGTCGGGAAATTACGTGAGTACATAATAATATTATGTAATTACTAGCTGTGCCCGCGACATCGTACGCGTGGTAAATTTAGGGGTGGACTACCCTTAACAGTTAGGGGGATGAAAAATAGATGTTTTCCGATTCTCAGACCTACCCAATAGGTATGCACACATAATTTCATGGGAATCGGTCAAGCCGTTTCGGAGGAGTTTAACTACAAACACCGCGACGCGAGAATTTTATATATAAGATTAAAAACACGTGTTTGATAAGTTACAAGCGTAGCACAGAACTGTTTATTATTTAACTAGCGCATATATATGGTGCATGTATATTTTTCTTTTAAACCACCGTTACAAAGAACAAATGAATAATATGTAATTAAAAAATGGGGCGATCTGCTAAGATTGAGCTTAATTAAGCTAACTTAGTGTACATTAAATATCTGTCATCTTTCATATAAATATACCTACATACTTAATAATTAAGAATATCAACCTATAATGCTGACTCACATAACATTGCTGAGAAGCTTTTGCAAATATGTACTTCATTTTATGACTTAAAAGTGGTGAGGGGTGAAGTCCGCAGTGGAGTCACAAAGATTACCGTGATAGAGTCGAAGCGCCATGTGATTTGATTGGGCGCACTTTGTTGACTGGCGACGATAATTAATCGTCAAAACAATAACATTGGTTGACTCGTTCATTACAGTTTTGTGCGTCATAAATCTTAGTAGCGGTTGTGAGTGAACCGTAAAATAAACAGTGTGAAACGTTTACAATGTGATTTGGTGTACCTCATATGCCCTGTGAATGTGAAATAAGCCCTTGACATCTTGACTTGCCTACTCACCACTAGGACGGTATATCGAAAATAGTTTTAAGCACTTCCTGTATTACATTATATTAGTGGTCGCTATAAATCCTCTATTAACTTTTATCTATAAAAGTGCATGTGTTCGTAAATTCTCATTTATTACCAGTCGAGACATGAGGCGCCACAAATCGTTTTCTATTTGAATACTGATTGATGTTCTTTGGATAGAATCAAACTTACGATAGGTTAATTAAAGCTCTCTGCTTTTTAAAGATCAAATGCTTTCATCCAAGCGTTCCTTTAATGAAGTGGTAAATTATGCAATATTACGAAGTCCAGTGTCGGAAGTTAGGCGGATGTAGTGCATGCATTCTAGGCGTAGAAGAGATGTTCAAATTACTCCCAGTAATTTGAATTACCACATTCAAATTTGATTGGCCTGACTGGGCTATAATATAAATATAATACCTCTCCCCACCTACAGAAAAAAAAACACACACGACCTGATTGTCTTGTATTTCCTTCTATTCATTACTAGCGGCCCGCCCCGGCTTCGCACGGGTAGACTTTAGTTTCGGAGCATAGACGTTTATCAAATACTTTGTCCACCCGTGCGGAGCCGGGGTGGGCAGCTAGTATAATATATAGCCTATGTTACTCAGTGATAATTTAGCTTTAATGGTGAAAGAATTTTTGAAATCGGTCCAGTAGTTTCGGAGCCGATTCAATACAAACCCACAAAAATACAAATCTTTCCTCTTTATAATATAGTGTAGAAGTGTAGATAAGTTTTCGAAAAGGTTCTCGTATCAATAAAATTGGCAACGCGCTGGGTAAATCCGGTATTGAAAACTTCTATGGGCAACGGTGACCGCTTACGATCAGGCCCGTACGTAAGCTTTACCACTTTCGTAATACCTTAGAGTAGGTAATATACTGCGTACATGTAATACTTATAAAATATGCGTTCTAACTATAGTTAGGCTGCTATATATAATATAGTTACTCAGGTATTTATATCCAGCCGACTGTACTAATGCACTTCAGTAACTGGAACTTGGCCTATTAATAAATGCGCCAGTTATGCTTTCTGCGTTTCTATGCAGGTACAATTCTAATGTTTCCTACGTCGATTCGGCAAGTGAATGGCGGTTGACTTTACCACGAATTATTACCGGTAGCCGTAGGTAATCGACCGCTGACCTGGGGGTGCTTGATGACATTTACCCATAGGTATGCGTATATGCATTTATTCTTTAATGACCGCAAAGCAATTATTTTGTAGTTCTTCTGTTTATACTGGATATTTATTTATATGTCGAAACCTTATACATTTTCATCTCTTTATTTTTTTTCGTGTTGCAAGAATGCAGATACCCTAGAAATACGAAGAGGTAAACAGGTGCGTAAACCCTCACACTTCATTGTCTTGTCCACGGAAACTCATCCCGTCATGAACTTTAATTATCTGTTTTTCTCTAATTTTGTCTACCATGCATTGTTATGTCTTTTTTCTTCCTAAGTAGTAATGAATGTATGAATGGGCGACAAGACAATGACATGGGGTGCAAACAGTTTTGTTGTTTTTCTTCGCCATAAACTTATGCATCAACAGCTTATCACCGACGTTCCATAAATAGGATGAATGATAGGTATAAGAGCGAATCATCATCATTCCTCTGCCCTTATGCCATGTTATTTGCGCAATAAGTGTTTCGCTTCCATGCCTCTCTATCAGCCGTCAACTCTGAAATCACTTCCTTTCTGGCCATGTCATCTTTCATACAGTCCATCCATCTTTTATTAGGTCTACCTCGACCCTTTAAGGACCATGGTATAAGAGCGCATTGAGACAAATACAAATACACTGTTTTTTATATTAAAATACCTTTATTTTGATAGTCACGAGGATATCCGCGAGATCATGATGTCGCTGATGCACCGGATGAGGCTGCTAGAGGACAAGCTGGAACGGCACGAGTTCCGGGAGAAGGCCTTCGGAGATAGCATGAAGAAGACATTGAACAACATCGATAAGAAGAACGAACCATTCAAGGGAATCATGTCCAGGCTTGACGACCGCTTGTCTAATGTGGAGACTATACTGTTGCAGGTAGCAATCATATTTTGTAGGTACATATATACATTATTTTTTTATACCACTAAGGTGACACACAAGCCTAAGGCCCACCAGATGGTAAGCAGTCATCGTAGCCTATATCCGCTAGCAATACCACGATTATCACTAACGAGTTTCCAACCATGTTGTTGATGAGGACTCACTGTGCTAGCAGCATCATTACTAGCCCAGCGTATCCTCGTAGAGTAATGGCAACCTGACTTTACTACAGAAACACAACACTACATCGAGTAGTGTTATTTCACTGCGGTCTTCTGTAAGGTACAGTCCCCAGTCGGGCGGCTCCGAAAAGCCACGGGAAATCCCAAATCGCCCTACCTCGCTTTTTAAAAGCTCAAGGTGTGATCAATTAAGTAGCGAGTAAATATTTTACTATTAGCACCGTTTATCCTTACCTTGTCTCTTCTATCAGAAAGAAGAACGGGAGAAGGCGTCGCAACAGAAAACAGCGCAAGCCCTAGATAATATCGAGAAAACGTTGCAAATTCTGTCCACGACGGTGACAGTGAGTCTCAAATCGAGGAACGACATCGACAACAACCTGACCACCCAGGATGATGCCTTGGAGAGGAGGTTCGACGCTACTGACGCTAAGATTGACACTGTTAAGCGGGACATTGAAAACATTAAGAACAGCTTGAGTAAGGTATGAGTACTTGAGTACTTAGGTACCTAAGTACCTTTAAAAGAGTAGCGATAAAACACTCTGGAGGCTTAAACTGAAAGCAACTTATGTGTTTCTTAGACACGCGGAAACTACCTTGCCTTTATAGCTTTTGACAATTGTGGCGAAAAGTGGAACCAAAAATTCGTATGAAATTTTTATATTTTGAGAGTAACGATTTTGAAAACGTAATCGAAAGATGTTCCTGCTACCAGGTACTGATATATAATCATTATATATCCTGTAGATAGATATATTATATTATTATGATTATTTATATATGTTTATCTACAGGAATTCATCAGTTACCCTAATTAAACGTGGGTTGGTCAACATAGTGAACATTTTTGTTGGGAAGATTATAATAATATTGGATTAGCTATCTATCCAATTATTTTCTTCTACATAACTATTTATGTCGTCAAAAGAATATATACATCAAAAAGAAGATCCCAGCAAAATGTTCATATATGTATGTACGTGATAAAATTTTTTTAGGACTCCCTACGTACGATGTGCTTAGAGATAGTCTCGGACATGAGTCCCTTTGAGAAACACATCTCTGAAGCGGAGAAGCTGTTAAACAGGTATGAGTCGAAGCTGAACGAGTTCAACGGCACCAAAGTGCAGACAGACTTCGTACCCTTAAATGAAGTCCCTCTGGCGGACGAGGCGTGGCACAGCAAGATGACGGAAGGTAACTGACCTAACACTTGACCTACATATGCGAGATAAGAGATTAGAGTTATCTATTAAACTTCTTTGATCATTTTTTTCAGGATAAGTCCAAGAGCCTTGTATTGTATTGTCTAGGAAACATTATTCCATTTCTTGAACAAAACATATTACACATATATACACTCCTATTTATTCCGTCGGGGAATCTCACACCAGCTGCTTTACTTATTGAAGTGTGTGTGTGTGACATAAATGTACACATACAAATATATCTACACGCCTAGCCCCTTCTGGGTAGGCACTCATGCAGAGTATTGAGCACCATTTCGCTACTGACTTGAACATATTTTTTGCTCATATACATTCATCAGTCTCTTTATACATGACCGTCAGTTCCGAGTAGGTACTACATAATATTTGTATTGTATTTTTTCCCTAGTAATGGAACGCCAGGAGAAGGAGATCCTGAAGATCCAGAACCTATTGTCTGATGCTGAGAGCATGTGGAAGGGTCTACCGCGGGTCGTTGATCTGCAGCTCGCTACCAACCATACCTTGGCAGCCATCTACAACGCTACTGAACTTATCAAGAACCAAGACGAGAAATGTAAGTTAAAAACCCCCACTTTACGGGTAATAAGGTTGATTTGTTGATACGTGTTACGGAAAGAAGCAGTCTCTTTCCGTCTCATAACGGAACTACGTTAGCAAATTCCATGAAATTCATCAGCGAAGTTCCTTGTCAGTAAATGATATTTTTCCTTCTCCATAATGATCATACGCAGGTAGAAAGTAAGTCAAAATCGCATGTTGCGTATCTTAAGGGAAGCTTCAGTAATCTATAACCATCGATAGTGTGTCGATCAAGGTAGCGTACCTTATACTCAGATTATTGAAGCGATATTCGCTGAAGGTCATATAGGTCTACGCGCCAAAATCAACACACGCAGATGATGAATTAGAGGTAATGTATGAGGATATTAGTAAAGTCATACATAACTCCAAAACACTTCACAGTTTTGATGGGAGACTTTAACGCAAAACTGGGTAAGAAGACGTGTCGATGGGGCAATTTGGATATGGGCATCGGAACTCAACGAGCTATGGAGGGTTGGCTATGCTGGGTGTTTCTCTGCTAGATCAAATCAGAAATGAGGAGATTCGCAGAAGAACTAAACTTACGGACATAGCTCAACGGATT
Source organism: Falcaria lacertinaria (assembly GCA_951449985.1). Taxonomy (NCBI): domain Eukaryota; kingdom Metazoa; phylum Arthropoda; class Insecta; order Lepidoptera; family Drepanidae; genus Falcaria; species Falcaria lacertinaria. Next base: position 7,066,930 of record OX602123.1, on the reverse strand, counting down.
AGCCAATTGAAGTGGCAAGGGCAGGGCACATCGCTCGTACACGCACTGGAAAACGCAGCGTCGGGCGGCCCCCCACAAGATGGTCCGATGACCTGAGGTTGCTGGCAAGCGTTGGATGCGGCCCGCATTAAATCGGTCATTGTGGAAATCTATGGGCCTTTGTTCAGCAGTAGGTAGACGTCTATAGGTTGATCATGTTGAAAAATTGGTCCTTAGAGCCAATACTGTTTTTATTGTTGCTAATGTAGGTAACGTTTGCTTTAGCTGGGGATAAGGTGGTAACCAAAATCCGCGAGATGGGTGACCGGCTGGTGGCCACTAATGAAGACATCCAGCGCAGCCTTACCGAGAGCAACACGCTCACTGAGCATGCGTACAATGATATCTCAACTAGTTACGCTTCTCTGCGTGCTGAGGTAATTGTATTAACATTTTTTGACGCTTCAAGACCCGGGCAATGATTATAGAATAGATGTAAAGTAGAATATCGATTATCCGGACTCATTCTAATTAACGACTTAGAAATAAGTTGACGGCGCAACGAGACATTTTACGACGATTAGACGACGACGAAAAAGATTATCACAAATTATTTCCAACAAAAAAAAACATAGGTTACTCGATATTTTTATATCCTATAGTCTTAATATGTTAAATATGTTAAACACCTTCTATAATAAAAAATATATAAGAAAATATTATTTGATTTGACTCTGAAATCGATTATTTGGATTTTCGATTATACGGAATATCCCTGGTTTTATTTGATTCGGATAATCGAGATTCTACTGCAAACTGTGTACTTTTAAGAGGCGTCCAAACTACATACTACGCGCATACGTTGGCGATCAATCAAATATTAATATTCTGATTTAAAATTTATCTAAATTGAGGAGAAATAACACGTATAGCATTTGCATACACTTAGAAATTTGAATATTAGTTAAGATTAATCCATAGAACATACCATCACGCCATCTGCCGCCACGCCGTCCCTTTTGGTGAAAGCAGACAGTATAGAGCGACATTCCACTCTTGAGTCGCATTTTACTTCTAGGATTCATCGATTGCCCGCAAGTTATAATATAACTGCTTTTCTATAGTTTAGTTCCATCTACAAATAATATTAAAACTTTTTAGTCATATCTCGCCTCAATAACCGCGGCATTATCCTATTATTTTGTCAGATTCAAACTCTATCGAAGAGCGAGCACGTGTTGTTGCAAACAGCAGACAATGTGATCGCAACGAAGAAACGCATCGAGTACGGGGTCCAGCAGATACTGGCTGAAGTGGGCGACCTCATCAAGCTACAATACAGAAACATTAACTACACTGTCAATGATAGGTAACACCTTCATACTTACTAAACATTAAAGAAACCCCATAAAATATAACTAGATTTTTATACTCCATTCCATTAGATGTAAAACATTGTGTAAAACGATGTATACATTATTTTATAGCACTACGTTACTTAATCCGCACTTCAGTCACGCTTTTCCGTTCGTTAGGTACAATCATCACATAATTTCACAGATGCATAATAACCACCAGAAGATACTTTTATTTAGAAATTCATAGTAAGGATGCTGAGTTGAGGTCGATTAATCGATGAATCGATTTTACGGGCCTGAAAAATTTACTTGTTTAATCGATATGTAACACCTAATCAATAGATCGAGTGAATCCATTGAAATTATTGAATGTAAGCTAAGGAATTTATTATGGTGCTTTTCTGGTTTACAGTGTAGGCAAACCCAAAAAATAATATATTTTTCCTCTTGGTCAAAAAGTCCTGTCTTTGTAGTGTACCAGAGCGGGGAAATTACATTTGTGGTATTATTTCAGATATTTTCAGATCATTTTTTTTATGTCCATACTTATAACTTTCGAAGTTAATAGCTTAGGTTAGTGCGAAGTTCCCGCAATAAAAAATGTTGTATTAAATTGTGTTATTGATCTTTATGTGTAATTCCCAGGTTCGACAGCATCGAGATGGCTCTGGCGGCGGGCCAGGCCAGTAGTCTAACAAACTTGAGCTCCAAGATCGAGTCGGAGGTGTCTAGCGTGTGGCGCCAGATTGCGATCCTACACCAACAGCTCAGCACCAACAAGCAATCGCTAGATGGACTCACCGTATGTTTTACTCATACATGTATTAAAATCTTGTCGCCTTAACTCATAACTGAAGGGGCCCAAAAAAGTTAACCAACCACCCATATTCGCAAAATTTGTTGACTCTGATCTAGCGAAGAGCTCACCACCTGTCAAGTTGAGTAACTTGTCAGGTGGTGGGCTCTTCGCCGTTCTTCAGGCAAATCCAAACCAATCAGATAAAATATAAGCATAGAAGTCTTTTGATGCGAGTTGGAACACACAAAACCACGACCTCGTCTCAACCTCAACATTAAACCGCTTTGACCCCAAGACTGAACGAGAAATCATCTGCTAATGATTAATTATATTGATCTGAGGAATGCTAGAAACCACTTTGAAGTAAAATGGCCACTTCTTATATAATATACAGCAATACTTGATATCATATATGACGCGAAATGTATATCAATAAATCTAATTAACTTATGCCTTTAACGTATAACATTTGTCCGCAGGAAGAAACACAACAATATATTAACAGCAGCACTCCTATGATGAAAGCCGTGAAAGAGGAGGTGAGTGAAGTTGGCTTTAACGACATTGTGAGCCTTTTAAGGGAATTATGAAAATTTTAAGAACACTAGCGAACCGCCTTGTTTGTCCTCACACTCGGATGCAATTTAATCAAAATATCCGAAATAAAAAAACAGCCTAATCGTTCAAACCGTTCTCAAACGACGATCTCGCGTACATGCAGCATTTGCTTTTTTATTAATACAAATGATTGTTTGGACTAGGTGGATAGAATAACAGTTCGCATGGTGGAGTTGGGAGACAATTTGAACTATGTCCTGGGGCGGTTGGGACTCGTCACCCAGGAGTTCAGCCAAATGTCTACGGGACTTGTCGACGCCCTGAAAGATATCAAGGCCACACAGGAAGCGCAAACCAAAGGTGTTGCTGTAACAGGTAATATTGTTTTTATACAATAATCCAGGATTCTTACTAAGTTCGCTAACCAATTATAATACGGCTACAGCGATGGTTATTTATTTTATGTTAAAATAAAATATTGCACTCTTTCATGCTCTTCATGATATTTCTTTCTGCGTTTGACTTTCATAAGTCAGAAGGTAGAGGTTCCGACACTGGTAACTCTGGTGTTTGTGGATCAATTTGATATATAATGATAAAAATAATCATGCAAATTGAGCATGATTATTTTTATCATTCGGTAGGACTTGAGGTGGGCGCATTGTAACTGTGTAAAGCCTGATATTGAACCATGATCCGGAGATAGAGAATAGAACTCCTTTGCGAATACCAGCAAAGCAATGTCGAATAAATCAGTCTTGTAAAGTATACTCAGTAGCCACTAAGACTTAGCTATTTTGTGTATTTTCAGATGCCGGCCCCGGCCCCCACGATATTCCCAGCGTGGAGAAAACCAAATGAACCAGTAGTGCCAAATACTAACGTATAGTATAATATAATTAACATTAATCTAAGTTTATACCAAGTAGAAATTAACATAAGCGGACTGAAATTAGGATCGTTATATATCTACAATAAAAATGAAACTCGATCGATATTAACTTTTGCAAATATTTAATCTGTTTCATAATTGTGGATCTATATATAAGTATTGTACAAGTTATATGATACAATCGAATGTTACCGTGCCAGAGCCCGCCGCTCCGGGAGCGCCGGTGAACGTAAAACGAACAACATACAAATGACGAGATCCCTCTAACAAACATGTGAATAATGAACTGTACAATCATGTATTGATATAATAATTATTGATCTTAAACAATATACACACAAATTATTTGTCTCCCATTTTTGGTTATTTTTAATCCTGATTACAACCTCGTTTTCCTATGTGCAATTAATATTTAAATACAACAAATTATTATGCTTACTCGCCTGCTAATTATACATAAATAATTAGATAAAATCCGTGCCCTATAGTGAACTTGTTACGTTTATGATTAACGTTAAATAGTGAAACACCGTGTATACGTGTACATAACATATAACGATTACATTTCACTTATGCATACATTACTCGTCAACAACTCGGTATACGTCGTATTACACAATTGTAGTGAACACTACAATGTTTGCTTCGCTATAACCCGCACCAGTAGCCTTAGCAAGAACAACTTTCGACTACTTTTGTATGGGAAAATAAACAAAAAAGCGCAAACATTTAACTAAAATGTCGAATGAAAACGTTGTCATTTTGAGAGTTACGATTTGAAATACATAGTCAATAGATGTTCTTGCTACCGGCACATTACAGAACCGAAAGAAATCTAAACTGACGTCCAACGTCATTCCCTCTCTCTCAAAACGAATGCTGTAAGAGTGAGAGAAAAACAATATAATGTAATTTTAGATTAGTTTCTTAATCTGTGCGGTTATTGCCAGTTGGGGTTTGATACGATAATTGGTAGAATATAAAAGTATTAGGATTGCACTTAAAAGTAAAACTAGATATTCGTTGTTGTTAAACAGCCTGGACTGGGACTTTCGCTATAAGCTAAACAATGAGGGAACACCCAACGACATCCAACGAGAGCATTGGATCCACAGAACAGAAGAATGCATTACCACAAGGCGAGCCGGTCGCTGCTTATCATTTGGAAACTTATCTACTTTAAGTAGAAGGATATTTCAGTTACTAATATTTAAATATTATTATTTATAAATTTATTTATAATCAGATGATATTAAAAGGAAACAATATATAAACCAACATACAAATAGGCAAATCTTCAATGGCAGTGGCATACCTAACACCCATACACAATAGCACTTGAACAATTTATACATTTGAATCACAGTATGTACATGGATAAACGCGCACGCGCGCAAATTACATTAATGCAAAATATATGTACATATTCTCAATTAATTGTGTTAACCAGCACTTAACAATTCGTTAAGCGTTCTCTTCAGACTCCTAACCGTGAGAGAATACAAATATATTATGTCCCAATATACATAAAATTTAAAGCATTCCAAACAACATAGTTACCATACAACCCATAAAATAGATGAAATATGATGCTGATTTTGATCAATTAGACAAAGTATATTATTATTAAAAAGTATTCCGTAGCAAAATTAATTCTATAAATAATGGTTTAAAGATATAATTACAAAACACCACCTATGTCTATAAGATGATTTGAAAAAGTAACAAAAAATGCAATATATTAGGAGCGGCTATCAAAGGCCGAGTGTGACTAAGCGAAGTGATTCAATGAGTGCAGACTGCGCGCCCGCGACTTCTTGCACACTGCTGTAATAATGAAGCGTCTCGTGCCGACACAGAGCACCGCTAACATACACCCTATACTATTCATAATTTATTAACTCCTAACTAAGTCTCAAGTGTAAAATTGTGCCACACAAGCAATCTCGACGGGACATCTAAAGCCTACCGCAACGCAACGTAACCTGCCTCCTCTCCCACGCCCGCTATCAATGGAATGGTATTCGTGGAATGAGTATAAATTCCTGTAAAAGACAAAGGTTCAGAACCTCGTAGACGACGATCTCCTACGGCTCGTATATAAAACACCCGCTGCAGTTACTCCACCAGACATACTATGTATTATATAAGGGCTTGCTCAAATCGTGTATCAATTTGAGGCGACTATCGTTATATTACCTAAGTGTGGCCGGATATAAAGGTCAACTGTATACCCTAATACCGTTCACATTACATCAGTTTCATTACCCGACAGTTATGGAACTTACATAGGAAGACATACAACAATACACGTACGCATTTATACACATCGCCAAATTATACATATTACGTAGTACATTCCGTAATGAAGAGATTTATTGCATTATTATTAGATATTGAAACATTTGGTGTTTGGAGCGAATACTGTATTTCGCTAACGAGAAAATCATTACTTAGGGTTACCACTTTTAGAGCATAACATTCCTTTTACAGTAGTTAATTTTAAGGCGACGTAAACGATTATATTACTCATAATAGGCATCCAAACTGAAGGCAATAAGGCATTTGAAATTCTTTGAACTTTTCACAGATGCACTTTAGAACGTAACATATAGTATGATGCGGCAACCCTAGAGTGGAGCAGCCATCGACCGGCGACGGCTCAGTCCGCGGAGGCAGCCCCGCGACACACCGTACAGTCAGCAAATAATACATGACCACCCCATAAACTTGAGGCACTTACATGATCTTATTAGTAATGATATACAACTACTAACTAGTGGTACCGAATGTTAGCTCTTCGTCGCCCCGTGAAGGACCCGTTGATACAACGGGCGTGACACATTTAAAGCTATGGACATGTTTCACATACTAATCGGTAATAAACTAACCTAACACGGAGAAAGAAGGGAGCTATCGTACACGTACGAATTACTTAACTATAAATCAGCTCTTACTTACAAGAACTGTTTGTTAACCAGTGCGATTACATACAAAATTTGTGTAGGAAAATGAGTGACTCGATCCATCAAAACGTCTAATGTGCGGCCATGTTACAAAATATACGTGTTTCCCGGTGTAAGTCGAAAATATTTGAACGAGTGCAGTGGTGTCTCCCCGAATCATTACCCCTATAGTTTGTTCTATGTTAAATAAACGGTAGTGTGTCGGCGACCTCCGATCGCACCTACGAAGCGGGATGCCACAACGTTCACGCGTGATCTATGTACATATCGACAAGTCGCAATAACAAAACAACAATTACTTTAATGTATACATTAAAACCGTCGCACATAATCTCTATGTACAAGTTCAACGGGTCCAGCTCATTAACTGAACATAACATCGATAGGGTGGCGGCCACCGCGCGCCACTCTCACGCGGCCCAAAAGCCACTTCCAGTCACATATTCAATTCCTAAAAGCTATATTACAAGGATTTCTTAAGTGGCGACAAGTTCAATTGAAACGGGTCCGGTGAGAGTGGCTTGCGAAACCTTACAAATATGAATCTTATGTACATATTGTCGCTCGAAGATAAGAGTAAGGAGTACCTAGTGTTGGGGCGGTTTACCTCCGGGCCTTGGAGGAGGGCCGCGAGTGCGAGTGCGTGTCGCGGGGGGTCGCGCCCCCCGGCCGGTCCTAACTGGAGCACGACGCCGCCGACACCGGCGACAGCGGCGAGTCGCGCGGGCAGCCCGACAGCGTCACCACCACCTGCACACACACCACACACTTAAAATCAATCAACTCAAAACATAATGCATACAGTCTTGGCTCTAATATGCCACTTATGAAGGTCTTAATTACCACACATACACGAGGCAAACTTGACAATACGTCACCACACACTATATATCTGAGGGTCGAGCAAAAAAGCGGCACGGCCATAATTTTTTTTTTTTGGAGCAATTCAGGCCATTTCTGACCCCCTTATATCTTCGTTGTGGATAAAACTAGATGGCCCGAATTTTCAGTAACCAAGCAAGCATTGTATAAACTCAGTATATTTCAAATTTCATTCAATTTGAACCAGTAGTTTAATAATTAAAACTAGTCAAAGTTCCTCAATTCCGTCACTCACTGACTGACTGATCATAAAAACTCTAAGGCACTTCTAGCAGATATAAAAGCTTCAAATTTAGAATACAAATAGTGTTTAGTGTATAAATCAAGGAAAAACTAAAATATTTTGTAATTTCAGTCCAGTTTTCTAGATACTCCAATGTAACCAACTGCATAAATAACTTTGTAATCCTATATAAATATATGTAGTGAATGAATCAGTGTAACTGATGTATAATACCGACAAGAAGATATGAGATGCCATCAAAAACAAGACTTGTAAAACACTAAGTCTCGCAACTCACTTCTTCCACCATAAAAAGTTGTGACAACCATGTAATGCCAAGTCGGTTTATTTATTTAGTCCCTACTTAAGACCTTTTGTCTTAAACTACTACCAACTTATTAGCTAACTTAACAACATCTTATAGTGACCATATCAATATTGAAAATCTTTTGTTTTAAATAAAAAAAATTGACTGATGAATCAAATTTAGTCATAACATGAACAGTATTATAGTAATATAATATAAGTATTATAGTAATAAAATACTGTAATTTAGTCACCTGTGCTTATTTAATATGTAAGGATGCTGAAGAAGTATAACATACATTATAAAGTTCTAGATACTATGCCTTGATGGCATAGGTATTAGGTATTTATTAGGTGCGATTATATATAGTTATTATACTAGTTTCTTATAAAAACGTAAAACAAAATTTCTTGATAATTTTATTAGGGTGTCTGATGTTTTTCTTATATGTGTTAAGTGTTATGGATTATTTCAGACCATACTTATTGTTTATAATGTACAATCTGACCTTCACAGCATTGCATTTAACAACAATTACTTAAATGACTAAAATATATAGCTTAAGCACACAAACTAGACATGGAATTTTGACAAATAGCTAATTTAGAGAAACTACAGACCTTTCGGCTGCCAGCATGGTTTCGATGTTCGCAGAGCCACACTCCCTGCCAGGTACCCAGGTTGAGCTTGCCATCTGTGATCGGAATGGTCAGCGACGAGCCCAGGAAACATGCCTTCACATGAGCTGGCTGTGAACAATAAAAAATTTCATCATTACCAACTAGCTTTTACCTCAGAGTCGATAATATACTACTTTTACTATCCCTTGGGCACCATACAATTTTCTGGGATAAAAGTATCCAATATGTTAATCTAGCTTATAAGCTACCTCCATTCCAAAAATTATACAAATCCAATCAGCTGTTGAGATGTGAAAAGGGTACTAACACACACAAACTTTTGCATTTATAATATTAGTGTGATAACATTTTAGAGTAAAATTAAGTAATATTAGCTCAACCAAAAATATTTCTTCAACATTTGCTTCAAAACTTAGACAGAAATTGGCCTTTACATGGTTGACTCATAGAGACAGCTGCGCCGCTGCAGCTGGGATGTTTCTTCTATTATCTACTATTGCATTGAAACCTTTTATTTCTGTATAAATAATCTAAAAATATGTACAAATCATCATAAACTTACATTAGATTACAAACATATACAATAATAGTATGAATATAAACTAAGCAACATCCTTAGAACTATAATGGAAGACAAATTCATATTTAAGAATAAAGTGCACATAAACAATTATTGTAGCATAATATATTATGTTTCCATTGATTCCAAATGTAAATAGCCTTGAAAAGATAGCATGCATTTGATACATAATGTAAATTAATGATAACTGGTAAGCTGAATGGCAAGAGGATATGTAAATAATTGATCAAATGTTAATTAAATACTCAGTTTTAATGTAGCCAATGACATAATACTTGAATTGGAACCCTACCATTTATTACAAAAATATATCAGATTTTTATAAATAAAAACAATTGTATGTTGTCAACAACAATATGTTCCATGTTTGAAATTATTTATAATTAGATTGTACATGCCAGTAATGAGTTTGTGTGTGTACTCACCATGTCGTCAGGTCCTTCGCACGAGTGCCGGTAGGGGAGCCCCTCCGGTACTATTTTATTGAGCATCATTTCCATGTCGTCTCTGACGTCAGGGTCCCAGCTCTCGTTGAGCGCGAGGCTCGCAGAAGTATGCATTACTGAAATCAACAACCGCACGATCAGCTGGCTCTCAAGTAACGTGACAACCGCGCGGACCCACCGCGACTCCGTTGCTATAACACTCCACAACATTGTAGCCATTCGTAAATACTGAACTGAACTGAAGCAGACATGTAGTGTAGGACTGCAGGCGGCAAGGCACCATCACTCTTACTCACTCTGGATGTGGCAGAGGCCGACCGCAAACTGCGACAGCTCCGGCACCTGCTTCAGAATCTCCTCCGTGACCAGGTGCACGCCCCGATGCTGCGGTCTCAAGTTTAATTTCCGTTGAAACCACGCGGATCCGATCTGAATTCCTCGGTTCGAGGCCATGTTTAATTTTTAAAAACGCTACAGAGTGACCGCAAGAACACAAACGATCTTACACAACATCACTTAGAACAACCTTTACACGAATAAATCCACAATTATCATAAAAGATTCATCTTCGATCTTTATATTGTAGTAATAAATATATCGGGGGTTATAGGCAGATTCGACACCCTATTTTCTGCGGGAAAGTGAAACAGACAATCATCAAACGAAAGAGAAACACGTACTGAATGTTGTCAAAGCAAAAAAAACTACCGATTCATTCATAAAATTCATGTTGGAAGTACACGAAACGGAAACAAAAAATACAAATAAAATTTTACTGTACTTTTTCATTAATTCGCTACTTAAAGTACTCCAACTATTAATTGAATATAAACAATTAAAATATGTTGTCCGTTAAATATTTTTTTTCTTGAATCGCATCTCAAATAAGGAAATGCGATTTGCGGGAAATTTGAATTGTTATTTTTTTTTAGAAAATGTATGTAGCTACATTTTATTTAAACGAAATACACCAATGACAAGGTTCACATAAAGGTAAGCGAAAACAGCTCAATAAAAATTAATTAGCAGTCAAAGCTAACTAATGACTGTCTGTAGCCACTACATAGGTACATTTCTAATATTTAACAAAAATATGGGAGTGTCGGGGAATATAGGTGCGGTTCATGACCACTCCTTGGAATTGGAATAATTAGTTTCTGCTCCAGCCGTGGTATTATCGGACGCGTATGGATGTCTGATGTGGTTTCGTGTTATTTTATGTAATTAAGTATTTTGTAATTTTAAGTAGCGTGATGGATATTTCAATAGATGCTCTTAACAACGCCGAAGAGCCAGAATGGCTGGAGAACCTTGTTATTGGTGAATTGAGAGCCTGGCAAATTATATTTCTGTCTCTAGCGGGTGTTGCAGCTATAAGTACGTAAAACTAAGCAACTTTTGAAGTTTAAAATTCTTATGTCAGCATGTCACATGGCTCCGTACATACAAAATGTAGGTAGTATCTGTATTGTAAATGGTATAGTGTGGTGTTGTAAATCGATATCAATTAAAATATCCGTACAGGCAAGCTATTGCATTTTTTCGGGTACGGATCGAAACAGGCACTCAGGCAGGCTAGCGAGTAGCGAAATAATTAAAGAAGATAATGTAGTTGTCTTCTGACTTTTTTGTAGTTGTAATGGTATGCTGCTGCTTCCGGTTCCGCATCCCACGGACCAAGCAGCAGATAGAAGCGGATTACCAACGGAGGAAGATCACCACTAAGTTCCGACACGAGTTGGAGACTATACAAGATGCTGAAATGGACGCAATGTCTTTGAAAGACGGTGAGTTGTGACTATACTTGGTTTGTAGGCTGGAATGTAGATTATAGTTTATTATCTATGGTAGAATTAAAATATTAAGGTGGAATCACGGCTCCACCTCTGCTAGCTGCCTATTTTATCATACCTACCAAGTTGACAAATTGATGGAAAGTATGCGTACGCCTTACAGCACAGGCTAAGATAAACGTACCTAGTGGTTATGTACTCTGTGCTAAGATAGGAAGACCTACGATATTACAGCACGCGTGATAGGGCGTTCCAAGAGAATGCAACCGTTAAGCGCGTTGTTAACGTTGCAATTCGAGTGTAATTCCCACCTAATGGTAAGCAGTCACCGTAGCCTAAACGCTACCAATCCCGGGTATCACTAACGCGTTGCCAACCCTATTGTTGTTGAAAACTTACTGTGCTAGCAGCATATCCCTACAACCTTATTGTTGAGGACTCACTGTGCTAGCTGAATAAGTTCTGGGTCACCATCCTGCCTGTCTGCTGCCCACATTATACTTCATTCTTAAACATGTGACGTATGTCAAATCTCATTTCCCTATTTGCACGGAACATGATACGCAATGCTGTTAGTCTCTCCACTATTTACATTGCTAATGTTGGTACAGTTTTAAAGATAGTGAGGTAATACACACTCGATCAGTGATTCCAGTAACACGGACGTATTGTTTCAGCTCTCGACCTACTGCACGAGAAGACGAACCACAATCAAATGGACGCTGAGAACCAACAAGGCTCGCAGCTTAGCTCCATCATGTCACCTCAGCAGAGTGAGTCATACTTACGCATGTCATTTTATTTAATTAAAACGCTTTTGTTAGCTTCAGCTGTATCTATGTATTTGTTACGGCTAAATGCTGAAGTGCGGTTACACCTAGTATAGGCGGCTAAAACTAAATGTAGATAATCGTTCTTAGGCTTTTATCAAACGGAACAGTAACGGAATCTTTCAAAAAGTCGGATCAATCTAACAATTTAATCTAACAATTTGCACATGTATTACAATAAAATCTTAAGTTTGAAGTTAAGTTTGAGTCTTGCCCGGGATCATCGGGATTATTCAGGATAAACCAAGTGATTTTCGTTTTTTTTTACTGTAATATATTTTAAACTTCTGGTCTAAAAGAATAGGTCGCTGTCATAGGGTGAGAAGTAAACGAAAATGCCGGGCAGACGGCTCAGCTGAAATTATGAACCTGACTTGATAAAAATGCCAATACATCTTGAAATGTTGGCTGATATCAAACGTTAGCCGATATTAGGGTTGTTTTGCGCAGTCACAGGCCGGTGACATTATTCAGCGAAGGCCATTAGGTTTTTATGTCGATTATACTGGGTCTATTATTATGTCATCATTGAGTGAACTTGTGATCATAACGGCAGCAGCGCATTCTACAAAAACCATTGAACTGCAATCTCTTTACCTTGTTCTTTTAGGTTCGTTGGATGCTTCCTTTCAACCTGAAGGTAGTCAGAAGCCGGAGCCACAAGTGTCAGGCATGAGCTTCGTCAAGTTTGCATCTAAAGTCGCCAACCTGTCAAAGTTGGGACCGAAATCACCAACATCTCCCACTCCGTCCTCCGTGAACAAGATGGACTTTTAAAATAAAATGTTTTCATACAATTTGTGGTAGTGCCTGTCTTATAGTATAAATAAAAGTACCATTACAGTAGGTAAGATGTTTTCTTTATTCTAGAAAATAAAAAATACAGTATAAACGGATTAAAAATTATAAGAATAATTACATATTCACAAATAACATCCGTATTCTGCGGTGCACATAATCTCGCGTTAAAACTGACAGTAAAAACAATGATCAAGATGTAAGCAATAACTTTAAAGCAACGTTTAACTTACACTTTATAATACATAAATAATACATCTTGCACATAAACATTACATAAATTCAAGTTAGCTAATTTTCTTTATTTAATTATTAAATAGTTCAATTGTTTCTACATGCATCTTTACCATTCTTACTCATATAATCTGTTGTTGCATAAATCTGTCATGTTAATTTATTCCAACGTCACGTAACGTTTCATTTGACTTAGCGTTAACATTAATTTGTTTATAACCCCACTGACTCCCGAGCAACCAATCATTTCGATAGCCCTAACAACTCAGTCCATTATTAATTTTGCCACAATATCGCCCGAATGCCCTATACCTTATTCACTAATCTTCACATTTACTGACTGGCATATTATTGAGTTCTGCGCTTTGCACTTGGTATCCGTTACAATAGTAGCTCCTTGGTGTTTAACTTTGAGCAATTACAATTATGACGTCAAGTTGAATGGAACTAATTAATGATACCGGGCGAGTCTTACATTACAATAATTTAGTTTATTAATACCAGAAATAGTTTTCGCTAAACATAATTTAAATAATGTTCTCTTTATATATGTTCTAAAACTAAAGAAATGCAATTTGGAAACAATATAAGGGCAGGTCTAAACTAGCGACTCTATCGAACGGCCCTGAGCCCGCGGAACAACCCAACCACCGTAAATAAGGCGCTTCCACACTATGGAAGTAACTATTGACAAATACTATACACTTTCACTTACATTGTTACCTAAAATATACCGGTGTGAGGATATTAAAAATATTTTGCGCTATTGTGTATTCATTCTCCGAACTAAAACTCAAAGAGTGATGCCGTCTACTGCAACCACGCTACATAAGAAAGAGATGTCATAATTTTAGTGAAGAGAATAAATGCAGTTTAGAACAACACTGTTCATACTAAACGTGTTTTGAAACAATAATAACAGTACAAGAGAAATTCGTACGAGTTTGTGCATGATACCTGTTCTGTTCCACATTGCGTGATATACATTTTTACAAGTTTTGTAAACCAAAAAGAGAAGTACATATAGCTATATTTAATTATAATACACGTTACCCTACATGAGGACTTGTATTGCATAAATTACATCAACAATATTAGGTAAGCAAAGTTCGCGTTGGACAGCACGGCTGACTGCGATTCCCAGCGGAGTACACTCGACGCTCGAACCTGGTTCAATCACTCCAGCGCCACCGTTCGGTGTAAATACAACTCTCTCATTTACAACAAAGCATAATTTTGTTATCAACAAGTACTACGGCAACATTATTCCTTGACTTTACACGCTAGGCTGAAGAGTTTAACATAGTTATTTTATTATAAATATATGTATAATATACAATGTGCACATTTCCACTAGCTACATTGACAAACAAATGACAGTCGACAGTGGATTGAAACATTTGAGCATATCGGTGTGTATTTGGCAATCTCCATTGATACGTCATGGCAACAAGACAACTCATCGTTTATAAGTACTTTGTGACTATCGTGTGAATGAGAAATAAATAAATACAGTATATATTATATTATTTAAACATGACGTTTTACTTACACGTTTGGGTTAATGAAATACGCACATTGTTTGTGTATCGACGCGGCCACTCGGTTAATATGTGTACAATAAATACTTGTTCGGGTGGTATGTGTGTGAGTGTCGCGGAGTGTGTACATGTGTGTGTGTGTGAGCTTGTGTGTCTGTGTGTCGCGAAGTGGCGCGCAGTATCAGCAACGGTCGGCGCCGTCCGACGCGCCGACGCACTCAATCTCGCCTTATAAAGGTCTTCCCCCTGTCAACAACACATTTATAATTATTTAAACATATTATTTATTACCAACTATAAATAAGTCACCTGTACCTCGTGTTGTTAGTACCAAAATAGAAACGTTGATTTTTGAGAAGGTGTTGCGCATATCAATTTATCTGAGAAGTTAAGGTACTTTAACTATCGCCAGATGGCAGTAACTTTGTGCAAAAATCGACCACAAGTCACATCGGGTTAGATCTAGTGCCGATTAAATTTTTTTTTGGGATGGAGCTATGCTAGATGTGATGACTTTTGTTTGTCTTTGTTGTCAGATGTTACACATGATATGCGACTACTGTACGGCTGGCTCTTAACCCTTATGTCTAGTATAGTACAGTACAGTGAGTGTAGTGTAGTGTATATGGCTGGCTACATAGTGTGTACTGACGTGATGGTCTTCCGCTCGGCGGGCCGGGAGGCGGGCTGCGGGCGCGCGCGGTTGAGCACCTTGAGGAGGTCGCCGGCCTTGGCGCGCATGCGCGAGTGCACGTACACCTTCGAGCACTTGATGTGGTAGTGCAGGTAGTCGCGGAACATGTGCAGCAGGTCGATCGTGTTATCGCGCGCCGCCGCGCACGTGTGCCGCGGGAACAACACTACACACACACACACACACACATACACTCATACATATAAACACACAATACAACAGTGTGCTTGCTCGGCACGCGTTTAACACGGCGCTGCAATGCCATTATCTATACATGTAAGCGATATATTAGTAAATCCTATATCTATGGGGGTGAGGTCAGGGAGAAAGGCTTTTATTTAAAACATTGGTATGTTTCAATATTTATCATTCGAGAATCTCGAGTTTATCAACAAAATGTTATTCAACCAAGAATGTTGTTTACCTCGCTTGGAAAATTACAACTGAATTTATCTATATAATCAATCTCTTTTGTCTTATAAACTATTAAATAAGTCGAAGTAGACAATGCTATAAAGAGGGAGGAGATATTTATATGATATTTTTAAATATGGGTGACTTACCAAATGTAACATAACTGATATTTTCGCCCACTCTCGCGTCAGTATCTACTAGTTCTAATGGAGGCTCCTTGTGCGAGAATAGAACCTGCAAAACCAAATAATGTTAAGTTAAAATGTGTCCAACGCGAATTTAGTATCTTTGTATTAATGTAACTAAATCTTTGAAAGTCATTATCACCGACTCCAAAACATCTGATCATTTTGAAAATTGTGGACACATATTAAGGACCGATGACAGTAAAATAATTTGCATGCTAAGGTGGCAAAAAGGCATACGGTCTGTCTGGTGGTAAGCTGTTACCGTAGCCTATGAACGCTTGAAACACCAGGGTTATCACTTGTGCGTTGCCGACCCGAAATGTTTAATGTTTTAAAGGCTAAGTAAAAAGGTACGGGTTTTTATTTCAGCAATCTATGTATGTATGTTTATGTATGTTCCTCCGTAGCACCTAAGTATTCTCCGATTTTGATGAATACGGAGTCAAAAGAACCGTTATTACGGCCCAAGTACCGTAGGCTACATTTTAACAAAAGGAGTAGTCGATTTTACCCTGCAAACCCCAATTTTAATTCTTTTTTAACTCCAATTAAATTTCTTTTTTAACGCGGGTTTACAATTTTTTTTTCCATAGTTAGGTTACAGTTTTCCAAACGTTTTTAGTTACCTGTGGCGCGGTGTGCGAGGCCCGGCGGCCCTCCTTGAGTTCCTGCATGAACACTTTGCCGATGACCATGTCGTCCTCGTGCCGGAACACCGTCGAGAACACCACCGTCACGCGGTCCGTCTGCGCCTCCACGTATCTGGAATACCAGACACTACATCAGTGACATCCCTAGGGAGCGAGTAGCTAGGGACGAACAGTGAGCTCAACACCGGGTGTCTCTTCAATTTGGGGGTTACTTGCACCGTGGAATATTACAAAAAAATCCCTAAAATCTCCTAAGACCCCCTTTTGTGTACATGAAAACAATTCAGTGCTTACACATCGCATAAATAATAGTATATTAAATTATCTACATTCTTCTACGGTATTTTCCTCAATAAATGAATGCGATGCTAAATATAACTGATTATTACTGTTAGTCATTATGAAGTAAAGAATTTTTAATAACTAACCAACCAAAAAGTGAATTTGTGACTAGGTTTAAAGAATTTATTATCGGCAAAGACAGTTTGTCACTTATGCGATAACATTATCAGGCTTAAATTTAATTTTCTAAGACTAAGAAATGACTATTCCCCTGAATCGTGAATAATATATCCCGATGGGATGTGTCATGTTACGCTCACACGTTAGGGCCGTCACTTGCGCGAAATAAACTTATATTGACTAGGTGGTTCCCACAGCTGACGGAATACTCATATACATTACTAAGTGTTATGTTTCTGCAGTTTCCAGAGGGATATGCTGTGCTAGCTGTTAAAGATATATATACATATTACATACTATGAGCACATGGGTCTTCTCTGCAATAGGGTTGGCAACGCGTTAGTGATACCCTTTATTAAAAGCGTCTATATAATAGATTACGGTGACTGATTTACCATCAGGCGGGCTTCAACATATTTTTGCACCTTTGTGATAAAAAAAAATATACTGACAGCGTTTCATCCTGGCGATAGTTGATAACGGCGCGCTTGTGACCGACATCGCCCTCCTCCTGCAGCCGGAAGTACCGGTCGAACACGGACGCGAAGCAGTTCCTCTTCAGGAGGCCCACCTTCTTCACCACCTCCTCCCAATCCTCGGGCACCGACTCCAAGTCGAGCAGCACCGATATGTTGTACCCTGCACCAAATATATACACATTTATCTATGCAATAGCTGTACTCTGCAACTGCATGCGTTGAACATTACAATGCCCCATCCCGTTGCAACTAATCTGTTTTCGCCAGAATATTTGCGGGCTCGTACACAATAACCCACCAAATAGATGTAATCAGATTAATACTACACGAACATACAGAAGAAAGTTTGTACTAATTTCAAGTGCATTTCCAATCTCCAGTTTATAATTAATATACACAGAATAGCTAATGTGTATATTTGCTTGCTCATTGAACCTCATTACACGTTCAATTGCTTTATATATACATATTCATGCAAATATTAAGTATAAAAAAGTAAACGCATTCAAAACCAATAACTCAACATTACAACAAAGAGTGTTGCAACAAGATAACTTTTAAATTTAGCGTCCACAAGCAATCTTATCACTTTTAAGTTGGACACTCAACAACACGTAATCTTATCAACACACATTTTGATAAATAAAAAAATGTATTTGCTATATTTATAATTACAAACTGAATTCAACTTTTCAGATTGATGGGTAAGCCTACTAACCAAATTTGGGAGGTAGATTAATTATACCTAGTGCATGTACATCGCTCAGTAAGGACTTTTTACATTTCAACCACTAAACATGTTAGTATGTGCGGATGAAACCCGTGGGCTCAGCTATTAAATGCAGGTTGTATGTTATAATGATCTCTCTTCGAGAGATTTATATGTATTTGTAAGAATTTCTTAGAACATTATTAAATGCCTAACACAGTAGATTAAATTCCATTTATATTATTTGGTTACAGTATTCAAACAAAGCGACTTGACTGATTTATGTACATGTCGTTAGATAGTGTAAGTCGAGAATAATTGCAGCTCATGTATTTTATTATATTTAAAGCTTAATGCATTAATATATTATTAGGGCCAGTGTTAAAATACGTAAATAATATAGTATTTATTATGAGGATATGGCACACATAATGATAAGCTGGTTGGTTTACAGGAAAATGGTTGGATTTTAAATTAACATATAGTATTATTAAGTTAGAGGAATAGGAAATCCAGTAGCATAAAAAAGCAGGGTGATGTTTTGTACTGAATTCGAGAAACCAAAAACCCACCCCAACAAAGATATAATATTAGGTCCTTACATATGAAATTGGCGTTTTTCGTACTGGCCACTTTAATCACGAATTTCTCCTCTTTGGTAAGGAATTCCAAATTCAAATTTGTACAGCTATAGACTCATGTATTTGTGCTTCGATGATCGTCATTCATTTGTTTTTTTTCTTCTGTTTTTTTCTGTTTGCGTCACTCATTTTACAA
Organism: Falcaria lacertinaria; assembly: GCA_951449985.1. NCBI lineage: Eukaryota > Metazoa > Arthropoda > Insecta > Lepidoptera > Drepanidae > Falcaria > Falcaria lacertinaria. The sequence goes on along the minus strand of OX602123.1, from coordinate 7,047,730 downwards.
AATGGAAAACCTTAAATATCGCATTATTTACGAGTACGAGTTCCGCCGTGGCACTAGTGCTGCGGAAACAACTCGAAGGGTGAATGATGTGTATGGCGGTCGTGTTGCAAAAGAAAACACAGTTCGTTTTTGGTTCCAACGTTTTCGTTCTGGAAATTTCGACCTGCAGAACAAGCCCCGTGGACGGCCTGAGACTCAAGTTGATAATGAAGAGTTGAAGGCTATTGTGGAAGCGGATCCATCGCAAACCACGTCCGAGTTAGCTGCAGGCTGCAATGTTAGTGATAAAACTGTTTTAATTCACTTGAAGCAAATTGGGAAGATTAAAAAGCTTGAAAGGTGGGTACCTCACGAATTGACTGAAACAAACCGGCAAACGCGCGTCGACTGCTGCGTTACATTACTAAACCGGCACAATAATGAAGGTATTTTAAACCGAATCATTACCTGTGATGAAAAATGGGTTCTTTACGATAATCGGAAGCGCTCAGCGCAATGGTTAGATCCTGGCCAGCCAGCCAAATCCTGCCCCAAGCGAAAATTAACCCCAAAAAAGTTACTTGTAAGCGTTTGGTGGACTAGTGCCGGTATTGTTCATTACAGTTTTTTCAAATCTGGCCAGACTATTACGGCTGATGTCTATTGTCAGGAATTGCAAACCATGATGGAAAAGCTAGCGGCTAAACAACCTAGGCTGGTCAATCGCTCCACGCCACTGCTGCTTCACGACAACGCTAGACCACACACTGCGCTACAGACGGCTACTAAATTAGAAGAGCTTCAATTGGAAAGTCTAAGACATCCTCCGTACTCCCCGGACCTTGCTCCAACAGATTACCATTTTTTTCGAAATTTGGATAACTTCTTGCAAGGGAAAAAATTCAACTCCGATGGGGCAGTCCAAATCGCCTTCAAAGATTTTATTGATTCCCGTCCGACTGGTTTTTTTAGTAAAGGGATCAATGAACTACCTATGAGATGGCAAAAGTGCATAGAAAATAATGGTTCATACTTTGATTAATTAAATATATTATATTAAAAAATATTCGACTTTTTGTTCCTCCCATACAAAACGCCAATTTCATATGTAAGGACCTAATATAATGTGAAAGTTGACCACTGACTGGTAAATTCTGGTTTCACTTAAAGGTTTAGATTTATTTTGACAATTAGAAACACTTGTTAGTAAGCCGTGTGACTGTGACCTTAGATAGGGTTATTGAAGGACCAAAAACCACCATTAACCCTACATCAATACAAAAATGAATGATCTTGGAAGTTCTAATAATTACAGTGTTCACTGTTATTACGAAATCTAGTCATAAATGTAAAATCTGTTCACATTCTCACTTTAACTCTTGCATAAAAACTTTTTATAAGTACTAAATAGGTATTTGTATTTGTGAAGTGATACTCAAAGTTTTTCTTTAGTCAATTTGCACAATACAAGGTTGCTTGCTTAGTATGGTCAAAGAATACTAACTACATTCACTTGCAGTTATATAATTTATTGAATTTTAATGTAACACAAGATATGACCCCTTTTAAACCTTAACTTTTAAAACCTTATATTTAAAATTATTATTTTAACTTTCTGTAACCCCAATGGTGCAAGTGTCTACAGGTTGTCTGTTTGCTTGTTTGTCCTAAAAACTACTACATTCATTTGAATACAATGTTATAGCTTTGTGGTATAGATCGTAAATTACGCATGAAGGATTGATACAGATGGCTCAAGATAGAAGAGAAATAAGGCTGGATAGCCAGTGGATTAAGTAAAGCTGACAATAATGAGACAACAAACTGTTTTAATTAAGCTTACAATGTTTCAAAATTGGATTTGGTAGGCTTATAGGCTTATTTACTGAATTAAGCACAACTTTTACTTATAATATATAAAGTGTAGTTATTATATTATGTACATAATAATCTTGCATATGTGAACACTTCAAGGTAGGACACATTATATGTACACCAATAGTATAAATTATGATAAGTATGTGATAAAACCAAACTGGTTAGTGATGTATATATTTAAATAGTGGCTTAGTATGTGTTATTCCTCGTTAAAATTGTATACTGTTAATATTTACATTACACACTAAACTAGACAGAGCAATACTTGTAGACCACTTTCCACATCCCTTTAGAGTTCTTTTAGCAAGTCAAATGAAGATGATTTGGATTTGATTGCATACCTGAGTATACGCGGCACAGTGGATAGCATTAGTTCTGAAACCAGTTCCTTATCACTTATGTAGTGGTCCTACTTAATGCTACAACTATACTAACATTATAAAGAGTAAATATGTGTATTTTCGTTTGTAATGTATAAACTCAAAAACTACTGGACCTATTAGGAAAATTTTTTCACCAGTCAAATGATATATTATTATCACTGAGTAACATAGGCTATATATTATACAGCTATTTGGACTAAGTCATGGGGAAAATGCTAGTGGACTAATAAAGGACAAGTTGAATATATGTATATCTCACCAGACTCGGTCTCCGTTAGTAATGGCCCATACACCCTTTTAAGCAGCTCATCGGCACCATGCTCTTCTAACTGCTTGTAGAACTTCAATGATATACTAACCTACAACCAATTTATAATGTATTTAATAACAGTGCTGTACAAAATGTGCCACAATGTGAGGAATAAAATAATGATTTTAGATACAAATATAACTTGTTTCTTTATCTAAGTTTCTACAGTACTACACAGTAAATGCTGATTGGAACAGTTTTATTAAAATATGCTAAAGATGCAATTTTGTATTCATAATTTAAATCTAACAATATTGTCTAAAAGAAAACCCAAATTTCCATGTGGATAAACTCTATCATGTGTATAAATGGATGTATGTTTGTTGCTTATAACAACCAACCATTTTTGGCGATGTGAGTATAGGCATATGCTTGGTTTTATGTATGTAATTATTTTAATAAACTTTTCAGTCTGTTTAATACAACTTCTGGGTTGGGATGATGAAATATCACCAGTCCCTTGGTCATCATTATAACTTGATTCTACTGTACTCATCTAATGTAATTCAAAAACCTAATCTTATCATTTATTGATTTATTAGGCACAAAAAACAGAACACAAATATTAAAACTACTAATTCAATTGATATTAAAACTCAATTCAAATAAGTTATTTACACTTGTTCCAATAGTTGGTTTCATGCACTTTCAGTGAAATGAATTGGCTCAGTTTACATTGTAAGGCAATGTATTACACAATCTGTTGATATTGTCTGTAACCTGATATGTTTGTGAAGCAATAATATAAAACAGGATATTCTGCAGTTTGATAAAGGAAGTACCATATTATAGGTTTATTTATGTAATTGAGGCATTTATGTGAATAAAAATGTACTTTACATATATTTAAAAATAATTGACTCTAGTATTACCCTTGCCTTAGGGTGAGATAAAGGCTACCTAGGAGATCTAGGGCAAGAATTAGAATAGGCAGCAGTACAGCACTCACCCTAACTTTGGTTTTGTCTCCATTAACATTGGATATATGAAAGAGCACTCCATCAAAATCTGCTACAGTCACATCTATTGACTCAGGCTTTAAGCTGGAAGATAAAATTTAATCATACAAAAACTATGTCTCATGCAATTGTTTACATATGACAGCATTATGTTGTGTCCCAGCCCTAGCAGAACATCAATGCTAGGCAGGATATCAGTTTTACATATCAAATTCATTACATTGTTTACAAGTGGATCCAAAAACATTTAACTGGATGTTTCCGCACGCACACAAACAGGTACCAATAAACAACCGATATGAAATGACTCATCCCAGCTGAGATAGGCAATAGCGGCGTCATGCCCCACACCATGACATAATGACTCCACGATCACAGTACTGTTCACGTTTCATTTTCATGTGCTCACACACTCTGCCGGCCAACGTGGGCCCACCCGAAGAATTATCACTTGTCAACTTACTCCCAGAATGGGGTTATAGCCAACTAACAACACCCAGGGAGGAAACTCCTCTGAACCGGAATCTCTTCTACAACACTTTTATATGTAATCCACTCTCGTCAAACACATAGTAATTGTAAAAAACAGTAACTTTCTAAGCGTAACGTACTCACCGCGCCAGTGCATTTTTATATTTGACTGTTAACGTTTCTTCTATAATTCTATTATTGATCTCGAGTAAGATCATTATTTAACAATTTATAAACTAACTGTTTTTCATAAAATCAACGCTTATAGCACCTTCATTTAATAATTTATACGGAAATCTTCGACGATGACCGCCCGTGTAAAGATACCCATAAACGACAGAACAGAACAGAAAGAAAAGGAAGCTCCAATGAATGAATTATGGTCAATATCGGCCATGGAACCATAGACAATGATTTATTATTATAGTGCTTTGTAACGGTTTTCTTTTCACATAAATACAAAATCAAATGTACCCTTGAAACGTAATTCGTTAATTTTTCCACAAAATGGTAAAATATGAGTGCGTTTGAAATGAGAGGAACTTATTATTTATGTAAATCGACTAATGTCTAATGAATAATGTAACTGTAACTTATATCGGTAGGGCAACTAGATGGTTTGACATTTCATTAATACATTATTGTCAATTTGACACTGACATTTCCAAAATGCGGTGTGCTGGGTCGTGCACTTTGTTTTTGTTTTTATTGTTACAATAATAAAATAACATATAAAAATACAAAAATAATAATCAAGTTGGAAGTGCAATATGAAATAAAAATCATGTCTAATCAAGTGGCTCAATTCGTAGCGGGACTAAAGTCCCGCGTCGTCGACGTGCAGATAAGGACAGCCCGTGAGCTCTATCACTATGCCAAAACGGAATTGCGAGAGGTTCCGCAGGAGGAGCTCACACAGTTCCTCGATGAATTTAACCACCAGATATTTGAAATGGTTTCCAGCAACGACGTCCACGAAAAAAAGGGTGGAGTCTTAGCTATAGGTATGTAAAATTATAATTTGTGTTTGAATGAGTAAACTGACCTTCTAATTTTAATATTCACCCTTGTTGGATTGTAGTGTGTCTTATTGGCGGTGACTGCGATACAACGAAGACTCGCATAACGAGATTTGCAAACTACCTTCGCAATTTGCTACCTTCGTCCGATGTAGGCGTGATGGAACTGGCCGCCAAAACCGTTGGCCGGCTGGCTACGGTGTCCGGCGTCAAACGGGCTGAATATGTAGAATTTGAAGTTAAGCGAGCTTTTGAGTGGCTCTCGGAAGAACGAAATGAAGGTCGGAGACACTCTGCTGTATTATTACTAAAAGAAATGGCTATAGCAATGCCCACTTACTTCTACCAACAAGTATCTGGATTCTTTGACCACATACTTGTTGCCCTTAAAGATCCCAAGCAACAGATAAGGGAGGCTGCCGCTAAGGCACTAAGAGCAGGGCTTGTGGTCACAGCACAGAGGGAATCGGCCAAGCAATCCACAGCTAAACCACAATGGTACATGCAGTGCTATGAAGAAGCCATGTTCTCATTTGAAGATATTCCAATGAAGGAGAAGGGAATCACAAAGGAAGACAGAGTCCATGGGGGTCTTCTTATATTAAATGAGTTGCTTCGGTGCTCAAATTCTGCTTGGGAGAAGAAATATACTTACCTGATGCAAAGTTTGGACACGCAGAAGGATATAACAGTGTCAGATGATATTATATTCATAAGCTCAAAACTGCACAGCGCTTCAGTGAAGAGAGGATACTTGTGTGATGGTTTCAAGACAGAAAATGTTCAATATCCAGTGCCTATTTATGAGTCTGATGTTTGTAGGGGCTTGTTAATTGAAAAATTTGAGAAGATTTGTCAAGGTGAGTGCATTAAGCCTTATTTACGTTTATAACAGTTCCTGTTTAATCATTTATCTGCTTGTTTTCAGATGTAATGGTTCAAAGACAGTTGAAAACACAAGGTGTGCCTCAGATACTACTTATAATAATACCAAGACTGGCTGCTTTCAACAAAGATCTCTTTTTATCAAAATATATGAGCTCAACCATGAATTATCTCCTATCGTCTCTGATAAGTAGGGAGAAGGACAGAAACATGGCATTCACCACACTTGGCTTGATGGCAGCTGCACTAGAGAATGATATAAAACCCCACTTACCTAGGATTATGGATGTCATCAAACAAGCTCTTCCTGTCAGAGATATGCAAATAAAGAAAAGAATATGGATTGATCCATCTATATTTGCCTGCATCACATTACTGGGGAGTGCTGTCAAAGATCTGGTTGTCAATGATATAAATGAACTATTAGATGCCATGTTTGCAACTGGTCTCAGCCCATCCTTAACTATTTGTATGAAAGAGCTCAGTCAGAACTTACCAAATCTAAAAGAGGAAATATCAGAAGGATTGCTGAACATGCTTTCAATGGTGCTCAGAAATAAGCCATTCTTGCACCCTGGAGTGCCAAGGAACCTGGAGCAGCAGATGAGCAACATGACTTTGGTGACAGGACCCCAGGATACAGCTAGTGTTGTCTTGGCTTTGAGAACCCTTAGTACATTTCAGTTTGAAGGTCAACATAGCCTACTTACTTTTGTGCGGCGTTGTGCTGATCACTTCTTACAAAGTGACCAACTGCAGGTCCGAATGGAAGCTGTTAAGACAGCTGCAAAATTATTGGCTGATGCTACAGAAGCAAGTAGGGAAACCCCATCGAGGACCCTCACTATGTTGACGGCAGAGGTTATAGGCAAACTCTTAGTAGTTGCTGTTACTGATCCTGATTATGAAGTGCGTTACTGGGTGCTGGAATCTCTACATAGCATTTTTGATACCCATTTGGCACAAATTGAAAATCTAAGTTTTCTGTTCATTGCTATGAATGATGAACACTTAGAAATTCGAGAGTTAGCTATTTGCACTATTGGGCGCCTGAGTACTGTAAACCCTGCATATGTAATGCCTGGTCTGAGGAAAACTTTGATACAATTTTTGACTGAATTGGAACATTCTGGCATGAGTAGAAATAAAGAGCAAGCTGCTAGAATGCTGGATAACTTAATATTACATGCACCAAAACTGGTGAAACCCTATATGGAAACAATCTTGAATGTTCTGGTGCCAAAACTGAAGGAGTCTGATTCGAATCCTGGCGTCGTTATTAGCGTGCTGAAAGCAGTTGGAGACTTGGCAGATGTACATGGAGATAACACTGGTCTCAAGAAATGTCTCCCTGAACTTCTGACTATTCTTCTCGAATTGTTATCAGATGCCAGTGCAACGGAAAAGCGCAGTGTCGCTTTATGGACATTTGGCCAATTGATAGGCGCAACTGGGTATGTGGTGGCTCCCTATACTGAGTATCCAAATCTTATGGATGTCTTACTGAATTTCTTAAAGACTGAGCAACAACCAAAAGACAGGAGAGAAACCATTCGAGTTTTAGGACTTTTGGGAGCTCTGGACCCATACAAGCACAAGATGACGCGGGGGCTGATTGATGGCCAGCCTGACTCCAGTCTGGTCCCCGTTGCCGATAGTAAGGCAGAAGAAAACAATTTCGATATGACCACAAGTGAGATGCTAGTCAACATGGCATCTCCTGTTTTAGACGAATACTATCCAGCCATTGTGATATCAACTCTGATGCGCATTTTGCGAGACCCTACTCTCCAGCAGCACCACACTAGTGTAGTCCAAGCTGTGACATTCATATTCCAATCTCTGGGTATCAAATGCGTGCCATATATCTCTCGCGTGACACCGAGCATGCTGTACGTTGCGCGGGCGACAGACAACAATACTTTCAGAGAATTCCTCTTCACACAGTTAGGCCGACTGATTGCTATCGTGAAGCAACACATTCGCAATTACCTAGACAAGATATTCGACCTCATCAAAGAGTTCTGGACCCCGAACAGTCCTTTGCAACATACTTTAATTATATTAGTGGAATACATTGCAGTGGCCCTCGGATCGGAGTTCAAAGTGTATTTGCCACAGCTGATGCCGCAGATACTGCGAGTCCTCGCGCATGACACGAGCAAAGACAGGTTCGTCACAGAGACGCTACTACAAGCTTTGCAAAAATTCGAAGATAACTTGGACGACTACATGCACTTAGTAATTCCATCAATCGTCAAGTTGTTTGATGCATCGGACTGTCCTATCAAAGTGGCGAAAGTTGCAATGGAGACGGTCGACTCCTTATCAGATTCTCTGAACTACAGTGAACTGGTCTCGAGAATAATTCACCCACTCGTCAGAAGCTTGGAGGTCTGTCCGTCTCTGCGGCCCACGGCGATGGACACGCTGTGCGCCCTCATAGTTCAGCTCGGCCACAAGTACACGGACTTCATACCTCTCGTTCAGAGAGTTGTGGTAAAACACAGGATAACGCACCATAACTATGAACTGATGCTATCAAAGATACAGTCCAACCAAACCCTAGCGATGGATGAGTTCTTGCAAAGCACGCGACGAAAGCCAAGGAACAATAATCAAGAGGTAAGTTTCTCATATACGCCTCATATCATCAGGGCCCTGGCCTTCATATCATAATTATTGTTTACTTACTAACTTATTTGGGTTGATTTTGGTTTAAGTGTTAAGTTTAAAATGTTTGTAGGCCCGTATCGTGATGTGCGACACAACGCAGTCGATCCGCAAGTTGTGTGTGAACGCGCACAGCCTGAAGCTGGCCTGGACGGTCAGCAGCCGCGTGTCCAAGGACGACTGGCTGGAGTGGCTGCGCCGGTTCAGTATCGGCTTGCTCACCGAGTCCCACAGCCCTGCACTCAGGTTACATTACCTTTTTTAAAGTAGGTACATATGAGGCTGAATGGTGATATTTATTTATTTTATTCATCATTTTATAATAAGAAATGATGAAGATCGAAATTTATCGGGATTTGAACATCTAAACCATCTAAATGCGACTACTGTACCTACGCTCGCTCGTTTTTACCGTTACCTCTTCATGTGGAAGAAGCGCTCGTGCAAGTGTCAAATATCCGCCTGCGACAATCACCGCAAGTGAGATCATAATAATATGTAGTGAAGTGTATGAGTGTCGCAGGGCGTGCCTGGCGCTGGCGCACAACTACTCGCAGCTGCTGCGCGACCTGTTCAACGCGGCGTTCGTGTCGTGCTGGACGGAGCTGGAGGCGGCGGCGCGCGCGGAGCTGGCGGCCGCGCTGCAGCAGGCGCTCACGGCGCCCGACGCGCCCGAGCTGGCGCACACCGTGCTTAACCTGGCCGAGTTCCTCGAGCACACCGAGGGCGACGCGCTGCCCATCCCCACGCAGCTGCTGGGCGAGCGGGCCATGCACTGCCGCGCTTACGCCAAGGCTCTACACTACAAGGTAGCCCAATCCCATCCTGTACAACTGTACATCCCCACGCAGCTGCTGCATACAGTGATGGTAGATTCTAAACTTTCGTCTTTAGTCGGTATTAAAAGTAAACTTTTGCGCGTACTAATTGAATATCCTATTTTTTTCTCTCTAGGAAGAAGAATTCCGCACTGGCGCAACATCCCAGGTGGTGGAGGCTCTGATACACATCAACAACAAGCTTCAACAGAAGGAAGCCGCCGAGGGGTTGCTCGAGCGAGTGATGGCTCAACGCGAAGCGGGGGACGCGCAATTGAAGGTGCAAATACGATGGTACGAGAAACTACACAATTGGGAGAAAGCGCTCAACCTTTATGGAGAGAAAGTTACCTCTGACTCCGATGACATAGAATCTTATCTCGGCGAACTACGATGCTATGAAGCTCTTGGCGAATGGGCCAAATTGTACTCGACGATATCGGAGAATTGGACGGATATGACCAATCAAGACAAGTTCAAGGCAGCTCGACTGGCCGCGGCGGCCGCGTGGGGGCTGAAGGAGTGGGACTCGATGGCCAAGTACGTTAGTTTCCTACCAGAGAATACCCAAGACGGTGCGTTCTACAGAGCGGTACTCAACATACACAACGAAGAATTTGGATTGTCCAGAAATTTCATAGATCAGGCTCGTTCTTTGTTAGATTCGGAACTAACAGCCGTCGCGGGTGAAAGCTACCAGAGAGCTTATGGCGCTCTAGTCAACGCTCAGCTTCTAGCGGAATTAGAAGAAGTTATAACATACAAGTTGGTTAGCGAAAGAAGAGAATCTATTCGCCAAGCATGGTGGACCCGCCTGCAGGGTGGCCAAAGGTTGGTAGAAGACTGGCGAAGGATCCTTCAAGTACGAAGTTTGGTGTTAACGCCGCAGGAAGACATGGCGACTTGGCTCAAGTTCGCGTCGCTATGCAGAAAGAGTGGCGCTCCACGTCAGGCTCACAAAACGCTGGTAATGCTACTTGGAATAGATCCAAGTGAAAACAGAGATCTGCCGCTACCAACTCACGAGCCTAGACTCACCCTTGCGTATGCTAAACATTTGTGGGTCGCGGGCGACAAGCAACTGGCGTACGACCAACTGCAACGGTATGTTAACACAACTGAAACAGGCGACGCTGAGCATTGTAGGTTGCTTGCAAGATGCCACCTGAAATTGGGATCCTGGTGCGAGTCATTACTTGGGATTAAAGAGCACTCCATTCCTGAAATCCTTCGCAACTACTCGGCGGCCACTGAACTATCCTCAGACTGGTACAAAGCCTGGCACGCGTGGGCCTATATGAACTTCGAAACGGTACTGTTCTATAAGCACCAGGAAACCAACTTGAACAGTTCGCATTACGGCGAGAAGAAACCATCGCCTGAGTGCATCCAGCACCACACTGTGCCAGCCGTGGAAGGATTCTTCAAGTCGATTAACTTGTCTCATGGCAGCTCGCTCCAAGACACCCTCAGGTTGTTGACCTTGTGGTTCGACTACGGCCATTACCCCGCGGTGCACGAAGCGCTCGTCGAAGGCATCAGAACTATCGAAATCAACGTTTGGCTGCAAGTGATCCCGCAGCTCATAGCGAGGATCGACACTCCGCGGGCACTCGTCGGGAAGCTGATCCATTCGCTACTCATAGACATTGGCAAGTCCCACCCGCAGGCTCTCGTGTATCCTCTCACTGTAGCATCCAAATCCTCATTCGTGGCGCGAAAGAACGCTGCCAACCAGGTGTTGAAGTCAATGTGTACCCACTCAAGCAACTTAGTGAACCAGGCAGCTATGATTTCCGAAGAGCTTATACGAGTGGCAATATTATGGCACGAGCAATGGCACGAGGCTTTGGAAGAAGCTTCTCGGCTGTACTTCAGCGAGCACGATGTGAACGCGATGATCAAGTCACTGGAGCCGTTGCACGCTATGTTGGAGCGCGGGCCGCAGACCATGAAGGAGGTCTCCTTCAGCACGGCCTACGGGCGAGACCTCAACGAGGCACTTGAGTGGTGCAATCGGTACAAAGTAAGTAATTTTGTCACTCATCTTTTTGAAATATCTTAAACTAACGACACGCCATAGTTTTTCACGAGTGTATAATACATAAAACATTCCTCAGAAATCACTCTATCTATTAGTGAAAGCCGCATAAAATCCGTTGAGTAGTTTAAAAGATGTAAGCGTACAGCCGGCGGGAAGCGACTATGTCTTATACTATGTAAAGATAAGTTAATATTATATCTTCCCGCCTTCCCGTCCCGTTCGTCGAAGGGGTAGACAGAGGTGGGACATAAGTAAGCACCAAATTCTCATCCAAGATATGTAAAAAAAAAACTGAAGTAGGGACTTCGTATTACCATTGTAATACGCAGGCGCAATAACTAACAAATTTTCTATGAGTTTTCACAGGGAGGTTATTAAACCTTCTTGGATTCTTCTTGAAAGTGTGGGGCATAATATCATTTGAATATATCTTAGGCAAGAATCTGATGTAATGTGAACGACTCATCCCCTGTAAGTTGGTATAATGTGTGTGAAACTGGGTTACTATTGTGGTCTGTCTGCTAAATGAGTGAACCGACTGTTAGTGACGTACCTGTAGTCAGTAATACCTCGTGTTGTGTGTGTCAGGAGTCGGGGCAGGTGCACAACCTGAACCAGGCGTGGGACCTGTACTACCACGTGTTCCGGCGCATCTGCCGCCAGCTACCGCTGCTGACGTCACTGGAGCTGCAGTACGTCAGCCCGCGCCTGCTGCACTGCCGCGACCTGCAGCTGGCAGTGCCCGGCTCCTACGTGCCGCACCAGGATCTCATCAGGATCGCGAACATACACAGCAGCTTGCAGGTACTGCTCTCCTGATATATTGTAATGGCCAATCCACCAACAATACATTTATAACGATAGTAGATGTTTTTATGATAAACACCAACAGATTGGTAGTTTTCTATATGTAACATTTGTTCCCTCTTTTTCTCGTGAAAGAGGACCTAAATGCATTACAGGAAGTCGGGCACTGTTTCCCGTTTGATTGTTGCTAATTTAGTGACTTTGTCGCTAGAAATTACGACTTGTGTTTAAGTCTTAGCGACATAAAAAGAGGTTGACTTGTCATGTTCGTTTTTTTAAGCCATTAAATTGTTAATCAAGGAAACGGCCCACCAAATTTTTGTAATCTTTTGACGCTCGTTATAGAGTTCTAATAGCACTTTTTGTGTTGCGGCCATGTTTACTCATCTTCTTTAACAGTATATATTGATGAAAAGTATTAACTGGTCGTAGAAGAATGTGACCAAGAATCAATGTTTGCGTAGGTAATAACGTCGAAGCAGCGTCCGCGCCGGCTGTGCATCCGCGGCTCCAACGGCAAGGACTACATGTTCCTGCTGAAGGGGCACGAGGACCTGAGACAGGACGAGCGCGTGATGCAGCTGTTCGGGCTCGTCAACACGCTGCTGCAGGCCGACCCGGATACCTTCCGTCGCGACCTGGCCATACAGAGATACGCGGTCATACCGCTGTCGACCAACTCCGGCCTGATCGGCTGGGTGCCGCACTGCGACACGCTACACTCCCTCATCAAGGACTACAGGGACAAGAGGAAGTGTCTCCTCAACATAGAGCACAGGATCATGCAGAGGATGGCCTCCGATTTAGAGAGACTGATGCTCATGCAAAAGGTGATCCTCTGCTTGTCTATTGTTCATGATTGTATATTTCTTTTGAATTTATATAAAAATATTTATTGTTATGTACATCAGAATATATCATCAGAAAAATACAATAATTGTTATATTGTCAGTCTGATTGTATTCGGTCTCCGGTTCTGGTGAACCATGTAATGAAAGCATATAAAGAATAAAACTAAATTTTTCCGATGTTCCAAAGTTATAGTGCTGTGAGCATATCGACTGCAATTTTGAATGTTGAAAATAATAATATCAATACGCATTCCGAACATAGGAACATAGCCCTAACTTAACCATCAAACTATATGTGACAATAGAATAGCAAATAACAACAGTAATCATGTTCCACTCGCTTGGTTCGAACCTTAATTGCTTATTTGCAACAAATTGAGGTTCAATCAACTTAGTGCTCAATAATCAATCCATCGTTGGTCTAACCTCTAAGTAAAGGTTATATAACATACCAGGTGGAAGTGTTCGAACACGCTCTGGAGCACACAGCCGGCGACGACCTGGCCAAGCTGCTGTGGCTGAAGAGTCCCTCCTCCGAGGTGTGGTTCGAGCGGCGCACCAACTACACGCGCTCGCTGGCCGTCATGAGCATGGTGGGCTACATCCTGGGGCTCGGCGACCGACACCCCTCCAACATCATGCTGGACCGCGTCACCGGCAAGTTTCTGCACATCGACTTCGGAGACTGCTTCGAAGTGGCCGTCACCAGGGACAAGTTCCCGGAGAAGATACCCTTCAGGCTCACCAGGATGCTCATCAACGCCATGGAGGTCAGTCTTACTCATTCATTTAGAAATTTGTAAATTCCTGACCGTATAGATTGTTTTTAAAAAGTATTTAAAGTAAGCTTTTCTTAGAAGATTAAGATTTCATTTAAAATGTTCAATCGAAGTTACAGTCCGTTAAATAAGCTTAGATACAACAATATACTATCAATTAGGGCACATAACATATGTTCGTGCGTATCCAGATTTTGGCACTTCAATAATAAACGAACATTCCGAATCGATGTACACCACCAGTCACCACCACTGCAGACTGCAGTCCAACATCGTCCATAGATCTGATCTGAATATCACGTATTTAGATTTAAAAGACCTAGGTGCTAGTACATTTTGATCACAATGCAGCAATGGTGCACATTTTGATGTACAAAATCACTAAATTAATTAACAGGACTAAAAACTATTGGTATCCTTTTCTCATGTGCGGTGTTAATAACGATGCCAATACTTTTAATCCTGTCAAATTCGTTTAATGATTTCAAACAACAGAATTGGCATCAGTATGTGGTTACAATCTCCGTGTTTTAATTACTGTCTCATCAGTCATGTTCCAAGACTCACTAATCGAAGCTCAATTAGAACAATTACTGTTCGTCGTCGTACAATGTCCGCTAAATCATGTGATCGTGCTGTTCATATTCATATGATACTAGCTTTAGCCCGTGACTACGCCCGCATAGGATAACACAACATATAGGTAATATAAAGTAATATAATGCTTGTTTCTCAGGGAAAGGATAGGTTTTCATTTGCATTTTTTTAACGGTTCAGTTTTTTCGTAGAAGTTACCCAATACATACGACACGAACAAACATACACACGTGATTTAACCCACGTACAAATAAGATAACACAATGTTATATCCTACTCAAAGTCGTCACACACAGGATACAGGGGATAGCTAGTAACGAGATAGATTTAGTTAGAAGAATGCAATAAGAGATAGGGATGCCTTTGCGCAGCAATGTGGCGCAATAGGCTAACAAAAGGTTTTATCTTAAAATATATTAAATGGGGAACATTTACCATCAGGTGACCGGCATAGAAGGCACGTACCGACGCACCTGCGAGTCGGTGATGGAGGTATTGCACCGGCACAAGGACAGTGTGATGGCTGTGTTGGAAGCGTTTGTTTACGACCCGCTGCTCAACTGGCGGCTGATCGAGGCGGGGCGCCGCTCGCGCGAGCCCGAGGTGGGCGACCCCGGCTCGCCGCCCCCCAGCCGCCCGCGCACGCACAGCGCCACCGACAACCTAGACCAGCCCGCCGAAGCCAACCTCAACAAGCGAGCCCTCGCCATAGTCAACAGGGTCCGCGACAAACTCACCGGCAGAGACTTCCCCCATATCGAGGAAACTGTCTCCGTTCAGAAACAAGTGCACCTGTTGATACAACAGGCGACGAGTAATGAGAATTTGTGCCAGTGCTACGTCGGTTGGTGTCCGTTTTGGTAATATGGTGGATTAAATTTTGACTGTCTGTGGATTTCCGACAAATAGGTTTTTAATTATGGTTTGATCCCGGCTGTCGTCTTCGTATCGTGATTAGACAACCAGTTTTTAAGTGTAATCGTAAGCTTAAAATACATGTCACCGAATTAGGTCATTATGGTCTACTCGAACAAACAAACCGATTTTTTTTACTTATATCAGGAAATCTTTAACACCGTATCGTAATCTTTGTAAATACACATACTTTATATATTTTTATAAGGCTCAATTGCAATAATTTCAGATTCGATTTCTCATACTAACTTGAGTATATTATTTTTCAGCCAAAATGTAAAAAGCTGTTTTGTTTATGTATCTCTCACTTTCATTTGAGGATTCTGGTTGTGTTCAATATTACAAATAAACGCATAGTAGAATAGCACTTAGCAAAACAAGAAATGCTGCCTGTTTGTATAGCGTTAAATCAATTTAGATGAATGTGAACCTTACGGCACTGTATGTATGTCGTATTTTCACTCACAGAATACTAACTGTGTATTGATTTTCTACTAGTTGTATATGGATACTCATTTAAGATACCTAAATTGATTAAGGCTTGTTGATTGTTTAAATAAATGCATTTATATCACATATCCAAACTTTATTCGATTTTTTTATCCGCTGAAGAAGTGATGAGTGAAATGTTTAAAAGTAGTGAGACCATTATTAGTGATATTTGTAACAAAATCAACCACTATCACCTTAATATATTCGGTGAGAAGTGGGTGATGACTGATGCTACCTTACTGTGCCTATCCCATTCGTGACCCTTTCGGAAAGATGTGAAATTAATTTATAACAAAGCCGTACTTAGGCCGTATCCGACTATTGGTTTACTATCAATGATTATATGTGAAAAAGTCGTTTACTCTGATAATTTCCTTTACTGAAATCACTAACCTAATAAGTTCCTAATAAATAAAGTTTAGACATTATCACACAGCGCCATCTGGCCCCAAATTAAGCTAAGCTTGTACTATGGGAACCAGTAGCGGATAAAATACTAATACACGTTGTTTTGTAAATACATACTTCTTATACATACCTACCAAACACCCAGACGCAAGACAAACATGTTTGTCACATAAATGTTTGCCCCGGCGGGAATCGAACCCGCGACCACTAGCTTAGCAGTCAGGTATAGAGTTCACCAAAATACAGGTACATAAACGTCGAATTTTGTTATCTCTTGTTTTAAAGATAACCATAATTTAACCATGGAGCGGTTTTTTACTGTTCACCAAGGCAAATGGAAGATTTCCGCGCAGAAAAAATAAATATGATGACCAACAGTCTTTGATTATATGTATAGTATTATCTTGTCCCTACAAGTATGTGTTCGTGTCTTTTTTTATACCACTAAGGTGGCAATCATGCATACGGCCCGCTGATGGAAGCCGGTTACCGTAGCCTATTGACGCTTGCAACACTAGAGGCTCAGGGTGAATTATATACTAGTCTAGTATACTACCTCAGAGTAGATAATATACTACGTACCTAGTGGTTGCCGACCCTAAGCCTATGTGCATCTGTTGCACAGGGCCCTGTGCAGCAGATGTACACATTAGTACCCCTGGACGGATTCAAGTGTGAGAATTAAATGCCTCTTTTAAGCGTAATATGCACCTTCAGATATGGATAAACCTATTCATTACAATTCATTCAAACCATACATAATTTGAAAGTCAAAGGCAATACCTAGACATACGTCCTTTCATTATTTTGCAAGAAAAACAAGTTTGTGGCATTGGATTGCCTTTGCGATCGTGACAATTAAGTACTATTATTGATAACTGTCTCTATCAATATAATATGGTACCTAACATGCATTATAACGACCTTCATTAAACACGTTTGAAATAAGGCATTTATGTCATAGATCACATCACAACCCTGTAATAGAATTATCATATACCTACATAAATATACACAATACTTAACAACTAAAGATCAATTCAAGACATCATGAAAATTAAAGACAACAAATTAGTTTTATCACTGCTATCTTACCAAGACATTAAAATTGTTAGCAATCTTTGTAGCCATATGAATTTATATGATCAAGAATGCGGTAACTACGCTTGTGGTATAATTATGATTCAACGTGGGAACCACACGACCTTCACGACGAAAAATAAAAACAGCAACTCCATTGTGATGTTAGCCAAAGCTATCGTCATAAGGTATATTGTAAGGTAAGATAGAATGTCACAGGATAAATAGGTACATTGGATCACAACACAATGTAAAAGTGGTTGTACTGTATTCTCTATAACACAATCTAATCAAACGATCGTTGCCTTTAATCAGTTGGTCGGTGACCGCAGAGAGGATCCGACGCGCGTGCGCAATTCTTTGACACGCGAAATTAAGACGATGAATTCCCACGCGACGGATAGCTACAAAATCGTCAAATTTAATTCCTTATGTAAGTAGTAAGTGTTTATTTTCTAACCATATTAATAGGTATACAAATGTATTGTAGATATTATGTTAATTCGCACCGATTTTATAAGTGATCGTTTTTTTTATATGCAAGCGATTAAAAGTTGGCATCTTCATCAGAATAATCTACTGCTAGGTACAGAAAGCTATTTTAAGCATATATTACGTGTTTTGACCTACATTTGGGGTAATGTAGGCAACAAGTATTTTTTACCGTGATTCATGTCTTCGTCTCATCACAATACTCATATGAATAGGCTAACTCCCTACTACATATAACTGGTCTGATAAAAAATTCCATGAAAACCATTACACTAACTTTTTTCAGTAATTAGCGATTCTGTAAATTAACCACAGGCAATTTGTAATTGTAATTTTATTGGGTTTGTTTAAGCTATCGGTTTTTCTTTCTTTACTTGAATAGATATTAGTAATGCATCATAAATTACTACCTAACGTCGATATTAATAGATTTCTGCAACGACATTAAAATCTTATCTTGATTGCACTGAGAACATACCTATTGAGTGAACGGGCATACCTTCCACGTCTTTATAAGAAACTGTAACTAATGTTTTCTTTTAGCTGATACCGTTCAAACCATGTTGAGGAAAGCGGCCGAAGTTAGGCAGAGAGCGTACTGCCCTTACTCGAACTTCGCTGTGGGCGCCACCATCCTTACCGAGGAAGACAGCCTAATGTACACGGGCTGCAATATTGAGAACGCTACTTTAGCCCCGTCCTTGTGTGCGGAGCGGACGGCCGTTGCGAAAGCAGTCTGCGATGGCTACCTGAGGTACAGGACTGTAGCCATAGTCGCCCACCAACAGAGCTTCACCGCCCCCTGTGGCGTCTGCCGGCAAACCCTCTGCGAGTTCGTCAGTTCAAGCGGAGACATGGACATTTACCTGAGTAGACCGACAATGGACACAGTTCTCGTCACGAGTTTGTCTAAAATGTTGCCTCTTTCATTCGTGAGTTTTAAAAAAGACAGTATTATTTCAAACTAAGCTGATGCTGTGAATGCTTGCCTGTGATGAATAGAATATGGACAACAATGGTGCTAAAGCTAATAACAGATCGAACTTAATTGGTTGGGGGCATAGAGTGAAGTACCTACTGTAATTATTGTAATAATTTGCAGTATCGATTGACTGTATCACCGTATGATGATTATAACAACGGTATGGAGAGAAACATTTTGTTTTTGTAAGCTAGAATATTGGCTATCAAGCGTACCGTAGGGGTCACCGCAAACTATAAACGCTTGCATTACCAGGATATTACTACAGCATTGCCAACTTTATTGTTAAGAGGTACTCACTGCGCTACCAGTGATTGCGGTCCTTACTGCCACCACAGCGCATCATCGAGGAGCTCTCTAACCTTAGGTACTCACCGTAGAAAACAAAACTTCATCAGAGTAGTGCTGTTTAACTGCGATCTTGTGTAACGTGGAGGTACAGTCCTCAGTCGGGCGGCTCCAATAATTTCAATTGGTAACCCCATTACTTCAGGTTGGTGTAAATATTATAATCGACAGTCGACAGGTACCATGATCCTGCATTAAGAACTATTATAATATAAAAAATATTTATATTTACTTATACTATAGAGTACTACTGGTATGGAATTGATAATATTGTTTAGGATCCACAGTAGCTGACTATCGATACCGTGACTGCTAATGGTCCGATTCTCGTGAAACACGCACGCTAAACACAAGTGAGTAGTTGTATATCGCAAGACACAATAGCGTAATAAAACATTGCTATAATATTTTCAACAATTTTATTGCATACATGATGTATTCACACAGCTTACTTGTAGCATTACGATAAGTGAGTGTAGTTATCTACTATGTACAAAATTCTAGCAAGTTTTACGTGTTAGTTAGTAAAATTAGCAAGCCAGTATCGAAGCTGATCGATCGGTTATCGAATACCATGATACAAACAAACAATTCAATGATTTCAAGAAACCGTTGCAATTAAACCAATAACTATTAACATAGTCTCGCAGTGACTACGCACAACGATTACTCATAACATTTGCTAAATTATATGTTTACAAGATCGCGTGTTATGGTTATTTAAATTTGAATTGTGTAAAACCGTAATTGTTGATCAATCAACAAGATACACTAATAACAATTTCTTTGGTAAGTTTAAATTAAATGAGTAGGTATTTATGTATCGGATGCTATAATATGGAATCTATTATAAATAATAATTACTCAGATGGATGTTTAAAATGCAATATTAGATGCGTCCAAACGATGCACACGTTGTCTTAGGTGAGAATCTGACAGCGATGTCAGCGATATGCGACATGTGCTTTAGTTTGGACACATCCGTGTCTTAAGTAAGAAAAGAAGAGAGGTAGAAAATGTTGTCAGGACAAGTGTTCATAGTGCGGTGGTACAAGTAAAGGAATACTGTATCTTAAATAAATATATAACTTAAATAAAATATATAAATGTATTAAGACGAAAAACTTACTTCTCTTATTAAAATTAATAAAAAATGTTTGATTAACGGCTATAAAACAAACATAATAACAAATTGTCAATCATATTGTATTCAAAACAGATTGAACTATTTACAAAACAGAACTTGAACTACCTACTGATAGATTAAAGATCTGACCCAAACCAGAATCATGCGGGAGCGTGCCAAGAATGCTGGCAGCATTGCCATGCTGGAAAGCAATGCTGATTGTCTGAGCGAGATATGTTCCAGCACGCCTGTCACGGGAGGCCTCAACCAGCCGACGTGAGATCTCCTTGAAAAGCTGAAGAGCATCCGGGCCCCAGGGACCCAGAGTTTCAACCGCAAATGCAAAAATATGTGCCCTGGACCAAGACATCCATATTTCCGGCGCTTGAGGCACTCCAATTGTATTTGGCGTGTTGATTTACCTTTGTTATAATTTAATACAATATCAGTGATACTATTTAGTACCTAATTTATATGTATGATAAAAGGCTTTATGGTACACAGCTGTAACAAACACGAGTTACGGTTGAGATATTGTGTCTTAGTAATATAAATTAAAGTATTCATTG
The DNA here is from genome assembly GCA_951449985.1 of Falcaria lacertinaria. Taxonomy (NCBI): domain Eukaryota; kingdom Metazoa; phylum Arthropoda; class Insecta; order Lepidoptera; family Drepanidae; genus Falcaria; species Falcaria lacertinaria. Next base: position 7,026,865 of record OX602123.1, on the reverse strand, counting down.
TAATACAAATCTTAAGTCTACGTTATTTAAATAAAATATCAAACGACATTGAAACCATGTCAACTATAAATGCCCAAAAATACATTTACGTGTAAGGTTCAATTTTCATCAAGAAGTATTCTTATAAAACATACATGTCATTTTAACACACACAAAATAATAAGTTAATCAGCTTTTTATGTAAAAACAATATGTAGTTAGATATGAATATTTACATTAACTTATTAGTAACTACCAGAAAGGACACCAACCTATATAGCACTGGCAAAGGTTTTCATTGTTCGTCGCTAATTTGATCAGCAAATCGACTTGCTTGGGGACACTCACAACAGATTCTACTTGCGGGAAGTCTCTTCCAGTCAACTTATCCCTAATTCTGTTGAGGATAGACAGTGCTCGTTTGTTAAGGTTCGCCTCTGGTGGTATCTCTAAGGATTCGTAGTGGAGTGGGTTGCGGCTCCTACTGGGTAAAGTGTAGGAGGAGTCGATGTCCGATGAGAAGGAGGACTCGGTGAGGGAGCGGTGGTCGTTGTCGACCAGCCTCCAGTTGAGGAGGGGGTCGTACACGAAGGCTTCTAGCACGGCCATCACGCTGTCCCTGTGCTTGTGCAGCACGTGCATCACCGACTCGCACGTGAAGCGGTAAGTGCCTTCGATGCCGGTCACCTATACGGCAACAAACATAATATAACAAGACACCCATATGCTGCTCAAGCAACTCGTCACCAAAAAAGACTTGGACCTTGGTAACAAACCAAACAAAAAAACTAAATCAAAGTTGGTTCATCCGTTTAGAAGCTACGATGCCTCAGACAGACACACAGATACACACTACAAACTTATAACACCCCTCGTTTTTCGTCGAGGGTTAAAAATTAAGTTCGTTAATCTGCAGCGTCATGGTTACCAGTTACCATGTAGGCACGATAATTATGTTGCTGAATTGCAAATACATTTGTAGCGAAAGGACCATCTATTTTGGTCCAAATCTGAAAGTGCCGGCCTCCGTCTTTTTTTCATATATTCTGTTAGAGCTTGTCCGTCTGAGCATTAATAAGTAGGCACCAAAGCTGTAGGATCATTGTCCTTGAATTTATCGGAGTTTGTGAAAGTATATAGTTTGTACCTACATTGTGAAAGTGGAACTTTATTCGTATTTACTCTATTATTAGTGTATATAAGCAATATAATGAGTTTTTTTTTGTTTACTTATGAGACATATATTTAACTGCAGACATGTTGAGCGACCTTCGCTTAAAATACGAATATTTCCGATGTTGCCACACTTTCAGAACTTTAACTGCGAACAAAGCGAATTTGAAACAAAATTGATCATATTAAAGTATGATCATGATCAATTTGAAGTTGTCCTTATTTCAGCCATTTAACTTGAGATTAATTGATAATGGAGCAGAGAGGAACGTCCCGTCCAATTATTGTGTTTGGCGATTATATATACTGTAATTGATGACCTACTTAACTGATCTTGACCTTAAATTATTTAGGTTTGTTGTTTGTTTTCAATTCACTAACAATGTTAGCTGCTTGCCACAACAACTGTGCTTGTGGATTTTTCCGCAGTAATCATAATTTCAGGGGCTTTATGCCACCCATTTCTGTTTAGTGGTAGAAGAAACTTTTTAAGAGCTTCAAACTCGTATAAAGATTATTTTTAAATCCCTGGCAGAAAGTCTGATAAAGGAAAGCGTCATTTTATAATATGCTGACATGACAATGATGGTGACTTTGATGATGATGAAAACGATGATGTCCTCTGTGACTACTTGTCTAGAACTAGTGCACTGAACCTTAGCAAGAACAACAATCGATTATTTTTGTATGGAAAAATTAACAGCGCTGGGCCGGCGAAAAGTGAAACAAAGATTTCGTATGAAAATTTAAACATTTTGAGAATAACGTTGTCGACTTTTCGTATAAGTAGTCGAAATTTATTCTGTCTTAGGCTACTGTCCAAGTTACACAAGAAACTATAAGTAAAAGTAGAAAGATCCTTACCTCCATAGCGTTTATGAGCATCCTGGTCAACCTAAAAGGGATCTTCTCCGGGAAACGTTCTCTCGTTTGAGTGACTTCGAAGCAGTCCCCAAAGTCAATATGGAGCACTTTCCCCGTGACTCTATGCAGCATGATGTTGGAGGGGTGTCGGTCGCCGAGCCCCAGGATGTAGCCCACCATGCTCATGACGGCCAGCGAGCGCGTGTAGTTGGTGCGCCGCTCGAACCACACCTCGGCCGAAGGGCTCTTCAGCCAGAGGAGCCTAGCCAAGTCATTGCCCGGCGTTTGAGACAGAGTGTGCTCGAATATCTCCACCTGTACCGTTGACTTCTATTAATATCTCGAGTAGTATTTTTTCTATAAGAATACAGCGCTTCCAGTAAATGTAAAGGAAGTGGAATAATAGGATTTCCCATTTAAAATACGGCTGCCATCCTCAACTCTTCAAGAACGCAGCCAAATAACACTACTCTGATGTAGTAGGTTCCAGAGAGTTCCAGAAGTTCCACCTCGAGGATGCGTTTCATACGTTTTGCTGCTCCTGCATAATTAACTCACTCCTAACCTGCTCTACCTATAAGCTCTTAGCACACTGATTCCTCTCGACATAATGTTCGTTACGAGCTAGTGATACTCCTATTAAAATATTGGCACTCGGGTCTAGGGTGACCGATGAAGCAGAAGGTTCCGTAACAGATCAATCATGCGGAAATGGTATTATAAGAGAATATAAACAGCAATAAATTATACTTATCATACCAGTGTTATATATATTGATAAATACATTTATCACTATGTAAACATTTGATAATATTTCTCATTGAGCTTAGGCCAAGATAGGAAGCGAATAACGAACTTAATTTATCACCTAAAAATATTATATGCACTGACCTCTATTATTCGGCATATATATAATTCACAACTAGCTTTTACCCGACTCTACACCCGCTTAGATACAGGATTAAAAATAGCCGTTACATAAAATATTAGTGATAGTGAAGGGTTTCATTTGTGAATTATATGTTAAATCAGTTCATAAGTTCTCGAGATTACCTAAAACTAACAAACGATTTTAATAATCGTATAGATAACAGTTTGTAAACATAATACATACAAGTAAAAAAAAACGAAGCCTCACCTTATGTTTCAGCATGAGCTTGTGATAATCGGAGGCCATACGGAGCATGATTTGTTGTTCGGTGTTGAGCGCCATCTTGTTGGACTTCTTGTCTCTGTATTCGCTAATTAGGTTGTATAGGGTGTCACACTGCGGCACCCAGCCGATGAGGCCGGAGTTGGGGGACAGCGGTATGACCGCATAGCGCTGTATCGCCAGATCGTGCCTGTAGGTGTTGGTGTCGGCCTGTAGCAGCGTGTTGACGAGCCCGAACAGCTGCATCACGCGCTCGTCCTGTCTCAGGTCCTCGTGCCCCTTCAGCAGGAACATGTATTGTTTGCCGTCCGAGCCCTGGATTGTTAGACGACGCGGCCGCTGCTTTGACTTTATAACCTAGGATTGAAGTACATACTCTTTACTGTAATAAACATCCCGCCTTCCTGAAAGGACCATCGAAGGAGAGAGGTAGGTAGAGCTGTTATTGCAGTCAGCAACCAATTCACACCGAAGATATTTTAGGTTGCAAAGTTGTGAGCCTATTGCCCTTGTTGAAGACATTCCAACGTTGGGCATATGAAAATTCTAGACATAGAAAGACACCGATATATGACTTTGCCTGGGGTTTATTTCGGTCCTTTGATTTATAGGGACGTTCCAGATGATATGCTGATGATGAGATGCTTTTGGGTGAAATTGGAATTTCAACATTCAATATGTTACTTCTAACTAAGATGGCTATTATGATCTGCTACTGCTTTTGAATTGTCTCAGATAGCATTAAATATATGTTAAAACAGCAAAAACTATAAACTTATAGATACCCTCATCCTGGCAGCAATAGTCCTTAGTAAGGACTAAAGAGATTTCGGATTTCAAATAGAACAATTATTCAAGACAAGGCAGAAGACGATTCGGAATTCAAATACAGTAAGTAAGAGAGTAAGAGTAGTGTAGTGACCTGCAAGTGCGAGTGTATGTGCGCGATGCGCACGAGCGGCTCGCTGGGCACGTAGGAGCCGGGCACGCACAGCTGCGAGTCGCGCGCCGCGCCCAGCCGCCGGCTCACGTACTGCAGCTCCAGCGACGTCAGCGACCGGAACTGCGCGTCAATGCGACGCACCACGTGGTAGTACAGCTCCCACGCCTCGTTCAGGTAACGATCCTCGCCCGTTTCCTGCACACAACCATTTATGTAAGGTCAGTAAGGTTGCCAGTGCTCCACGAGAATACGCTGGGCTAGTAGTAAAGCTCCTAGCACAGTGAGTACTCATCAACAACATGGTTGGCAACCCGTTAGTGATACCCCTGGTATTGCTAGCGGCTATAGGCTACGGTGACTGCTTACACACAGACAGACAGAGACAGCGGAAAGCGACTTTGTTTTATACTATGTAGTGATACTATGGTTATATAGTTGCCAATTCTGTTGTACGAAATCATTAAGCTAAACTAATTTGACAGGACTATTAGTATTGCCATCCCTATTTAACCCCGCACATGAGAAAGGGAAAGCAAGACTTAATATATCATAAAAGAATAATATATCGATATATTGAAAATGTTATCTACAAGGTATTACGACGATAACCGAACCTCATACATGGAATCGCTAGAGAAGCCTTTAAACGAACCTTATAAAAATCGCACCAACGCTGTGCTTCGCTGAGATCTCTTCCGTACATTTGCATGAACGACACTTCCTTCAGTGTCTCCGGAGGCCGGTCCAGCATCGCGTGCATCTTGTCCAGTGTCTTGAACATGCCTCTGTAGTCTTTCTCACTGAAGTACAACCTGAGAAATAGAAATACAAGCGCTATGTCAACATACATTTTATGTGATTGTCTATTTGTACACTAAAAGCGCACGCGGTCGAAATGGTATCCTATGGTCAAATACCGAGTCATCGTATACATTTTAATTATAAACTTCTTATAGGAATAAACCAAATTTGCTGCCTAATATTAAGCAGTCACCGTAACTTTTGGAAGCCTGAAATACCAGGGGTTACCTAATGTTCAGAGAAAGTCAAAATTGTTAGGTAGATTGGATTTTATACCTGGATGCGCCATCCAAAGCAATGAATACTTGATCGTGCCACAGGATTGCAATCTTGATCAACTCCTCGGAGATCACAGCGGCTTCACTCACTAAATCTTGCGAATGTATCGACATCGTTTTTAGAATGTAATTAGCAGCACTCTTGCGAGTAGCAAACGATGACTTCGTAGCGACCGTCAGTGGATAGACCAACGCTTGAGGATGCGCCTTCCCAATATCGATGAGGAGAATATGCACGAGCTTCGCGACCAAACTCCTTGGGGAGTCTATCCTCGCAATAAGTTGCGGAATCACTTGCAGCCATATCTTTATGTCAATCTGTCTTATTCCTTCAAACAGAGCATCGTATACAGCGGGGTGGTGTCCGTGATCAAACCATAACGTCAAAAGTCTCAGAGCGTCCTGGAGCGAACTGCCATTGGACAAGCTGATAGACTTGAAGAACCCTTCAATAGCCGGAATTGTATGAGTATTGATGAAGTCTGCTCTCGATACCTTCTTCTCCCCAGAACCACCGGCTAGGCTACTGTCTGAAATATTATCTTGCTGTTTGAAGAACAATACTGTTTCAAAGTTCATACAAGCCCAGGCGTGGCAGGCTTTATACCATTCTGGAGCTAGAATAGTAGCTGCAGCATAATTTCTTAATATTTCTGGGATTGACAATTCATTGATTTCCTGAAGAGATTCACACCAAGAGCCCAGTTTTAGGTGACAGCGAGCCAGAAGCTTACACTGGTCATCGTCATCAGTGTCTGAGTTGTCAACGAATCGTTGCAAGACATCATAAGCATATCGCTTGTTGCCGGCTTCCCACATGTTCTTGCTATAAGCCAGTACGATTCGTGGATCTTGCATACGCAGCAGCACATCAGTGTTAGTGATCGGGTCACAGCCTAAAATTGAGATTACTATTTTGTGCGCTTGATTAATAGCGCCAGATTTCCTGCAGAGAGACGCTAACTTCAGCCACGTTTGAAAATCTTCCCGAGGAGTTACGACCAGACTTCGTATTTGCAACATTTTCCTCCAATCTTCAACTAGTCGCTGACCACCCTGCAGTCTCATCCACCAAGATTTTCGAATGGTGCTCCTCCTCTCTTCTACTAATTTATAGGTCACGACCTCTTCTAACTCAGTCAAGAGTTGCGCATTGACTAACGCGCCATACGCTCGTTGGTAGCTTTCGCCCACTACTGCACCCAGCTCCATATCGAGCAAATTTCTCGCCGTGTCGATGTAATGCTTAGATTCCGGCCAGTGGCCTTCATGAATAGCGATAATGGCTCTGTAAAAGGCGCCTTCCTGAGTGTCCTGAGATATGCAATCCACGTATGTCTTCATAGCTTCCCATTCTTGTAGACCCCATGAAGCTGCTGCAGCTATTTTCGCTGATGTTTTCTTAGTATCCTGTGACATATTGTCCCATTGTTCGTTTGCGATGTTGAACAGTTTCCTCCACTCGCCCATAGCTTCCAGGCATCTCATCATTCCCAATTTGGAAGTCTCGTCCTGGGAGTCCACTTCCAAGTTCTTGTTGTACAGTTCTAATGCGTGCTCCCAGTTGTTGAGCTTCTCGTACCACCGCACGTGGACTGTGTGACAACACTCGCCATCCTTCTCTATGCTTATTGCTTTCTCCAACAGCCCGCTTGTAGCCTCCCTTCGTTGAAGTTTGTTATTGATATGTATTAGTGATTCAATAACGGGCATTGTCGGATTTCTTCGGTACTCTTCTTCCTGAGATGAAAAAACATATAAAATAATTTTACTGTGTGCCAATAAATTTAATGAATGAATGAATTAAATCTAACAGATTGGAGTTAAAGTGATGATATTTATAGAGAACATTATGAGCTTGAAGGGAAAAAAATACCTTCTACTAAGCTCAAAACGCGTTAGCGCATATATCAAATGATATAAATGATATAGAGATAAAGGAGAGAATATATGCATTCTGACAATTTAAAAAAAAATATTAATACCTACCTTATAGTACAACGCTTTTGCATACGCTCGGCAATTTATAGCAGTGTCGCCGAGAAGTTTCAATGATATAGGTAACGCGTCCCTCTCACAGTGCTCCAAGAACTCTGCCAAATTTAGAACCACCAGGGCTACATCCGGGGTGTCTGGGAAAGTCAACACTCGTTCCAGCGCTGCCACGAGCTCCTTCCGCGGCCCTTCCTCCAGCACCGTCCAGCACGACGTAAACGCTGCGTTGAACAGATCCTGCGCGAGTTGCGGGTAGCTTTGAGCGAGAGTGGAGCAAGCTCTGAAACAATTATACAAAATGAAATTAGGTTGTAAATTAAATATCTTATTATTTTTATTTGGTAACAGGAGCATTTTATCGGTTTATTGCCGTGTTAGTTATGATATTTTAAAAGTATCCTTTCAAATAATGCAATATATAGTGTCTCTTTCGTATATGTTACCTGATAGCTGAACTGTTGGACTCAGTAAGGAAGCCCATACTCAACTGGCGGAGCCACTCGACCCAGTCCTCCTTGGAAACTATGTTATACACGGACCAACATTTACGCAAATTGTTCAGATTCATGGATAGTTTCTGAATAGGTTGTATATCGGCGGTGTTTGACACAACCTGAAACAACGCAAAGAAACAGTTTTTTTTATTCTTCTAAGTTGGCACGTAAGCATAGAGGCCACCTGATGTTACCTAATAAAACCAATACCAGGGGTGTCACTAACGTGTTGCCAACCTTACTGTTGTTGAGGACTTACTTTGCAGTGCAGCAGTGTGAGAGACCCAGTTTTAAGATGCTGCTTTTTATCATAAAGCTACAGCGTTTCTAATATTTTATGCAGCAATTTAAGCGCCAAGCGTTTGAGTACTGTAATAGCCTTGAGAGTTGAGACGTATACATTTAAAGTATGGCTGCAGAATATCTTGAAATAAGAGAACTAACATAAAATGTAAAATTTGTTCCTGGCCTTACATTTTTCTTTGTGTTCCGCATCCGAGAACGCGCTTCATCCAGATAATCATCATCAGACGCCAGTGTCGATATCTCCTGTACTCTTGTCACCAATACGATATAGTTCGCGCACTGGATCTTGTGCTTCACCAGCAGTCTATCCACGGCGGGTATGAAGTCGATGTACTCGCGACCAAGTTGGACAATTAACGCGCATAGGGTGTTCATTGCAGTTGGTCTTAAAATTTGATTGTGATCCAGTACTTTGGCCAGTGCCTGGATGATCATAGCGGAGAACGGCTTCAAATACAAATACATGGACAAGTGCTCCATCGTTTCCATTGCCAGCTTTGATATAGCCGTCGGAATATTCCGACCGTCGAACAATCCTGTTATCGCCGGCACTATCGACATAAGGACGTCATCTAAATTATTCTCAAACTTTTGAATCGTGAGTAGCATTTTCTCCGTTAAAAATCTATCTTTACTCGTATCATACTTCAATACTCGCAATATATTTGGAAGTATCTTACGAAGATACATTTTAAATTCCGTACCAATGGCCACAGTTATATGTTCTACCAACATAATGAGTGTAGGCTGCAAGTGACTCTTTGGGGTCCAATATTCCCTGATGATGTCAAAAATGTCTTCCAAATAGTTTCGAATGTGTGTTTTGACAACAGATATTAGCTGAGCCAGCTGCGTGAACAGAAACTCCCTGAAGTTGCTATTGTCCGTATTGCGTATTACGTACAGGAGGCTGGGAGTTACGCGGGAAATATACGGAACACACTTAATACCTAATGTTTGGAAAATAAATGTCACTGAATGAACTACACTCGTGTGATGCTGGGCCAGTTGAGGGTCACGAAGTATTTTTATCAACGATGTGAGGACGAGCGCCGGATAAAACTCGTCTAAAACTAACGGAGACATATTCACAAGCATTTCACTGATATTCGCCTCAAAATTATCACTTGATGATGTGTCTGAAATGGGAATCAATGTGGATATAGTTTGGAAATCAATCAGCCCTTGATTGACCTTGTGTTTGTATGGATCCAAAGCTCCTAGGAGGCCTAACACCCGTATGGTTTCCCGTCTTTCCCGAGGCTGTTGTTCCGTTTTCAAGAACATCAGTAGCATGTCCATTAAATTTGGATACTCCATGTACGGCGCGACAACATGGCCTGTAGCGCTTATAACTTGGCCGAAGGACCACAAGGCAATACTTCTCTTCTCTGACTGATTAGGATCGCCAAGTATTTCAAGCTGTATTGAAATCAACTCTGGTAACCACTGGTCTAGCGCATTGCCGCCACTACTCACTTCGGCTAAGTCCCCAAGGGCTTTTAATATTGTACATACCATTGTAGAGTGGGTCCTCTCCTCTCGCAACTTAGGGACCAGCACTTTGAGAATTGTATCCATAAACTGACGCGTGATCCTTGGTGCATGCGAAATTATATTATTGATCATTCTCAGTGACTGTTCTTTACTGTGTGTAGATTCTGAATGCTGTATTTCCATGAGTATTTGCACAAATAACTGTCGAAGCGTTGGCGTAGTGTAACTGGGATTGATATTGCTCAGTCTACCAACAACACACAAAGCAATTTCACTTACATCTGTATTTGAATCATTGATGGCAACAAAAAAGCTGTTGAGATGTTCTTCGACAGCCAAGTATTTATCAAATATTGGATTTGAGAATATTTCAAAAACTCTGTAGCGCACTTCATGATCGAAATCCGATTTACCAACTGAGAGCAGTTTACCTAGAGATTCATCGACTGTCATGTTTAAAGTACGCGAGTTAGTTTGCGCGCATCTTTCAACTGCCTTCATTAGCAACTTGGCTGCAGTTTTGACAGCCTCAATACGCACGTCATGTTGGTCACTTTGTAGATAATGATCAGTGCATCTCCTTATAAAAGACATGAGTGTGTTATTCCACTCGAAATCAAAAGAACCCAAAGTGTGCAAGGCTAGAACCAACTTATTAGCATCATGTGGCTCAACTAACATTGCTGTTGCAATCATGTGAGCAATTTGATTTTCACCATTGCTTGGTGCATATGGTTTCTTCCGTAAAATCAAGGACAGAATATTTAGCAGCCTATCAGTTATTTCTTTCTTCAAAGAAGGCAAGTTTTGACTGAGTTCTTTAAAACATGTAGTTAGCTGAGGACTTAGCCCAGTGGTACACATTGGGTCCAACAATTCCTTCACTTCATCTGCTACATTTTCATTCATAGCAAATCCTAATAATGTTACACAGTTAAATAGAGGGATGTCTGAGCTATTACGTTTCTTCGGTGTTTCTTTGACAGGCAAACTCAGTTTAATAATCTCAATGATCCTGGTCAAGTACTGCTGAACATCAGACTCAACAGCTACACAGACTAAGCCTAATGTTGTGAAAGCCATAGCTTTTTCCTTGTCTCTGCCAGGTAAGAAAGTAATTAAGTGGTTAATAGTCGACTTCAGGTGCCTCCTGGCAAACAACTCCCGGTTAAAGGCAGCCAGCCTTGGAATAATTAAAAGTAGCATTTGGTGGACAATGTGGGCCCTTGATATTTGCTGGGCCATAATATCTGCAATTTAAAAAACAACATTGTTAGTGAAATAAAACATTTTATGTAGGTACTCATATAACCATAATAAGTTCAATAAGATTCTTACCAGAACACAATTTCTCATAATTTTCAGTGACCAGTTTTCTACAAATACTAGACTCATAAATTAATGGTTGTTGACTTTTCTCATCTGGAAAATTCTGTGATGACCATGAAATAGACTTTGAGTGTAATGGAGTCATTTCATCTGCTACATCTTGTTTAAAATCTAGCTTTTGCATGAGTGATGTGTATTTCTTCTCCCAATTGGCATTTGCACAACGAAATATTTCATTCAGAATCAAAAGAGCTCCATGCACATGGTCATCTCTACTCAAACCTCTTTCCCTGGACATTTGATCAGAGAATGAGGTCATCGCCTCCTCATAACACTGTATATACCAGTGTGCTTTATTGCTCTGCTCTGGTAATTCTCTCTGAGCAGTAATCACTAAGGCTGCCCGCAATGCTTTGGCACCTGCTTCTCGAATCTGTTCTTTTGGATCCCTGAGTGCAATCATGATATGATTAAAAAATCCATTGATTTGTTGGAAGAAGCATGATGGCATGGCAATAGCTAATTCCCTCAATATAACAACAGCAGACAACCTTTTCCCTTCATTTCTCTCTTCTGTCAGCCATGCAAAGGATCTCTTTATTTCAAATTCAACATACTCCCCTCTCTGTATGCCTAATGTTGTGGCCAGCCGGCCCATAGTTTTAGCACCCAGCTCCAAGATATTCATGTCACCAGTTGGGAATATATTTCTCAGGTAGTGGACATAGCGGATAGTTCTACTCCTTGTTGTCTCTGTGTCCCCACCAATCAAACAAACTGGAAATATGCATTGGTATGTATTCACTGTTATGGCTTAGGGTCTTAGGCAGTACTAAAACAAGTACACACAAACATGGTCCATATCATCCGGTTGTGACTTGATGGTTTGACACTGATATACTGATACATTCAATAAGGTTAGGTTACAAAATAGATAATAGCAGGTTAGTATGATCAACATGAAAATGTACAGTGAATTAATTGTCAATTTGATACTAAATGGAATTACTGTCAAGTAAGACCTAAAAAGGCTTAATTCTAAAACTGTTTCCTTTTTATCATCTTTAAAGAATTGTAATAAATAAAAATCTATAATTATATAAAAAAAAATTTATACCTATGATCAAAATTCCAGCTTTTTTCTCGTTGATGTCAAAGCTGGAAGTCATAGCGTGAATCTGCTGATTGAAGTCATCGAGCACCTGCGTCAGGGCCTCCGGAGACATCTCCCGAAGGTCAGTTTTTGCGAAATGTAGGAGTTCACGTATAGCCTTATGTCTCATTTCCGCATGGCGAGACTTAAGCCCCGAGACGAGGTCGGGCACTTGATTACCCGACATTTTATGGAATACTTTGTAATAAACGAAAAGTGAAAATTGCACTACATTTTACTTAAAATAGCCCTGTTTAGTCTTCGGCATAGAAAGAAATCGCGAAGTTATTTGCAATACACAAAGTATTTTTTATCCATCCACAATTATATTTTTAACACTAAAACAGTTTTTTTATAGGTAACTAAATATTGAGACTAAAACTTAGAGTAAAGTAATACTACATGAATACTACGGACTAAAATGTAAACAAATTGCATGCATGCGGCCATTGACAAATTCTGTCAGTCTGACTGCAGTCTGCACTAAAACGTAATGGTTATGTACTCTGTGGACTGCGAAGCGACGTCCTTATTCTGGTTTTAATGTAGCAAGCACGGGTAGCAAATGTGCGTTATGTACTCTGTGCAAACGTGCACAGAGTACATAATCACTACGCTTCTTCTTCCTAAGTATGGCAATCAATCCCTTCGGGGACTATTTTTGCGAGTGTCGAAGGCTAGGAGTTTTCAAGTTTAAAAATGTCTCGTGATGCCGCATTAAAATGCCTGGTGTCATGCATTCTAATGCTTAATGGAGTTTTTGGAGACAATCCACGGCAGTAGCAGATCGTAACACGCCTTTAGGTCAGAGGTAACCTATTAACCAAAATGATAAATCACTTGACCTAAAAGTCGTATTATGGCATTATTTCCAAAGTTCCTATAAATCAGTCACTAAACGAACCTTTACTGTACATAACGACACCAAAAATACACATTAATGATCACTATAACACAATTTACGAGACAGTGGAAAAAATCTCAACCGCTCCGCCTGATTCCCGCCAAAAACCCCACCACCACTACGTTTTGCATACGTGTAGCAAGAAGGCCGTGCGCGCATTGCGTTGCAGTGGCAAACGTTGCTGTAGCTCACCGTGCGTTGGAACTACAGCAACTCATAAAAACCGAGTCTTCTTCTTCCGAATTTTGGCAATCAATACTATTCATCGACTATTTTTACCAGTGTCGAGTGTCCTGCATCTGTGCTAACATTTATATGTTGAACATTTGTGTCTAACTCGAGTTCTTCTTCTTCTTCTTCTTCCTAAGTATGGCAATCAATCCCTTCAGGGACTATTTTTGCCAGTGTCGAGTGTTAGAGAATTTTCATGTTGCAAAATTTCTCGTGTTTGCCGCATTAAAATGCCTAGTGTCATGCATTCTAACGCCCAATGGAGTTTCTGGAGACAACCCACGGCAGTAGCAGATCGTAACACGCCTTTAGATTAGAGGTAACCTATTGACCAAAATGATAAATCACTTAACCCAAAAGTCGTATTATGGCATTATTTCCAATGCTCCTATAAATCAGTCACTAAATTAAACTTTACTGCACATATCGACACCAAAAATACACATTAAAGATCACTATAACACAATTTACGGCACACTGGAAAAAATCTCAACCGCTCCGCCTGATTCCCGCCAAAAACTCCCTACTCATCTGTCTTTCACTCATGCAGGAGCGCGCCAACAATACTCTGTGGTAAGCTGTCAACTGACTGTCACTCATAGAAGTCTTCAATATTCACCAGCAAGCCCTTGCTGCGACGCTGCGTGTTGTTCCACACATAATATCTGTTTTGTTGGAATGCAAAACAGTTCTATTATGTGTCTTCACAACACGCAGCGTCGCTGTTTGAAGACCTGTTTGATATCTGCTGGTGAAAGAGAATGAGTATCTGGAAATAGACGCTATGTGATCTGAATATAATAAGAGAAAATTAAAACGTTTTCTTCTTTAAGGATGACAAAAATTTCAGACTTTGTTCCACATATTATTATAATATAGAACTAATAAATTAGTCTAAACGAGAATTTAATTTGACTGAGCAACTTGTTAGTATAGTTATTAAATAGAAGGATGCACTTCTGTCAATAACTTAAAATATATATTTGTTTTCATTAAATAGTATAACTGTGATCAATTGTTATACTATTTCAACATTATATACAAGACACAATAATTATCATTCATATTCAATCTTTATATGGATAAAATTTATCATATATAACCCCCTATGTATAAGCAGGGTTTTAATCTCTGATGTGAGTAAACAATTTTAAATGTTTCACTTCTTCTTCTTCAAGAACTCATCTACATGCAGTTTCAAATGCTGCTACAGAGCATCTATGTAATCTTACTTGAAACTGAAATTAACCTACCAAATAAAGGTTATTATGTAACATCTCATAACCTGCCTTTTAACGGAAATCACACCGAAATAATAATAATGCTTTAGGTACCAGAGACTGCCATACCCACTCACTCAGATATAGATTACATACACAACAATAAGTTGTTATACCTGGATGGAACTCACAAATATCTTCCTTACACAAACACTTGTCCCGAACAAGGTTCGTATCCCTCACCGTAGTCAGAAGGTAGGTCCACTAGCAACTAGGTCCAACGACCAGCCATTAACTGTTAGTGAACTTATAGCAAGTGCTGCTTCTCTATTATAGAAATTAATAAACATGTGTGACCGCCTCTTATCTTGCTTGATTGTATAAGGTGTATGGTCTGTATACCTGGATCAATATTAGGTTAGGGTTACGGTATACCTTGGCTAATGATACTGTTAAATTCCAGGCTTTCCTTGAATTAAGTTGAGCCATAGGGTATTTGGCTTCAATTGTATTATTATCTGAGTTGCTAAAAAGCAATTGTGGTTTACCATACAGGAGGCTGAGGTGTGGATAAATCAACATTGTCACATCTTGTGTGTGTAGTGCCCCGAGCACTCATATTGATCTGTTCTACGCTTATACAAGCGTGAATGAAAGTAAAAACAATTTGCAATGTTCAACAAGGTTCTTTTATCAATTGGAACCAGGACACTTCTTGTGAGTGTGTGCGGCGCCCCGAGCACCTATATTGACATCTGTACGCTTATGTAAGCGGTAATTGAATTATCCTGCTTGGTCATCTCCAAAAACTCTTGAAAAAAAATATATTAAAACAGGTTGTCGTATTGACACTCTGCCAAATTATCCCTTAGTAGGTGACTTCTGCATTAGTAAGAGTATTGTCATTGGCTCAAAGAGGGCCGATGCCCTTATCTTCGGAAGTTATCACTGAGTCATGTTTAAAGTACTTTATACATATGTAATTATGTATATTATTCATGCCATGTTCAGATGGCTTAGTACCTGTGGTATCATCAACAACATCAGGTTAGATGGAGGAATAATGTAGGCCAGCCTGAACTGCCGCCTCCAACAAAAATCTTGCAAAAGCTTGTTCAACCCTTCTGAGTCCCAAGTATCCGTGAAGTCGCACAACGGCTGACTTTCTTAATAGGATAGATACAGTTCGGAACACCACACTTTGAATAAAGCCTCCGAGGCCTGGGGCAAAAGGTGCCATTCCGGCACGGACATTGTCTGGTAACCGCGGCCACGGCAATTGGGTATGCGCCTTGAGCTGGTATACCTTTCCGGAAGGTAAGCCGCAAATCGGGTGATATTAAGAGGGTTGGGCTTTGTTAAATCCAATAAAATGGTTAAATTTAATAGTGTCAGGGAGTAAAAGATTATTTCCAACCCACTATTGTCGAAATTACGTCTGCTTAGAGCATGGTTAGATAGAAAATGTTCAATGCTTTGCTAACTGGAAACATTAAAATATGCAGGATGCGAATTATTTGATAATTGTGACAGCATCTAGGGGCTATGACTGTTTTTATTGTTTGTAAACAGTGGTCTAGTCTAGCGCAGTCGAGTTCCGCGACTGACAATATGCACGTGCAAACTCATTAGCATCGCTCAAACGAACCATCTTTAATTGTCTGTCAGAGCCCTGATTTTTCATAATTCTAGTATGTCAATAAAAACCAGAACACCTGTACCTGATTTCGAATTCCATCATAAACATGTAGTATGGTGTATTGTACGTACTTTACGAAAGCATGTAATTTAACTGCTTATTTAATAAACAATTACTAGCTGATCCAAATCAACTGTTGGTACACTGTTTGTATACATACATTGTATTAAGTATGTTGACTGATTTAATTATCTTAGTGTATTATAGCCCTTGATTATATACGTGCGTATATAATTTTCTCAGTTCTCACGCAATTTATGTAAAACTTACAAGCTTAGGACGGAATCACACAAAACTTAAATTAACTACACATAAAAAGTCTCCCTCAGGAATGACTACATCCATTAGCGAAAAGCATTAAAATCTGTTGCGTAGTATCGGTTGCATAATACTGAAAATCTGACATAATCTTATTTAGTGCAATGTTTTCCTGAAACACTCGTCAAACAGTGCCTACACAAGCACACAGTGCCAGTATTACGCATCTGCAGATCCGACTCGGATAGATTAGGTTAGAAGGCTAAGGCGGGAGCGAAGCGAAGCGGAGCTACCGCCTTAGCATTCGAGGGTTTGTTTTTTTTTTTAGTAACACATATTATTTTCACTGACCTTGTCACAGAAGGAAATACATATTTTTATTCCAGAATATTTCAGTATAATTGATGTGTCAAAAGCATTCCTTTATAAATGTTTTTGCTAGACACCTTTTAAGTACAACAATTTGTAGATTAAATGACATATCTTATCCTGCCATGTTTTAAAGGATAACTATTTAAATTAAAAAGAGGGATATTTTTTTACAATTACTTGTTGTTCTTTATGAATATGAATTCAGCTTATTGAATTATTCAAATATCAAAAATGATTAAATTTATTTTAACTTTGCAATTCCTAGTTTTAAGTTTTCCAACATAGAGAATGAGCTTGAGGATAATTTGAACAAAGAAGCTGTCAAATTTTAACTGTTCTGTCCTTGGATACCCAACTTCTATATAATTTAATCACTTATATCTTTTATTATTCAGAACTATCTCATATTAAACTATAGTATTAAAACTATTTAATATTAGTCATGCCAGGACCAAAGTACATGATAACCATCTCGAAAGGTAGAATGTTAGATCATATCCTGAAAATTAGCCATTGCTTTAACTGCTCACCAAATCTAGCAGACAATGCCGCACTGATTCCTTCTGGTGAAAGCCTACATTAAAGCCTAGTAACTATTAGCTCAACTGTTGCTATATTGATCTTGGCATTGCACAAATATCTAACTTATCTTTCACTTTTTAGATGTGTATTATTAATTTAAAATGATCAATTGATGCATAATGACATTCAGATGTAATGTAATATCTTACATGTTATTAACACCTAAATGGGTCTAAGCCCCAAATTCTATATTGATATTTTTAATACATGAAATAAATTGTCAATTAATTACTCATGTAATTAATCCTTATAGTAAAACTGCATATGTGTAAGCTCTGCGGCTTATCTGCAGCACTCTCACAAGCTAACAAAACTTTCCGAAGTTTCGTTACGTTCACTGAACATACAAACACTAAATTACTGTGTCGCAAACATTCGTTTCAACTCCATTATCACTTATTTTCCTGAAATAATTTAATGATGCAATAATTTTGCATTCGTTACCGGCAAAATCTATAGACGCTATGAGTGACAGTCAGTTGACAGCTTACCACAGAGTATTGTTGGCGCGCTCCTGCATGAGTGATAGACAGATGAGTATATAAACCATGAAGAATGGTAAGTTAACCAATTAATTTACTAAAAGTGCAAGATTTAAAGACAGCTTCTTCAAACAGCGACGCTGCGTGTTGTGAAGACACATAATAATTTATTTATCACTTGGTTGCTCAGTTATTTTGTATACGCGTAGTGAAAATAATTATCATATGTTACTTATAGATTCCTGAACCTTCACTGAATTTAGAGCTTTCTGAGTTAGTGAATTAAAAACAATGGGCTTGAAGTTTATACCTACTAGTATCGTATATGTCTAAGAGAATACATCCGCTACGCTAGTTAAGTTATATGTATGTACTTTGTGAATGTACTTGATCTAAACTTGAATCTTTTGAGTACCAATTTTTCGTGCTCTCTGGTTTATCAGCTTATTCCTCGAGTATTGGCTATGTAAAAATATTATGTTATTAAAATTTAAACTATACGTCAAAGATCCAAAACTTGCAGAATAGCTTTTTCATTTTTAAACGAAACATATTATGCCGTCAATTCATTAATTAAATTGTCTATGAAAATTATTCTGTCTCTTATTATTAAATCTGAATAAAAAGAGACAAAGATATAAACCCATTTTTGTAAAACGAGCTCGAACAAGGATGACGCATGTATTTTCAATACTTTCTCGTCATTCTATTCTATACCATACCAAGAACAAACGTCAAACAGCTGAGCGAGGTGACTGACTTGTCGTTGTGTGGCTTGCTATTCTTTCTTGTTCACAATTTAAGACTAAATTATTAAAAGACAGTGGAATCTGCAGTCGTCTTTCAAGGTGTACAGAATTACCTAACATCATGAGTGAACTAAGTCAAGAAGAGGTAAGTAGATAATTTGTTTTGTAAATGAACCTGGCATTCTGCGTATGGCCAATCTAATTTCGTAACAAAACAAAGCGTTTGTGTAGTACATTGACGCGCGTAATAGGGTGTCGCACGTGCTGGTGAACCTCATGTGTGGTGTTTATAGATAAGAAGACGTCGATTGGCGAGGCTTGAGGCTCTGAGTAGCGCGGGCTCAGCGCAGTCGCCCGCAAGTCCGCCCGTGACTCCTGGGGCCTCGATGCCCTCGCTCGACGTGCAGATCGCACAGCAACCCCGCCTGTCCCCAGCCCCAGCCCCAGCGCCTCGCGGCTCCACAGAACCGAACACTCCAGATGCTTCAAACACAAAGACAGAACCAAACTATTCAGATGGTGTAAGCAGTGACCAGAACAAAATACCACCTGATGGATTAATAGTCACAGAAAAGGCAGACAGTAATCTATTAGATGAAATGCCTGACACAAAGATGACAGATCTCTCTCAGACTAGGCAGTACAATAGCTTTGATTCAATGGGTGATGACACATTGGTGAGTTGTGGTTCAGTGAGAGTGAGCAGCCTACCACAGAGTACTGTGGGAGCATCAGAGGGAGTATCTGCAAGAGAAGACAGCACATCCAGGTCCATATCCCCTGCCCAGTTTGCTGAGCCATCCCCAGTGCGGCCACGACACAGTAATGCTTCACCCAGCTGTTCAAGGCGCTCTCTATCTATGGAAGTTGATGATGTATCAGAAAGAAACTCGCAGTCAGAGCCACAGGCAGAACCTATGGAGGTATGTTCATTGTCTTATTACTGTTGGTTACTATTTATTTACAACAATCAATTGATCCTAACAAAATGTAC
This sequence comes from Falcaria lacertinaria, assembly GCA_951449985.1. Classification (NCBI taxonomy): domain Eukaryota; kingdom Metazoa; phylum Arthropoda; class Insecta; order Lepidoptera; family Drepanidae; genus Falcaria; species Falcaria lacertinaria. The sequence continues at coordinate 7,007,409 of OX602123.1, read as the reverse complement.
AAATGGTATTACTAATCTTGATATGATATGATTGCACTGTGCCATCTGGTCCCAAACTAAGTAAAGCTTTTATCATATGTATACTTTGTGTACTTTAATTTTGTAAATATATGCTATACCAACACAGACTCAATGCAAACAAATTTTCATCTCTTTCATGTCATGACAATAACCAATAATGTTATGTAAATAGGTGCTAGGATTGAATAATCTAATAAAGTCAGAAGGCAATTTTCCTATTATGTTCCTATTTCTTTTATTTGTACTCATGGGCCACATATAATAAAATGGATATGGTGAGTGTTCCATACCTAAAGTTTGAAAGGAATCCCATAGTACTGATCCTAAATGTTTTAGGTATGATTTTTATTTACTTATTATACATACAATATAATATATTTGGTATTCAAGATTATACTCTATAGCATTCTTATTAAGAATGTGATCTGTTTAATTAAGGTGGAAGATAATGATGCCACAGCATCACCAGCCCGCAAGATATACAGATCCCGTACAGTCAGTTGCTCTGAGCTCACTGAGGAACAGCTCCGCCAGATTGTTGCCAAGATCTTGCAAGTCTCATGGTCAGAGGATAGTGCAGGTAAACTGTATTGTGTACTTTCCTTATTTTTAAAAGAATATGATTCAATTTTAACTTTCATTTGGAAACTTGAAGAATGTATGCTATGATTAAAGTTTAAATGTAACACTAGGTTTTCACAAAACAAATAAAAATAAATGATTGGTGAAATTTAGGATTACAATAAATAGATGGAGACCAAAGAGAAGAAAAAAACACTGTGTGTGCCCCATTGGTAGGTTGGTAGGGTGTGGTGGCAAGTAATAAGTGTGGTGAGAGGCCATGGATACATTTGTTATATTTAAATTAATTAATAATTACTGATCAAATCTGTAAAATGTGGTTTGATTCAATAGGATTTTTTTACAGGAGGAATTTTCGTGCCATCAGCAGCAGCATCTTTGATTGATAATCCTAAATTAAGTTTAAGTGAACTAGCATCACAAGCCTTGATAGATGTCATCACACAAATAGCTGATGGATCTGATCCTCTAAATCAAAAACTTATTGCTGTCTCGGAAACTTCGAAAAGATTAAGTGATGATTGTGGGGACGATAATACATTGACAAGTGGGCCCTTGGGATCGGAGTCGGACGCCGATAAGGCGGACTGCCCCGCGCCGGCGTTGCCCATCCCAAAGACAATACCTACGCAAGGACTCGCGGTTAGCTACATCCTACGGTTCTACAATAATATAAAAGTGTACGAAAGAGATCACCCAAAGAAGAGCTCGGAACCGCCTCTCTGTGATTTGTTCCAAAGTTTGAGAACTTTACTGGTGAATCATTTAGTTCTCGTATTGCTTAACAACTTCGAGCTGGAGAAGTGTAGGAAGTCGCCACTGCTGCCCTACATCCTCATCGGCAACACGCCCATTGGGCTCATTCCCGAGCTGGTGCTCGCCACTTACCAGGATCAGGCAGTTTTCGATGAGGTATGTACTCAACTGTTTCATATGTATATCAAATGAAATGGCAGCTTTGCTATGGCTTTCTGATAACATATTCAGGATATTTTATTCCTGACTGCTGAATCTGAATAGCAGATTCCATATAATAAAAATGCACATAACTTTCAGATTTCTAGATTTTTCCCTGTTTTTACCGATTAAGGCCATTACCGATTTATTATTCTTATGTTTTAAGTATGCGACTGCGAGTGCATTTGGTGGTTGATTTGGTAAATAGTATAGGTACAAAACTTACGGTATAGATTAGATACAAATAATAATTTCACAGACCTCACAAAATCAAAACGAATAAGCAATTTGTTTTCAAAGGAGCTTTTAAGCCTAAACGAATAAAAGAGCGAATTCAAGAGGTGTCATGACATTTCCTCCCATTACCTTATGAACGATTATTACCAGAAAGTATTGCAAAATCAGATTAATTTTCTATGTGAAAAAAAGATATGGCTTCGGCTTCGGCTGAAATTGCAACTCAAGTCGACTTATGGATTATTCAGAAGAGAAACTGCAGTTGGGCTCTAAATAAAAATTATACACCATTTGCGTCAACACTTATTATGCGGGTCAACAAATTATTCAGTATCTGATGGGGACATTGCAACGCCATTGCGAGGACCACACTGTTAGGCTTAACACATCTATGCTGTTTCGCTAAACATTCGAACAATTAAAATATAAACTATAGTATTGCTTTTATATATATATATATACAATACCAAAACATTAGCCACGGTCGATACTTATATTTCTGGCATATAAGTAAGGGGTCGTTGTGGGTGTTGGTAGTGGATGGTAGGTGGAAGATATGTGGCTGTTGCAGATCTTCAGCCTGCTGGTGGGCGGCGTGCGCGAGGAGATGCGGCGCTGCGTGTCTCCGCTGGCGGGGCGTGGGCACGGAGCGGCGCTGCGCGCGCTTCGCTCGCTGTGCGAGGTGCGCGCGGGCCCGCGCATGTCGCGCCGCCCGCTGTGCGCGCTGCTGGCCCGCATGCCCGCGCTCTGCCCGCCGCCCCTCACCACCGCGCCCGGGCGGGAGATCGCGCGCGTCTCCTTCCTTGGACCGTTCTTCGCCGTGAGTCTACTAGCGTCTTTCAGGTCGTCCCACGGATATGCCGATGGTTATAGTTAAAATTCATGGTCTTCCTTTTATTTCTGACACTATGTTATTTAGCAAAAACTGATTCTTATAATGAAGCCTTTCGATCGGTATGATAAAGCAGCAGGTGATTCGTTTCCTCGTGTAACAGGTTCGATTTCCGGTTTAACATGTAATTATTTAAATATCCATGAATGCAGTTAAAATAGTTTTCTCAATTCAAATAATGTCTTATTTTAGTAAAATGTTCCATCTACAATATTCTGGGTACTTTCCCTCCATGTGGCATATCCGTGGGACGACCTGTATATCATCACGCCTATATCCTCACGGGGTACACAGAGAGTATAGAGCGCCATTTCACTCTTGACTTACACAAGGTTAAAAAGGGTGTGAGGAAATTTCTACAGTATCGGCAACCTAAGTGGCAACCTAAGTGGTATAAACAAAACACCTCTTTTGCTTCTTTTACATTCAACAATCTTCGGCAGTCGCAATGGTTGTCTATTTTTTTATCAACTTTCGAACTTTTTATCGTAATTACGTCTGCGTGTAATAAAATTGCCTGAAAGTCCCGCTAAAAGTGGGACGTTTGCCAACACCTATGCTACAGAAAGAGCATAACATAAAATTGACTATTCACACATCAATTCCTGTCACACGTGATCTTCCTTAAAATGGTATCCGATAGGATCTACAGGATGAAGATTTTTCGTGTTGAGATCGGTTCGATTAGCGGTCTTTCAAAAGGCGCTAAAAACAGTTTTACTTATTAAGAATAGGGAATATTTATTCGAGAAATATTTGCTATCTTCAATATTAAGGGTATTTGCTTTTTTTCAGGGTATGGTTTATTTATTTTATTCCATTATGTATTTGTGGTCCTCATATTATTTATTTCGTATTGTGGTTATTATTGCATAGACCATATGATAGCATTCAATCTAAAATAGCATATACTATTACGTAACTTGATGACGTAACACAAGCCCTATGCCCTATCCTATACTAGCTGACCCGGCGAACTTCGTTCCACCCAACAGTCAATGAATGTAAGGAACGGATATACAGATGTTTTGACTGATATGTTTTTTTTTTCTTGATTGACATCAATTTTATTACTTATTATCCTATTCCTGACGAAGATATACCTATCCAAAAACACCAAAGTTGCTCCAACCGTTCTTGAGTTATAAGTGGTGTAACAAACAAGATTTATTTTAAACGTTTGTGTGACAACGAAGCTCTGCGCAATTCCTTGATCGCGTAGTCACGTGTTGTGTATTGGAACATAAATTTTCCACTCAATACAAAAGCTGTGTTTATAAACTTTCACTGCGTAATAATTTCTGTAAATAAACACAGTTATGTAACGATATGACAAGCGCACTGCGTACCGTCTCATTGAATATAATTTTATTTATCGACTTAACTGTAGGCACTTACATTATACACATATACAGATTATGAAAGATAAATTGGTTAGTTGTTGACGTTTTCCAGATATAATAATAATTATGAATCGGTCCCCTCACGCAACAATCAACGCGCCAGTCAAATATGGTGCTCTGGTATTATAAAAAAAATATTACCAGTTGTGACCATTTTATTTTGTACGTACGGAAATAACAATGTATAGTATTTTTTATATTTAATATCGATGTAGTAAAACTCCATGAGGGGCCGAATATGTACTTACAATGAGGTAGATTATAATATGAATATATATTCAAGTTTTTTCTTTTTTTGGTATTGTATTTCATATTACGATTACGTAAATTATATGCGGTTGACAAGAATAGCGTGGCATGACATGATATGTACAGATTGCATCTAGCGGCCGGCGCCTGCGCCCCGGCGCGGCGTTATCGCAGCTACTGACAATGTCACGTTCTCACACTGTAATGCTTATGCGCAACATGATCGGTTGATGTCGATGTAGAGTAACCCCATAAAAAATCTAAGCTATTGTTTAAGGATTCGCTGTGTTTGACATTCTCCCACCAAAAAGTGAATGATTCAATTTTGGTTATCATCAACATGTCTGTGTTGATTAATATTACATTTTATTTTTCGTCATATAAATGTAAATGCTTATTCATTCAAAAATATATATACATTAATTTATTCAGGTATATGGCTAATAATCGTATCTTATCTTAATAATAATAAACGCAACGATTTTAAAAATATACGTTAAATTATCCATGACAGTTTTTTCTTATCTGATTCTAATTTGATGGAGGAAGGTAGCATATGTGACATACGTTATATCTATAATGCAATTAGATCGTTCGCCTTCTATGCACGTCTGTCTTCTATACAACTCAACCAATTTAAAAAAAAAACGGTTGCAGCGAGTAATGAATACAAATTGGTGGTGTACAGATATCCCTGTTCGCGGAAGAGAACCCGCGTCTGGCGGAGCGTCTGTTCGCGACGGGGTCTGGTGACCGCAGCCTGGCGTTCGCCTTGCAGCGCGAGGTGGAGGCCAGCCGCAGCACTCTCCACACCATCTGCCACAACATCCTGCTCTGCCCCGAGGCGCGCGAGCCCTTCCTCAACTACTTCGCCGCCTTGCTGCAGAGGAACGAGCGCCGCGCGCAGCTACAGACCGACGAGCGGTCGCTTGCCGGTCTGTTACACCTTCACTTATACTTATATCCTTTTATTATACCACTTAGGTGGCACACAAGCATTCGGCCCACCTGATGGTAAGCAGTCACCGTAGCCTATAGCCGCTAGCAATACCAGTGGTATCACTAACGAGTTGCCAACCGTGTTGTTGATGAGGACTTACTGTGCTAGCAGCATTACTACTAGCGCAGCGTATCCTCGTCGAGCACTGGCAACCTTACTTACCGCAGGAACACAAAACTACATCCAAGTAGTGTTATTTGACTGCGGTCTTACGTAAGGTGAAGGTACAGTCCCTAGTTGGGCCGCGGCTCCAATTATAATGGGAAACCCACGGGAGATCCCAATTCGCGACTAATCCTAGTGGTTTTGCCCCCTTTTAAGCATACAATGGTGTGCATTCTGTTGTACAACATCTCTTAACTAAACTTATTTTACAAGACTAAAAGTATTGTCATCCTTATTTAACCCCGCACCTGAAAAAGGGATAGCATGACTTTTAATTCTGTAAAATAAGTTTAGTTTAGTGATTTTGTCCAACAGACTCGACACCAATGTGCTCGTGTCTATACCAGCTAGTCTCTTATATTAGTGACATTGGGGGGTAACAATTTATATAATAATATCCTAACCACCCGGTATCAAAAAAAATATTTAATTCCTCCGTCCCTTATCTTATCTTATATCATGTCATTTGTTTGTCTGTACAGATTTTCTTCCATTCCACTGTTTTTATAAAATGTTTTTTTTGTGGGTACTTTTAACTGGGCAGCTAACAAGATTTTTTTTTGTAACGTAAACAAGACAGATACATGGAAGCCATCTTAAGGAGTATTGTCCTGCAGTGTCCAATAACTGTGATGTGTATTTTTATGCCACACGTTACCACTCACAACGAGATACTAATTTACAACCATCGTTATCAATTGCTCAGGCGAACGTGTTATCCTCGATTGGTCGAGTGCAGGTCTTAATAGACTACATAAGTTGAAACTCTAATAAAATGATTACTTCGCTATATTGTTGTATGAATTCTCCGCTTGACTTTAAGCGTATCGGTCGCCAGCGTGCATCGGGCGACACTAACAAATTCAATCATTACTCATTAGCATTGTCTGCGTAGTTGTCCCTTCAAATGTACAATGACTGGCGAAAATAGATAGCATATTTCGCACTAATGTCGCTCACCTCACGATTGTCTAATAGTCGGTTTTATTTTGGCACACATCCAAATTATTTACTTTCCAAGTTTACGATCGAACCATTACTAGTTGTTGCCGCCTCACGAATTTCAGTAAATATTTATGTTTACGATGGCGGAAATTTTAAAATAACACTATTTGAAAACAAAATAGAAGTGTCCCGACTTTTTCAGAACGAAATGAAGCTGAGAGCTACCTTGGAATACTGACTTATATTCACCACATACACTCATTTGATTGTACACTGAATTAATTAACTTTGAACTTGTGCCTGTTACTCGCGTATTAGGTATTCATTATGTTGATTATAAAAGCTATTATCATTTACCTAGTTCCTATATGCATAATCGACTTCATCCGCTTAGCAATATAATAGGTATGTAGTCTTCAGTGATAATATTGCATTCTGTTGCTGAAAGAATTTATAAAATCGGTTCAGTAGTTTTGATTTGATGTTATCTTCCCGTGTTTGCGTCTCGTTTCGGGATTATATATAAAGAGAAGAGTGATGTGAATATACATTGTCGCGGGTTCGTTCCCCGCTCTGGACAACGCTTGTATTATTAAGAAGAACTTACGGAGTATCCATTAAGTACCTAAGCTGTTGTACATTTAATTTGGACCCTTGGCTGATATTTGGTTGAACCCCCTCCCCTCCACTCACGTAAGATTTATGCTATATACATATATACTTGTTATCTCTATTTTATAGGCCACTCCGAAAAGAAAGAAAACTCATAATATATACTATATACTCTTCAAAAGTGACATAAGAAGTTCTAGTATGCATCTCGGCTTAAATGAGATTTATTGATATCTAATTGGACCCCTCCCTCCATTTGAGATGTCGTAATTAATGGATGCCCCCTTACTGCAGCCCTCTGGTAACCTTACCACGTATGCGGGGTACTGATCAAGGGCGGCTCCGGCTTTCAGGTCAGGGGTCTAGTATAGTCGAGGTCTAGATAACAAACAAATATTATTTAATTTTTTACATCTAAATAATTGAAGTCAAATATAAATTGTCTGTTCTCTTTTCTCTCCTAACGGAATAGCTGATGACTTTCTCCACTTGCATGGGTAGTCTCAGGCCAGAGGGGTTGGACCCGGCCTTGGTAGTGATGGTGTGTTGTTTGTGGCAGGCGACGGGTTCATGCTGAACGTGTGCTCGGTGCTGCAGCTGCTGTCGGTGCGCATCAAGCTGGAGCGCGTGTACCCGCTCTACACCTTCCAGCCGGACTCGTGGGCCAACGTGCGCGACGAGACCCGCCTCTACTTCACCGCACAAGAAGCACAAGATTGGCTCGACGAACTCGGTATGTTTTTTATACCACTAAGGTGACACCAGAGGTATCACTCGCGCGTTGCCGACCCTTCAGAAATCACATTACACCCTACTTAAAGAACCCCATGCTGTACTCCTTAAGGAAAACCGCGTTGGGAAGCTCATTACACAATTTCATTGTCCTCGGGACGAAGCTCCTTTGGAACCGCGCAGTGCGAGACCATTTCGGTTCCAATGTGTGGGTATGAATTACCCGCCGATGGCAAAGGTGAAATGTTGCCATGAGCATCAAACAATATTATTGGTATTCTATTTAATACGACGCCAATACCGATTAACTGACTGATAAAGCACAGACTAAAGAGTCTAGACTAGAAACATGAAGTATTGAAACTGTTCACTAAGGTAAGAAGAGAAAAAATAAAAATCTAAATTATGGCTTGGAGATTTCTACATATATTTTTTATTGTCCTAGACTTAGTCTAAACACTATTGGTCTTGAAACGGGCGTTAACATATCAAGACATTGAAAACTGCCGTAGAAGTTCCTTATACCTTAGGGCGCCTTCAAATTTGCCGCTGGGTGCCGCGCGGGGGCAGCGCGTCTTCAGCGCTGCAGCCGCACTGCTGTCGCTAGGTTTGAGAATCGTAGTGTTGTACATTTAGTTTCGATAAATTCTTCAACTTGATTTTCGTTCATTGTACAAAAATGTTCGTGCGCGCAGTCACTAGTCGATCGATAAACTGATGCGCGGCCGCAGCTTGGGTGTAGCGCTGCAATCGCAAATTTTCTGTTTACATAGATTTACAAAGGAGCGCCGCCGCAACGCTGCAGACGCGCTGCCCCGCGGCACTTGCGGCAAATTTGAAGGCGCCCTAACATCTATTGGGTTCACACAATGATAGAACTGTAGCGATTTCATCAACACGCGATTTTCTTTAATTTGCTTACCTACATATAAAACTATATTAATATGTGTTGTCGCCGTGTAGACCGTGACCCGAACCACAAGTGGCCCGAGGCGAAGTTCCAGACGGTGTGTTGGTTCCTGACGCTGCACATGCACCACGTGGCGCTCATCCCCGCGCTGCACACGCACCAGAGGCGGATTCGGTAACTTATACACCTTGCGTTTCCCTCGACTTCGCCCGCGTACGATACATTTTCAATAACAGTGCCGCCTACCGGGTCCGACTATAAGCTAAAAACCATCCATAAGACCCCATAAGTCCAAAGCCACGCCGGAATATTATGTACAAAGATATATCACAATATAATATAGCATTATAATGTTAGTACATTATCACTCAGCAACATTTGGTCACAAACCAAGCATAGCTCATACTGTGGGTATCAAAAAACTTAAATGCTTCTTGTATATACTTATAATACCATACTCTTGTGGCTCTAAATTATTATTATTTTTGTGTTTGTACATACTTACATCACCTCCGTGCTCCGTCTGTCCGTTACATTTTCATGCCTTGACACCTAAACAGACCTATAAATACGTGGATGACAGGTAGTTCTCTTATAGGATCGGCAACGCGGATGTGATACTGCAATCGCCCACCGGCTACGGTAACCGCTTACCCACAGGCGGGCCGTACACGTGTGGTATATTATGTAAAATTGTATGTTTCCAGTGCATTCCGTGACCTCCAGAAGGTGATAGAGGAGTTGATGGCCGCCGAGCCCCAGTGGCGGAACAGCTTCTCCGCTCTCCGTAACCGCGAGCTGTTGCGCCGGTGGCGGCGGCAGATCAAACGTTTACACAGGTTATTACATATAGCACTTATGATTTTTTATGCCACTAAAGTGGAAAACAATTTAATCTATTCGTAGAGTGAAATTTTCTAATTGTTTGATTTATCTGAGTCCTTAGCACGAAACTTTTAACAGCACTGTGTTTGAGTCGGACGTTGACATGTTACCAGATAGATTAGTTTTATATTTGTTAGAAACACAACATTACATCACATCAGATTAGTACAGTTGAGCGTATACAGTTTTTGATTGAGTGGTTTCAATGTTTGGAACGCTTATAACGGTATTTTCTTAAGAACTAGGCGTTACCCGAGACTTCTTACGCGTGGAATTAATTACTTTTGCCATAGTTTCGCCTTATAGAATCATCTACCTGCCAGTGAAAGTCCCGTTCAAATCGGTCCAGCTGTTCGGATCTCAATTTCATGGCTTTTTTAATTTGTTGCGCGGCACCCTAATTAATTTTTACAAAATAAAAGTAGCCTTAGTTACGCTCAGTAAAATCAGCTATCGGTCCAGCCGTTTCGGAGAGTACCCGGAAGAAACGGACAGAGAGAGAGAGACAAAAAAAAAACTGTTTTGTTATTAGTATCGTGTTTACTTCCGTATGCATTTAGTAAAAAGCTGTTATTGTAACATTACAAATAGACACTTAAATGGTATTTATTTGTTTTTGTGAGTGTTGTTGGTTATGACGTGTCGTGTAGGTCTAAGCAGTGCGCGGAGACGGCCCTCCTGGACGGCGAGCTGATGCGGCGCAGCGTGCAGTTCTACTCGTCGGTGTGCGCGCTGCTCACCGCGCAGCTGGAGGCGGCGCGCGCGGGCGGCGGCGGCGTCGCGCTCGCCTTCCGCGCCACGCCCGAGTGGTACGTCGAGGACGTCGCCGAGTTCATGCTCTTCGCCGTGCAGTGAGTACACGCACACACACACACACACACACACACACACACACACACACACACACACACACACACACACACATACCCTAGTGATACGTTCACGTCGCCGAGTTCATGCTCTTCGCTGTGCAGTGAGTACACGCACACACTACCCTATTAATAACTAATTGAAAACCTATTGCCCTTTTTGGAACTGTTAGTAGGTATACACACACTACCTTATAGTGGACTACCTGTCCTATGCATACGTCCTAGTCGATGATATGATAAATGATAAATACAATAATAATTGAATATTTTTTTGCAGATACGTTCCGCAAATCGTGGCGGACTACATAGAGGACCCGATCATAACGTGGCTCCTGAGTGCCATATGCAACTCGCACCTGATCAAGAACCCGTACCTAGTGGCTAAGATAGTGGAAGTATTGTTCGTGATCAACCTCTCCGTACCACTGAAGCTGAAGAACGTGTACGAGAAGTTCATGGATCACCCGATGTCGCAGACAGCCCTGCCCAGCTCCCTGATGAAGTTCTACACGGACATCGAGACCACGGGCCAGAGCACTGAGTTCTACGACAAGTTCACCATCAGATTCCACATCAGCATCATATTGAAGGGCATGTGGGAGCGGCCTATACACAAGCAGGCAAGCATCACTTACTACTGCATTATAAATAATTGGAACGAGCGACCTAATAATCAATGGACCTCGGGTCTCGTACAAAATACACGGAATCATTTTGTCGCTCACTTGATATATGAACTCAAATACATGTATATCTATACTAATATACTAATTTATACTTCTATACTCTATACTAATATTATAAAGAGGAAAGATTTGTATTTTTGTATTTTTGTGGGATTGTATTGAATAGGCTCCGAAACTACAGGACCGATTTCAAAAAATCTTTCACCGTTAGAAAGCTAGTTTATCACTGAGTAACAAAGGCTATTTATTATACTAGCTGCCCGACCCGGCTTCGTTCGGGTAAACAAAATATTTGTCTTGACCTCTTCCCGTGCGAAGCTGGGGCAGGCCGCTAGTGTGTAATATAATAAAAACCTCACTATCTTTTACCGCATGGTTTAATTTGTATGCAACAGTTTATGGACTTAAGACTATCGACCGAACGGAGAATGGCGCGCTATTCTATTGTATGCACATTTTCTTGTGTTTGACCTCAAAGCTTAGACACTTCCATTTCACAGCTCAGTCCATTTTTAGATCAATGATTGGACATAAGATTCTAAGATGCTTCTATGCTCATCAATTAATATCGGAAAATGAGAGAGTTCGCCAAAATCGGCATTGCTCTCTTCTAACGTGGGTAGTTCTTGCTCTCTCACGGTGGTCTCTCGTATTATTATTAAATTGGAATGTGTTTTCCCTTTGTGCAGGCGATAGTGAAGGAGTCCCGCTCGGGCCGCCAGTTCGTTAAGTTCATCAACATGCTGATGAACGATACCACATTCCTGCTCGACGAGTGTCTCACGGTAAGTGACGTCACCTTCGTTCTTACAAAATATTGCCCTAAAGTGTAGTGCTTGCTGTACTGGTTGCCAGAACATCGTTCGATTATGTATTCGAAAACGTAACTCTCAAAATGTATAAAAACAAACGAATTTTTAGTTCCACTTTTTGCCGTCCCTTCCCTGTTCATTTTCCTATAGAGAACATGTCAAAGGAATACGGATACGTAGTCGAAAGTTGTTCTTGCTAAGGCTACGGGTGATGTTACTGGAGCGCTGCGATTGATTTTTCCGGTCTCACGGTTCTTGTGGATATACACCCCACCCCGCCTTTTATCAAGTCAAAACATGTAACGATCAACGATCAATCTTTGATGAGCTGTGCCGGGTCGTGAAAGGTGAATGACCTTCGCATATTATCCCTAGTACCTGAAGCGTATCCACGAGGCGCAGGAGGGCGCGGGGTCGACGACCGGCGGCGAAGCCCGCGCGCGAGCACTGGCGCAGGACGAGCGACAGTGCCGCTCCTACCTCACGCTCGCGAGGTAACCCTCCACATACACACTGGTGCCAATTCTGTTGTTCAAAATTACTAAACTTAACTAATTTGACAGGTCTAAAAGTCTTGCTATCCCTTTCTCATGTGCCGGGGTTAATAAGGATGGCAATATTTTTAGACCTGTCAAATTAGGTAAGTTTAGTATTTTGAACAACAGAATCGACACCACTGTACGACCGGTACACACTATACTTATAAAAGAACATTGCTTATTACACTTCACTGTGGCATGACTTTCTGAATATCCTGGTCCATTCTGAATGCCAAAACATGGAAACTAGGATGGTGAATCTTGTACGAAAACTTTATATTATACTTTTCGTTCATTCTAACACGGCTGAACCTAATCTGGTAATAGCTCCCAATAGAAGCTTATGCTAGTTTATAATATAATATAATGTTATATTTGTGATTCCAGGGAGACTGTGGACATGTTGGAGTACCTGACAGTGGAAATCAAGGAACCCTTCCTGCGCACGGAGCTGGTGGAGCGGCTGGCCTCCATGCTCAACTTCAACCTGCAGCAGCTCTGTGGGCCCAAGTGCAAAAACCTCAAGGTTATTTATTCTATCCAAGATCTAAAATACACTATGCAGGTTATATGTCTATTAAAAAACAAAAGAACTGAAAGAAACAGATTCTTCTCATTATGTTTGAATTTGGAACGTTGGGCATTATAGCTTTTATCCCAACAGACGCTCAACAAGTTTACCAAATTCAAATAAAAAATGTTCGAACGTATACGTACATAATATCTTCACACCAAGGTCTTCGTGTATTTTGTAAAAGGAATCGATGTATTATTGTACGTGTCCGCAGGTGCGTCGACCCGAGAAGTACGGCTGGGAGCCGCGGCGGCTGCTCAGCCAGCTGGTGGACATCTACCTGCACTTAGACTCGCCGCAGTTCCACGCCGCGCTCGCCGCCGACGAGGTGACTAAACCTCCCTCCAGATACTATTCATAACTATTAACTTCTAATACGCGATGCTTACTTGTAGTGTTGACCTCACTCGTGGAACTGGACTATTTTAAAGCTAGTTAGGGCGAATTGGGATGTCCCGTGTCCCGTGGGTGTTCCCAATAAATTGAAGCCGTCCGATTGGAGACTGTACCTCCGTCTTTCAGAAGACCGCAGTCTAATAAATCTATGTACTTTGACCGTGTCTCATACTTTCATATATGTATATAGAGTACCCGAAAAGCATGACCCTCCTTCTATGGCAGTCGGGTAAAACGTAGTTATGAATAAACGCTCACGTTTTATATCCCAGCATGACTATCGCCCCATATCATGCGCATTCGCCCGATCAATGAGCTTCGGTTGTTTAAATGTATGATAACGTGTATTTAGGTTTTGGTGTTTGTTGTAGCGATCATTCCGCAAGGAGTTGTTCGAAGAGGCGGCGCTGCGGCTCGCCAAGTCGTGCATCAAGACTCCCACCGAGATAGAGCGCTTCAAGTCACTCGCTGACAATGCCTACCAAATTGCAGGTGAACATTAAACGCAATTGTTAATATTAGACGAAGAATGGCTCGTTATAGGTTAGTTTAGACTCTAATACAATATATAATATGGTGCTTAAAGAGGTTTAGTTTTTTAGTTAAATGCACGAAAATTGTCGCGAGTAACAGCTATCATTTATATCTAATATATAAAATTCTCGTGTCACAGTTTTCGTTGCCATACTCCTCCGAAACGGCTTGACCGATTTTGATGAAATTTTTTGTGCTTATCCGGTATCTATGAGAATCGGCCAACATCTATTTTTCATCCCCCTAAATGTTAGGGGTAGTCCACCACTAAATTATTATTTTTATATTTTAGACCGATTTCAAAAATTCTTTCACCGTTAGAAAGCTACATCATCACTGAGTAACATAGAGCCTATGTATAGGCTATATATATAAGTAGAGGCTATATATTATACTAGCTTCCCGCCCCGGCTTCGCTCGGGTAGACAAAATCCGAAACTACTGGACCTATTTCAAAAATTCTTTCACCGTTAGAAAGCTACACTATTACTGATTAACATAGGCTACCTGCCCGCCCCGGCTTTGCACGGGTAGACAAAATATTTGATATAAAAGTCTACCCGTGCGAAGCCGGGGCGGGCTGCTAGTCTATAATATAAAAATGAATCGCTGAATGTTTTACTAAGCGCGAATCTCGAGATTAGCTGAAGCGATTTCGCTTATTCTTTTTTTAGAATATTATATGAAGTAGAGGATGGTTTTTACGGGGAGAAAAAAAAAAAAACTGATATAGTTTTAACACGGGTAGACAAAATATTTGATAAAAGTCTACCCATGCGCAGCCGGGGCGGGTCGCTAGTGTAGGATATAGGTACATGTTGACATATAAATTTTACCACGCGTGCGAAGTCGCGGGAAAAAGCTAGTTACTACTACAGGATCTGCTCGAGGGACTGTAGGTATGTAATATTTAAACAAGTTAATTGATTGATATAAATATTTTAATTTCAGTATCGAACCAACAGAAGAGCGATGAATATGCTGACGCTCCCGAGGAGTTCAGGGACCCGCTTATGGATACGCTAATGACAGATCCAGTGTTCCTACCCTCTGGAAAGGTGAAATTACGTCATCTAAGCGAAATAAATAAATTAACATATTAATTACTACTTTGTTTCAGAATCGATATTTTCAAAGTGCCTTGGCTAAAAGTGTCTCTTCCACCCTTTTTTGCGCATCATAGCTCAATTCATGTGTTTATTATGACTTGTAAAATATAAAATAACTATTTCCTTACGAAATAATACTCATATATTGGTACATATGTATATCCTGAATATTGACGGATTATTTAATTTTCTGATGTTGGTCAGTTGTCTATTAAGGAATATACTGTAGCTCTCTATTATCAGTCTAGTCGAGACATGTCAGTGTGTAAACAGTGTTTATTTCGGTTGTTCTTAGGTAATGGACCGGTCGGTGATCTTGCGTCACCTACTGAACAGTGCCACCGATCCCTTCAACCGACAACCGCTCACTGAAGACCAGTTGCGTCCAGGTAATGTTTTGTTTGGAATAAGGATAGTTTGATACCGTACTTAAACCCACTCCATTTATATCACTGTCTTTAGACATAACACTGAATGTTACGCTAATTCGTGGTTTGATGTTTATAAAATTTTGCTCTAGAATTGTATGTTGTTTTGTTGAATTAACAGTCGCTAAGTTTTTTATTTATTTCACAGCGACAGAACTCAAAGAGAAAATCGACCAATGGCAGCGCGACAAGAAACCATCGACGTCGTAAGCGTAGGAGGCCAACAGAACAAGGCTGATGTATATACCGTAATCCATATATAAAGACTTGCCGGCCGGATATTCCCGCCTTTGGAGGACTATTGTCCAGTGCATGAATGTGAGATTATTCCATGAACGAGTATGTATGTTATTCACTGTGAATGTTTCGTCGACTTGAAGAGACAAAACATAAAGTGTTGTAAATTCTGATACAGATCGGTTTTATTTGAATGTTCAAGGAGTACCCATTGATGTCTGTTGCTTCCGACAAATTCCTTGTTTGATTCCAAACAATTTAGGAATCCTCTAGTAAATTTTATTATAAATTATACTTTCTTACACAGTGTACAACTGTATGTATACAAACAATTTTAGGATGTGAATGTAATTTTAATATACAAATATATAGCAACATTTTTATCTGAATGTCAACGTAGTATCATCAAACTAACATCACGTATAATATAGCGCAGGCCTAATTTAAATAAATACATGACATTTCTTTATTGAAGTGTTTGTTTAATATGGACTTTACCCCAAGGATCTTTGACCATTTTTATTGCGAAATATTCGCATTCCCGCGTATTAGTGTATACGTGCAAGCTGAATGTCTCCATGCATTTTCTAGAAAAGTCTCCGTATATCGTATGCAAGTAATATGTAACTATTTTAGATTTCATTAGTCTCGCATTAGTGTAACTAATGGTATAATTACATTATATAATAATAAAATATTATAAAACCTTTAAGTATTGTATGGAATGTTAGACTTCTAATTTTGTGCAAAAATGATGTTTAGGTAAATGAATTAGTTATTTTTGTTTGATATAGATTTCATTACTATTTGCATATAGTGATATTACGTTTAGTCGTTGTTAGCCAACAATATTTTATATTATCTTTATGTCAATGTGATTTGTTCCTTTGTATGGTTAGTTATCATTTGAAATGGATTTTCAGTTCACTACTAGGATTATACAGTATTCATGTCATGGCTATGTATAATTAATAGAAGCACAGTGAATCAGTAGGGTGTTCTTGCATATATTTATGTATATCAGTCGTTATCTTGGCCCCTGCCCGTAACTGCCAAGTATAGTGTAGTTATTAGATCAGGCGTTCCTCTATGAAATCCATTTCTATAAAATTACATGGTCTCACTTGTATTATAATCTGACTTGTAATTTATCTTTATATTATAAAGATTATATGATAGAGGTCTTATGTTGATAATGTCAATAAAAATGAAATAATTGTCAACCATTGTTTTGATTATAAAACCACAATATATTTTTGTTAATAAATAAATTTATATATAAGATATTTAGGATAAAATTTGCTAAAGCTACTTACACAATTACAAACTAATTAAACAAATTATTGTCAAACAACACATGAGATTCCACTGTAGGTAATAAATAAAAAAATCTTGATTTGGTTTATTATGTTTCTATAAATCTCATTGATTACTGAAATATCCAAAATAATGGTTCGCTTAACAGTATAACCATGTACCCTTATTAGGAGGTAAGTGCATGTTTGGATTAAGAGTACATACTTAAAAATTTACATTGGCTGGCTATAGCAATACATATAAATATATATGTATAGATTTCTATTGAAAAGAAACATGCATAATTATGTAGGTATTTGCAGAGTTCAACATCAGTCACCTTCTCAGCACAATACAGTACCTATATCCGACTCTACCATTCTTTGACAAACTATGATATGTATATAATTGTATTGTGACACTTGAATAAATTAATTGTTGTAACTATATGTCACATGATTTCTACACAATATCATTTTCACATTACATATTAAATCCAAAGGTTATATGTATTAATAGTTATTTTAGTCATGTACATAAAAATCACACAGTTGAAACACAAAAAATATATCATTGCATCTAATCAAATACTGGTCATTATTAAACTACATATGCAGCTTGCTTTGAATCAAGAAATCTCAGCAATATATGTATAAAAAATTACAGCTGCAAAGGCATTTCTTGTTACCCATTAAAGCTCAAATAAGTACACATTGTAAGACACAAAATGCAACCTAAGTGTAATTAATATAAATAAATATTTATTTCTACCGTAACAGGAAAGGAAGTCTATATGCAAACAAACATGATATCATATACAACATACCAAAATAGAAGTTCAGTCTGGCAGTTTGCCGAGGAACATACTTCATTGTATCTGGATTCCTGAACCTTCTCTCTATTTCAAAAGCTCTGGGCAGTGTCAGCATTGGTAATAAGAACCACAGGGAACATCTCACAGATGTGACCACAAACATTATGTATGGAGTAAACAATAAAAATGCATAGAGCAAGTATGATGCAGTTCTTCCAATTAAAATTGCCAATGTTACAATTTCAGCCTTGCTATCAGCTTCCAAGTCCCTTGTGTTATTGCTATGTAGTATAGCTTCGGTGTTCAGAGCCAGTGGGATGGCATAGTATATGATTGGCCAGTCCACTCGGCCAGTTTGGGCCAGAAATGCAAACACCACTGATACAGGCCCAAAGATCACTAGAACTAGAATATCACCAAGTGCTATATATTTTAAACCTATGCCTCCAGTGTACAAAAATGATGATGACAGGCCACCAAAGTACACCAGAGCCAAATGCTCCATCCTGGCAGGAGATAAAATGACAAGTGGAACAAAAAATGCACATCCTGCTAAGTACAATATAGCTCCAAGAGAAACCACTTCATCTTTACTAAGGATGTGATCTACTAAAGTCCTATCATCAGACTTACGGTTGTCTATACCTTTGACAAAGTCAAAATATGTGTTGACTACGTTTCCCGCGCCGTGGACCGGGATGACGGTGCAGAGCGTAAGTAGGAGCGTACACCAGTTGAAGCCCGAGTCGCCGGGTAACCGGTATGCGAGTGCAGCACCCAGCAGTGTCGGTAGCAGGCTCGCGCTTAATGACCACGGGCGCAGCGCAAGCACATAGGTACGCATTTTCATCAATGGATTTCTCGTTAGATGCATTTCTTCCTTGGGTTGCTCAAGGAGATTTCCCTCAGCTGTTGGTATGTCCATGTCTTCTACGTTCTTAGTGCTTCCCATTTTCTTTTTGAATTCAAGCGGATTAATAGTGGAGTCGTGAATTGGTACCGAATCACATTTATATGTTGTCCTAGGTCTAGTCTAAGTTCTAACAAGAAATCAAATAAAATACCGCTATCCTAGACAAAAAATAATTGTACTCGTTTATGTCAGAAAGAAATTATAACTTCCTCGGCTGTCATCTTTATGTCATATTAACAATTTGACAGCTTAAAGAGATCAAACATGTCACTAAAATACGCTAAAAAGACTAGGCGGCGGGGCGTGATAAAAATCACTGAATAGTTAAAGATTTTTGAAAACTATTTTGTATTTTATAAACGGGTTATCTACACATCTTTGGTTTTATGGTTTTAACTGGACATTTTAACACAGCGCCATCTGGCCTCAAACTAAGCAAAGCTTGTACTATGGGAACCAGCAGCTGATAGAATAATTTAAATTCTATTTGTAAATACATACCAGTACATACCAAACACCCAGACGCAAGGCAAACATGTTTGTCACATAAATATTTGCCCCGGCGGGAATCGAACCCGCGACCGCTTAGCAGTTAGGTATACTAACCACTAGACCAGCGGGCTAGGCTATTTTGAACATAGGGACTCACAGTAGATATATACGTACAAATAGGGATAAGACGGAATAGTTGGGGTGGCGTCCGAACCTCAAAATAATGACTAGCTTCCTACGTTCTATAGTACTATTCCATACCATAGGAATAGCACTCTTTGAAACCAAGTGAATTCAACCGTTACGGTAAATTTGAAAGGTAAACTTTTACGAACAATAAGTGTTGTGCGTAGGTAAAATTGTATACAGTAATAGCGGCCCGCCCCGGCTTCGCACGGTTAGACGTTTATCAAATACTAGCGGCCCACCCTGGCTTCGCACGTTTTTAGACTTTTTTTATTTTTCTCTCTGTAAGAGAGTTGCTTCAGCTGCTCTCGAGATTTGCGCTTATTAACACATTCAGCGATTCATTTTTATTTTATAGATATTTTGTCTACCCGTGCGAAGCCGGGGCGGGCAGCTAGTATAATATATAGCCAATGTCTCAGTGATAATGTAGCTTTCTGAAGGTGAGAGATTTTTGGAAATCGTTTCGTTACCTATACAATACGATTTACAAATCTTTCCTCTTTATAATATTAGTATACACTTGAAGAGTTAACACGGGAATATGATATTGCGATTTTGTTTATATGCATAGTTAGTACCTATAATCAATTCCCTCTCGCGCTCCACTCTGGCAGCTATGAACTCGGGCGCTAGATCTACTAAAATCTATTTGTTTAAGATTGTATTTCCGATTAAACAATAATCACTATATAAAGCATCAACAGATAAAACTCAGCTCATAGAAGAGGTACCTTGTACAGTAAATTCAAATACACCAGTATTTAGGTTTCTTTTTATTGGCATTCAACTTTTCTTCTATTTGCTTAACCCAATCCTCAAATTGAACGTTATCTTCCTCGTCAAGTTCTTCACAAAATCTATCAATATCTTCGTCTTTAACTTCTGCTTCTTCGCCTTGTAACTTATGATTAGTCTTTTGACTTTCAGTCTTATTTAAGACCCCGGCCGTTTCTTGTGGTCCGTCATCAGTGAATATTATTTTCTTATTTTTCACATCACCTTCGTCTTTGCTTTTCGTTGGTAACGGGGAAACTGTATAAACGTTGCTGGTTTCACTCTGCTCTACTTTTGTGGCACGTCGTTTCTTTCTTTTCTTACGTTCAGTTTCCATGTTGTCCTGCACTTGTATGGTTTCGTATTGTTCAACAGTTTTATCTTGTTGTTCGTCTTCAGTCAATTTATTTTTCTTCTTTGTTATTTTTAATATGCTGGTGTCTATACTATCAGATGGAAGATCTATTTCACTGGAAGTGATTTTGTTATTTATTTTCTTTTTACCTTTGAGTTTAATTTGTTCATTTAACTCGTTGCTTAAGGAGGCCGGTTTCCGTACTTTCCCCATGATTCTGCAAATAAAATACATTATCATCACCCTGCCCTTATTCCATGTCATCTGACATAATATTTTGTTCACTTATATATCTGTATACACTTCCCAATTTTCCCATCTAGTGGTCATATTGTTCAACGTTTGGCCGAAGAGATAGCAACTGTTTTGAGTTAATTTAAAGTCGACCGATTTTTAATATTTTCTGTGTTATACTACAACAACATAGATAAGACAGGGATGCTCTCTGCTCATTATAAACGGCAGAGAGCAGTTAGAATTAGTTAGACTAACGGTCGAAACAAAATATTATTTCGATCATCTTTTATGCTCAAATTTATAGTTGTCAGACAGTAATTACACTTATTACTAACATCGCGCCATACACTGGTGATATATGATATACTTTTGTAAACAAAGAATATTTATTAGTTTAATTTATATTCATTTGGCAGACAACAGTCCTACGGTTGTCAATTGGGAGTTTGGGAGCGGTCCAATTTAAGTCACGGAGGAAGTAGGATACTTTGAAGCGTCACATTCACAGAGAGGAAGGGCACAGGTAAACGCAACCGCGTCCGTCATGGTGCCAGACGTACTGAGCATCGAAAAGCCCATCAGTTTAAAAATAACTTTAGAATTAACACGGGACGTTGCTTTTGCTGTCTCTTATAATATTTGTATTATTACTGTTTGAGAATGGCAGTTTATTCCACTTCGTGCACCTGGGTGACATCACCTAGGTCAACCAAGTCGACACTTGCCACTTATAATTTATTAATAATGAATTTTAAATTAATACTCCACTTATACATATAATTATGTAGCCATCCAATGCCCCAGTGGAGCGTTTTAGTTAAACCGTAGCGTGGATAAATGCACATTTTTACCCACTTCCAACTATTAAAAGCTGAGCACGACAAAAACCTGGATTCGGTTCATACCATAAAATTATCATAATGTTTTACTATACAAATCGGTTCTACAGTTAACCTGTTTCTTGCGACGATGTTATAAAGCATCAAGTTTAACCGGTCATTCAGGTAAGTATATTAGTAGTATATGCGCTTGGTGACTGTCGTTCCTCACGAGTGCAGTACCCGTCTTCTACAATGCGGGAAAGATAAAACAAACACGACAAAACGACGGAACATTCATAACACAGTATATACCTATATAAGTACGGCATCGTGCCTAAGTACGCAGATTGCTGGCATGGCTATTTATATATACACGATTGTATCCTTTGTATAAATGTGTAACTACCTAAGTTGCGCCCATTACCATTTGGATGGACGTAAGCAATTCCCCTCAAATGGAAACATCCCGTCAGGCACCAATTCACCCCACACAACATAAATGTCTTACGAGTTACTATAAGTCCTGCCTGCTGCGCCAGCCTGCGCAGTGAAGTGGGTCACGCGACTGCGACATACACTTCTCTCCGTTGATACCTAGCAAACTATTATAGCTACAAATCTCGGACTGAATGCGAAATAAGAATTATTTTTGTTTCGCTCGCGTTCGCATGTGACAGTTATAGGTTTTACATCGAATAGCGAACGACTTTTAATTACTAGCTGCTGTTATTTGCTCGCTGAGAAGTGTTAGTATTTCGGCGTGAAAGTACGAAGTGAAGTTTATATATATCCAAGTAAAAATGTTTAGAAACACTACATACATTAAAACTAAGCAGAAGTGAAAATGTTTACATCAAATTCTGTAAACAGAATCAATTTGGAGCTGTTATCATAAAAGTAATATCAACAAGAGTTATTTATTGGCTGTAAGTCAGTGAATGCCTGTGTGATAAAAATATCGCCACTCAATGAGATAAGAAATACAAACACACGTTTACGTAATAAGCAACCCGAGGCCGGCTCTGACCGCACACGTATTGCCACCAGACGGAGAGCAGCCACCCACCACCCACTAACCAATCTTTGAACGCGAACCGCAGCGCCCGACGAGTAATCGCAATACAGTATTGCGAGCGTCGTGTTGTCTCAACGAGCGCGTGTTTGTCTACGCTTGACAAGTTTTATTTACTTTCATAATGTCAGACAAACATTTTATATTGGGTATGGACATTGGCACCACATCAGTCAAAGTGTGTGTTTACGATCCTATCACCAAAGAAATAGTGGCCAAGCAGAACAAAGATACAGCAGCCAATATACCAAGCGACCAGGGTATAGAGGGTAATAAACAGGATGTTCCGAAAATAGTGTCAGCCGTTCATTATTGTGTGTCCAGACTCCCTAGGGATGTTTTGAGACATGTCATGAAAATTGGAGTGTGCGGACAGATGCACGGAGTTGTCCTATGGAAGAACAGGTATCTTTATAACTTATACATTTTATATCATTAATTAGCTTTTGATGACGTAGCTATCTATTCTAATTACTTAACTATTGAAATTACGATCAAGGTCGATTAATAAAGTCGGCTTTGTATTCATAAATGTAACAAATATTTTACAGAGCCTGGGAGAAAGTAGAAAAAGATGGTGTTGTCATGCGTTTTGAAGCAACAAGGGAAAACATGTCTGCCCTGTACACCTGGCAGGATACAAGGTGTAAGCCAGAATTTTTGGATTCACTACCAAAACCCGATTCACATCTTAAGTGCTACTCTGGCTATGGATGTGCTACACTTCTATGGATGCTGAAACACAAGCCTGAAAAACTAAAGAATTTCAAGTATGCAGCTACTGTGCAAGATTTTGTAGTCACTATGCTCTGCGATTTGGATATACCTGTAATGTCAGATCAAAATGCTGCCAGTTGGGGATACTTCAATACTGAGAAAAACGAATGGAATATTGATATTTTGAAATCTATAGATTTTCCTGTAAATCTTCTGCCAAGGGTGGTAAAAAGTGGAGAGATGGCTGGAAAGCTAAGTGCTTCTTGGAACGGAATACCAGAAGGAACAGAGATTGGCACAGCCCTAGGGGATCTGCAATGCTCTATTATTGCTACCCTCGAGAATAGACAAGATGCAGTATTGAATATTTCAACATCTGCCCAGCTAGCTTTTGTAGTTAACAACATTTCTGATTTGGGTTGCAACACTGTTGAGCACTTGCCATATTTCCATGACACTTATCTAGTTGTTGCTGCCTCTTTGAATGGAGGGAATGTACTTGCAACATTTGTAAAAATGTTACAACAATGGATGCTTGAATTTGGATTCCCTATTCCTCAGTCCAAAGTGTGGGAGAAGTTAATTGGCCTAGGGCTAGAAGTGAAGGACACTTCGGCCATGAAAATAATTCCACAATTGTTAGGAGAGAGGCATTCACCCATAGCTAAAGCATCTGTAGAAAATATTGATCTTTCAAATATACAATTAGGCCCGGTTTTTAGGTCACTATGTGATAGTATTATTCAGAACTTGCATTTCATGATGCCTAAAGAGATTTTACGTAGTGCTGATATAAGCAGAATAGTAGGAAATGGGTCAGGTTTATCTAGGAATCCTGTACTGCAGAGGGCAGTTGAACATTTTTACAGTTTGCCATTAGAGTTCACATCAGGGGGAGATGCTGCAATAGGGGCAGCTATTGCCATTAAATAGACCCACGATAAGAAGAGGCATGTGTCGTCACCAAGTCAAAGACAAAACAATTTTTGGGAATACGTTTTCATATTCAACGATTTATTTTTACTAGGTAAGTACTTCACATTTAGATTTTATATTGGAGGTACACTCTACACAGTTAAGGGCAAGGAGCAACACCGCTCGCTATCTTCTCTTTGCAAGTTTGGAATGTTCGCCTGGATTATCAATACCTCTAATACTACAGTAGAAGTGGTCGCGTGTAACAATTCTCCATCAAAAAGCGCGCTGGGTTAGATAAGACGTCGGCAGCATGGATGCTGGTATGGTAGGGCAGGTGAGCCGGAATGTCATTGGCGCCTTGGCTCTTTAGATGTGGAATACCAGTTACCTATACAAAGAGGATTTCGTCGTCTGATTGAGGTGTATGGGGACAAAAAGTATATGTAAGTAACTTAAAAAAGTACTTACATAGGGCTTTGGACGAAGAAAAGGTATTATTTTTGGGTTCCGGTAAGTAGTAGGCACGCAAATAAATATAACGAGTGTCGAATTTGGTGCAATGCTTTGATTACATACTTGTCAAATATACAGTCAAAGGTGTAATTATACTTTAAAGTTTAAAGTAGCACGACAAATAATTAAGATCTGTCAATTGCGTGTCGGTTAGCCAGTTTATTCACCCCCTTCCATCGAACCATTTCAACCGTTATAGGAACGTAGCCAATTGAATTATTGAAAAATGTGTTATTATGGCGGTTATACAAACAAATAATAATATCAAAAAAGTTAGAAATTAAGGGGTCCCGTCACCGTATAATACACGTGTTTATTTTTATTGTTAACTCTGCACTAGGTATATACAAGCGTTGTACATGGTGTGATTATTTGGAAAATTAGGTAAATAGGTACATACCACAATTATGTATTGTGGTGCGGTGCGAAATACGGAATCCTCGGTGCGCACTTTGCCGGTTTTTATATTTAGCTGCCGGACTCCTTGCCTTGGCACTTTTCTGTGGGTCAATGTTAATCATTAGGTAGATTTCATATTTATGAATTAGAGAACAAGAGGCAAGCATACTACAAGTTGTTATTGTGTTGTGTATGAATGTATGCATTCTCTGCATTGTTAGTTATAAGTTAAGACCAATTATATTATTAATATCTATCTATCCATAGGCTTAAAACCACCTCCAAATGTTGAAGAGTATATTTATTAAGTTTCAAGTTCATAATATATGTGTATTATTTCTGATTTCAAAAATGATGGATCCATATAAACCCCCAAACCCTAGCCCTAGGGTAGAAGAGTGAATAAGTGGTATTTCACATAGTTAAGATCAAAGTATTTAATTAAATGGGTAAAAAAAAGTAGCTTAAGCATATCTTCTAACATATCGCTTCGTCCCATTGTTGGTCTGCATAAAATTTAAGTACCTATATTTAAGTTGCAATTCAATATGTAGATATGTATCTTTGAATGAAACAGTCTATTTAATATTAATTAAATAGACTGTGTCATTCACTGTTGCTTAATAGCAACAATCAATTCTGAAGTGTATGTTTATAGTCAGTACAGAATTGTCTATATCTGACATATTAAAAAATGATAGTATCAAAAGCAAATTTGATGGTTTTGGGCTGAATAACAGAAATAATATATTCTCAACACTTCAGATATTTAAGATTAAAAGAAAAGAAATATTAGTAGACAAAAAGTATACTTCAAGGTAAAATGTAATTGGGCAAATTGAAATGTTTTAATCTGGACAAAAATAAGGGTTAGGAAATGTTATACATTCACTCATTCTTTTAGTGTCATTCCTTCTAATTGTCAATTCTCTGTCTTTTTAATACAGATATAATATAAATGTGCACGTTGGTTTTGTAATAAAATCAATATTAAAGTTATTTGGTGTTCTTTCCAAAAGTGTGTGGTTTTAATTAATTACCAACATAGGCGAGCATCAATATATGATAATTACATTGAATGAAAGCTAACTATAAAGGACACATACAATGCCAGAATGAATCTACAGTTATTTGCATCATAAATCATTATTGGGAAAGTGTAGGCTCATTCTATGAAATTAAATTAGGAATAATCATCTATTTGCAGGCTGCCAATACCATTGTTTTGGCTATCCTATAAAGTATAGTAGTAACAGGCAGGCTGACATTGATACCACATTAGAACTAAATAAAAAAAGATCTATCTGATTGATGAGTTTTCCTTGACAATCCTTAGCACTCTATTTCACCCTCAAGTTTCCAATATGATTAGTCTTCATAGTAACTGAGCTATGGTGTTAGCTAGCAGTGTGTGCATGTTTAGGAATGGTTATAAGTTGCAATTAATTAAACTTGCACAAATAAATGCTTGCCCCACAAATCAGATCAGACTACAAGCTGATATATATGATTAACTATGTTTGAGAACATGTTGTAATACTACAAGTTCACTAAACACAAGGTTCGCAGGGCAATATTATAAATTAATATAGCATTCTAAAAAAAAAACACTGACAGTATACGTAATTTACCTATAATATAATTTGAATGAAGCAAACCATGCTATGTAGCCTAGAGACAGAGGGATTTGTTTTTACTTACAGCAAGTTTACCTTTAGATAGGTAACTACAACATTTTTTTTTGTTATTTATAAAGTTTTGATTTGAACTAGTAAGTATAGAATGAACAACGTAGAAGGTTTCACTCCAATGATATTACATATACAAATAACTTTTTATTATTTTAATAGAGTGGTTTTATAGGATTCATTACGTACATTATATAATGCAGAGGGTATGTTTAATTAATATTAAATAAAATATATTGTTCGTACGTACACAGACGTTTTCCCAATTTTTTTGGAAAAACAAACGTGTCGAGCTCGTGCCGTCTTTCAAATGTGAAATTGTCAAATGTCATTCGAACAAAATGTCAAAACATAAAACCGCCTTCTTCTCCTAACGTCTTCGAACTTCGTAACTATGGCAATCAATCCTCTACAAAGACTATTACCGCCAGTGTCGAGTGCTGTGTGTGAGAATAATCAAGTTTATGAATTTCAAGTATTTGTTGCATTAAAATGGCTAGTCATGCATTTTAATGCTAATGGGAGTTTCTAGAGATAATCCACGGCATGGCAGTAACAGATCGCAACATGCCTTTAGGTCAGAGAACAGAACCTATGAAGGTAACCTATTGACCAAAATTATTGATCACAAACGACATATTACAGCATTATTTACGATTATTTCCAATGTTCCTATAAATGAGTCACTAAATGAAACTTACTGCACAAAATGACACCGAAAATACACATTTAACATCCCAATTTACGAGACACTGGAAAAAAATTCAACCGCTCCGCCTGATTCCCGCCAAAAACTCCGGGATAGTGACGTAGTGATTATGTACTCTGTGATAGTGACTTTGTTTGACATTTGATCACAGAGTACATTTCATTTATTTACCAACCAGTCATTTTTACGTAGTATATTATCTACTCTGAGGTAGAAGTGTGCTCTGTGGAAGTGTCTGTGAAATGTGAGAATAGTGGTTATGTTGATCTTGAATCGGCTACTCTGTGTGAATCTACAAAAACACGTGCCTTGGTTTTTATGTATTCATATTGTTTTACTAAGTTCCATAAAGAAATTAACAATATTTCATAAGTGAAGTCTAAAATGATTGATTGATATCAACTCATATCGTAAGTCAGTACTTTTCAGTAAAACCTATTAAAACATCATGACTCGATTCGCTCGTGCCAAGGGCTCTAAAGCCTCTAACGAGAAGGCGCCAGAAGACGGTACGCCATGGGAAGTTATGAAGGAACAGTTACTTAAAGCTAAGACTGAGGGTGAGGAAGCAAAGAAACGGCAAGAGGTTAGATATTCCAGCAATTATACCAATCAGTGCCCTCTGCACAAAATGCACAACTGGTTATATCTATGTAGGTATGCATATAGCATTCAGGTTTCTTGAATAGAAATTAAGACCGAAAACAGACCAAGTAGATGATATAACAAACTATGCTAATAAACCTTTTTTCGTTATGGTATATTTACGGTTTTCAATTATTTTTTCCTGTACATGTGCTGCAAGACTCTGCTTCTTGCCAAATTTCATGATTCTAGGTCAACGGGAAGGTTTTGATTCCCTCATGAAATAAAAAAATTGCAACATAAACATATCTTTTCTTCACATTGACATACAGATTTGATATTATCACAGCTGAAAGAGACCATTGACCTGGGTATTTAATATTAATTTCAACTTTATAGCTCTGCATTCTTGAGAAAAAAGGTTGTGACAGACAGACAGACGAGTGGACAACAAAGTGATCCTATAAGGATTCCTTTTTTCCTTTTGAGTTATGGAACCCTAAAAATGATAAAATCTACTGGTGATGATGGTTACATTAAACTTTACCATAATTTTTAACATTGACATGTTTTTTTATATATTTTAATGTATTTATTGTTTTTTTCAGGCTGAAAACCAGCGAATACAGAATTATGAAAATTTTCTCAAAGATCAAAAGGTTCAGAAACGAAAGGCTACATGGTGTGATTTTCCAGAGGAAGAATCTAAGAAGGAATGTAAAACAGTAATTCAGAATGAGGCATCCCCAACAAAAAAAAAGAAAAAGAATAAACAGAAAGCTGTCATAGAAAATTTACAATCAGAATCTGCTGTAGAGGCCCCTGACACACAACCTGCTGGTGTCATTAAACCAAAAAAGAAAAAAACAAAGGCAAATAAGAATATTCTAGGGCCTACTGAGGAAGTCACATCCGTATGTGATAAAAATAATGAAAAAGCACAACCTCCTGAAAAAAAATCACCAAATCTACAGAAAAATAGAAAAAATAACAATCACAAGAAACAAACCTCAGCAATAGCAAAGCCTGAAAGTAATCAAGAAAATTGTGAAAAGGTACCAGAAGTCCAAGAAAAGGGTGGTCCAAAGCAAGTACAAAACCAGAATGGCAACAAACAAAAAAAGAAAAAGAATAAAAAAATATTAGATGGGGTGGATCCCCCTAGAAGAAAAGTTATCAATGACAGAACTTTTCAACTTATAATTAATGGCAAAGAGGTGGAACTAGTTAGGTTTGATGGCTTTCCTATTATGAAGAAAGATGCTGAACGGCTCCAAGATTTGAAGACGAACATGATGAGTAAGGGAATTCCAAAGAGTGAAGTTCAAAGAACATTGAAGTTGGAACGACGAAGGGCTGAGAAGGCACTGGCTCGGTTGAAGAGAGATGTGTGCTACAACTGCAGGAAAGGAGGTCATAACCTCTCAGATTGTCCAGAGCTCAAGTCCAAGATACCTGGAGCAGACAATGCTGAGGGGATCTGTTTCAAATGTGGCTCAACTGAACACAGACAATTTGAGTGTAAAGTACAGAGAGATAAGGAGTTTAGATTTGCAACTTGCTTCATCTGTAAGGAATCTGTAAGTCTCAGACCTAAATTCTACTTACCTTTTAAATATAATTTTTGAGGGAGACATTTAAAAATATTATTATGTGACATTTGGTTAACCAACATATGGCTGGCTAGCGGTCATCTTAGCCTGATGGTTCCAACACCAGGCAACTCACATCTCACAGTACTCACGGGGAAAATAACTTGATCACAAACTCATTCCAGTACCTGAAAAGAGCTGGTTTACTTCTAGCAGCTAGGCAGTTTGGTTCTATTGTATGAGAATGAGGTATTGTCAGGCATCCCAATTACCATTTTTATATACATATTAACTGCTACTTTAAATTTACAGGGTCATATTGCAAGGCAGTGTCCAGATAATCCTAAGGGATTGTACCCCAACGGGGGATGTTGCAAACTCTGTGGTGATGTCACACACTTAAGAAAAGACTGTCCTACTGTGAGTATATATTTTGTATTTATCTGCTTAACCACCTCCATTGTTTAATAATAATGCAATCGATTAATATTATATAAAAATAATATATAAATTTAGTTTAATGCTACCAACAATTTTATTTTATGTTATTCACTTTTAATATTAATATTGTTTCAGGTAAATGATAAGAAAGAAGAAACATCTTTTAAGCTCCAAACATTAGAAGGGGCAGCAAACATAGAAGATATAGGGCAACAGACAAAGAAAACTATCACTGAGGAGTCTTCAAAGAAACCTAAGAAAATCAGATTTTAGAAGGTACATTATTTAAATATATAAATAATTTTGTTATTTTCTAATGGAATAAAACAATGGTTATATTATACAAAACACACTGTATTATTATTTATAAAATTGTGATAGTAGTATAATAGGAATTTTGAGAGATCAAAAATGTTTGTCTTTTCAAAGCTACAAAATGTACACATGCAATACATAAGCTAAATTCTAAATTAGTTGATTTATTTCAACATGTAATTTTATCGACATTAAAATTTACAAGGTGTCGAGACTAGCTTTAAGCTGCTCCATGGATTGTTGTGCAATTTGTCCGGTGATGCCCTCTGGACTCTGTGGGTCTTCTCTGAGCAGGATCCTGGCTGCATCAGCTAAGCACTGTATGGGTTCCTGCAATCGTTCCCTCAACTTCTCCTGGGTGATGAGGCCAGCTCCAAATTCACTTCGAGCCAGGAACATTAGAGGCGCATGTAGCTCGTACAGCATCATACCTGGGAAATAATAAAGACTGAATTAAATCATATTCTTTTTTAAAGGGGCGAAGCATCCGCATAGAACTTTGGATGGTAAGCGCTCACCGAAGCGTATGTGCTCGCTGCATATGAAGCAGACGCGCCTCCTAAAAGAGCTTTAGAATGCTTTATGCAGAAACAACACAGTGGTATTTTTTTAGTTGTACGGTTGTACTTCTCCATGCAAGTAGCTCCAATTTTGAATGGGAAATTCCATTGCGCCCTTTTACTCTTCAAGCTGTCGTTTCAATGTTTTTACTAAAATCCGTTCGACGCTGTCGTACCTCTCATGCGACTTTCTCCGGGCGCGATAACGTCTAGTGTCTTCAGAATGAGGCGGCAGAACTCGGCCTTGCGCTCCAGAATCAGGTCGGGAAGTTCGTCGATGTTGTAGCCCTCTACACGCCCGTACAGCTGCGCCAGAGCGTATTTTATGCCCAGAAGCAGCGCGTGACGCGGATGGAACACGGACTTGTACTGAAATGTTTACAATGCAATATTCAACGTACATACAAAAATGTGTAGGAAGAAGAATGTACTCGAAAGTAAGTCGACGATGGGTGGGTTCGTATCAGAACGAGTTATCTAGGTACTCGACTCGTAATATATTTCCTTCTTTCCAAAATCGGAAATAATGTGACATCCATTTCTCACTGAAGATATTTCACGTCTCATGCGACAAGTGATGAGCTCATCGCCTTCCTTAGCACACATTTTAATCCTGGCCATTTGCCATAACGTGTCCATAACATAGGTACCTACTTACATATATGAACAAATGGCTTCGTCAAGGTTACACAAAACGACAGAACCTAAATTAATTATACATAAAAACTTCCTCTCAAAAAAATCTATCTATTCAAAAAAGCGCAAAATCCGTTGCGTAGTTTTAAAGATCTAAGCATACATAGCAACAGACAGACAGCGGGAAGCTACATTGTTTTATAGGTACTATGTAGTGATAGTGAAAAGACGAATACAATTCTAAACAGAATTCAATATATATTTAGCATGAATTTGAACCCGGTTCTTCGACGTTCTCAAGCCAAGGACATTGCCTCTGAGCTATGGAGGCGACATCATTCTTATTTTAAAATTAATATTTGAATAGTGTGTTCATCTATCTATGGTGTGCTCTACCTTGTTGATGGTAGCTTCTCGTTGCTCTATGGCGTGGGGCCCGGGCTCGAGAGCGTCCAGCTGCTCGACCTCCGCCTGCACCACGCCCATCATCTTCCTCATCGCCGCGCCAGATGTTTTGAACTCACATCTCTTCTCCGAACATTGCCATTGCGCTGAATTGTCTACAAATACATTAAACATTGTTTCCCCATATTTTGTATCCTACTCATAAGACAAACGTACGGTCTACCTTCTGTCACAGGTTTTCCGCGGCCTCCGAGAACTAGCAATTCTAGGTCGGGGTATTAATCACGCGTTACCACTAGCAATATTATGCCCGAGCTGAGAGGCTCTAAACACCTAGGGAGTCGGGAATACAGTCAGTTTTGTACCCGTATTTTTTATTGTTAAATAATAAATTAATGCGCTGTGTGTGTGCGTGTTTGTAACACACTGGTACAGGTAATATTTCTACCATATTGAGTATCAAAATGAGAGATGAATTACGAGATGAGACACTCTTTGGATGAGACTCAAAAGAACTTAACTTACCTAAGGGATTAGTGGACAATATGACACCGTTGTCACATTTAGAGCACTTGAGAGTGCTAAGATGTGTGCCGAGTTCCGTGGGGTCAGTACAGCGCGGGCACTCGCAATCGAAGAACTTGGATTCCAGTAAGTACTCTCGCCGGAGAAGCGTAGGTTGTAATGTATAAGTGTAACAGAGGTGGAGTGGCTCGCCAGTCTTGATGGGAATAGCTGCTCGTACTACGACCCTGGAACAAAGCGATTACATCGTAATTGCAGATGAACATTTTGGAGGTAGGTGCTTATTTTATACTAGACGAAAAACAACACATTTGGCGCGATTGGTCAAAGATGCGCGCTTGTGCAATATGGGCCTAATCTACAAAAATCAAAAATGTTTTATACCACTAAGATGGCAAACGCCTCGCCTGATAAGTGCTTTACAAGGGCTTTAGACACAACACGAGGGGTTTAATTATGAATCGCACTTTGCCGACCGTGCAACAAATTCTTAGTAGGTAGCCTTCTTTCTTGAAGAATCCTAGGCTGCACTACCTTATTATGATGGCTTTTGCCACACTAGACAAGATATGACATATAAAATGTCAGTGCGAACGAATGGTCTATACTAACTGGTAGTCATTCTGGACAATAGTGTGAACGATGTTGGGCACGCAGCTGTGAGCAGCGACGGCCAGCCGAGGATATATTGCGCGGATGCTGAACCCACCCTGTGACGGCACTTCCACAGAATTCACCTGTGACGACAAATTCGTATACTACCGAATATATTTAAGATACGATTCATAAGAGCTTCATTTATTTTAGTCACATACCTCCAATATCCCGCACACCTTTTGCACCAGCTCCTTATCGAATTTAGAGCCGAGCTTACAATGGTCCACCAGGAAGTCTGCAATATTGACTTGATCAGCCGCCCAGGTGGGCCTTTGACTCCGCATCACCGTGTGCGTTTCCATCACGTCTAGCTCGCGCTGCCAACGCTCAGGGTCCCTCTCCTTAGCTAGGAGAAGTCTGGAAAATTAATAGATAGTAAGAACATTCGAACAATCTTTTTTTCTTTGCATTGCATGCCACGCTTCGTGGCGTGAAGATGTTGTGGGCCTTGTGGAACAGGACACTATGCGATTCTCTAAAAAACACTACAGAATAAGCTGCTGCGCCCGCTAATCAGCCAATGCAAAAACATATAGGTAGGCATGTTTGTATTGCTTACATCTTTGCAACGTATATTTCGCGCTAGAAAAGCATAATAATGACAGTCAGTTTAACTTCTCGCAACAAAAACAAATAGAAATTATTTCTAATTAACAGGAATGAGTAACAGTGAGACATAACATTTTATTAATCGATCCACTTATTGGCAGTTTTAGTGGCA
The DNA here is from genome assembly GCA_951449985.1 of Falcaria lacertinaria. Classification (NCBI taxonomy): domain Eukaryota; kingdom Metazoa; phylum Arthropoda; class Insecta; order Lepidoptera; family Drepanidae; genus Falcaria; species Falcaria lacertinaria. The sequence continues at coordinate 6,973,288 of OX602123.1, read as the reverse complement.
TAGGCATAGGCACTGATCTAATAGCATAGGTTACTTTATTGAGTCAAGAAATATTTAAAATTACCTTAAAGGAGTAATGCAATCCAACTGTGGTGCGCTAGCAGTCCAGTCTTCGACAGGTTGGAAGCGGACCTTGGCTGCAGCGAAGAGCGCGCACTCGGCCGCGTGGTGCAGGGAAGCCTCGCACTCCTGGCCGCATATAGGCCAGCCGCACTTGGAGCAAAGGCTGTTCTCCACCGGGCAGTAGCATCCGAGGCAGAGCGGGGGGGTGTCTGTCACAAATAAAAGAACACACCGTATACCAAAGTAGGTCCGCTTAGTCCGTTAAATAGTCTGAATTACATTCAGTTTAAATGCCCAGTTTGCTTCTTTCTGACTTAAAAAAGAATATTTGTTCGAACTAAGTGAGATGTACCTACCATTAAAGTAAACTTAAACTTTACAGAATAAATTAATATGTTTTTTTACCTACAAAATCATTGGAAACTCATTCATAATTTCATGTTATGTCTCAAAACTTAGCGTTGACAAATTAGATCGTATTGTGTGTGTTTACATTTCTAATAGTAAAGTCTATTTCTGTATGCGGTAGCTGTAAAGAGCTGGTGACATTATGAGCTGCCTGCGATGTAGGTAGTGCACATGTGTATGCTGTAGTACTCAGTACTTGCCTGGTTTCGGTCCAACTGCGAAAGGCGTGTCCGTGAAAATTAATTCACCGCCAACTAAATCTTTGTTCGCTACCAAATATCTCCCATACTTGTCGTTGCGCTGAATATCGTAGTGACAAATCTCGCTTGCCATAGTCGACATGATATTTTAGAATTATGTTTTGGAATTATTGAGCGACACTCATGTACAAAATTGATCGTTGCAGAACAGTTACCGGATTAAGATTGAACCGTCTGAAAATGTTTGCCGACTGAACAGCATTAGCGGCTATAATAAGCAACGGACCATTCGAGAATTGGGACGTTCGAGACGAGAGCTCGAGACGTTTCTGTTCTATATGAATTGTATTTCGCTGAAACTGATCCAAATACACGGCTTTGGTATAACAATAATTTTTAAGCAACATTTTACACGCTGCATTTTTTTGTATTGATAAAAATGCATTTTGTTGTAAGTATAGGTATAATCATTAAGTCATATCATAAGGAACGTAACGTACGAACGTAGAAACTTTTTATACTTATAGACGCAGTGTATAACTCTGATCTAGTTTAGTATAAAAAAGTTTACAGAAAGGAACGACCTATGATAATTTACCGTTTATTTTATGTATGTATCCTTTAATTCACGACGTTTAGAGTATTTGAGGAGTGGAAAAGGAATCTCAAGGAAGTAAAGCTGTCATTATTAAAAGCCAAGATTTTATTGGGAAAAAGCAAGCAATCCTCCCAATTCCCAGTTAAATCCAATAGTTATAATGAGGAAACTAATTATTTAGATTAGAACGCATTCAAAATACAAACCGTGTGTCTCCAATAAGGTTATGTGTTCTCATTTTCTAAAATATGTAAAAGGTACTTCATTAAGAAGTTTGAAAGCTGTGGGGGCCGTGTGGTTAAGTGTCTGACGGGTCTGTCATTTAAGGTGGTTTGGGTTCAAATCCCGGCTGCACCCCTCAAGTCTTGCAAGCAATACAAAGCCTATTAGATTAATTCCATTCAAAATTTTCAAGAATCTAGTCGCATTCCACTGTCACCACTTTGAATGTCCCTGTTTTATTAATGATTTTTTATTAATTATGTCAGTTTTGGAACATTTATTTGTAGCTGCAAATGATATCGCTAACGTTTGGCGTTACATTAAATTCCCCGCAATAAATGCAGCAGTAACAAAAGAAGTCATACCGTGCATTAATAATGTAAGTTTCTTAGCCATATTTTAATTCGGCAAAAGTGACCTATTATAGGCGCGTAAGTGATGTGTGAAATGGAGCTCTATACGTAAACGTATGTGTTTGACAAATGGGCGGCCTGCCTGATACAAACCACGCGAGTTCCCAGCCTATATGTTAAGAGGCATCGCTGTGTATAATAGGGGAAAATGTATCCCTATGGCCTACTACCGCTTGCCGGCCGGTGCAGGCCCAGCACCTACACTACAACGTACTTTAGAAGCCCAGCAGCACTACACAGCCTGGAGTAACATTTTTGGCTGGGATTTAGCGTAATTTGAGGCATAGCATACTACCTACGTGTGGAGTTTTAGGTCCTGTTGAAGACTTATTTTTAAAGAATAAGTTTGCGGAGTAGTTATGCCTACTGTGTTGTATGGTCTCTAAAAAACTGCCAGTCTCCGTGCGGATTGGCGGACTCACACACGTCGTATACTTATTTGCTTATCAGACGTTTGTATATAGGATCTTATACATATTTTTCTTTTACCGAAAAGCTCGTGGTGTGTTGTGAATAATAACTGTGCTCAAGTTTTTAGAAAAGGTCTTTGGCACCGACCGAGTATTTAAACCCAGATTACCTCTAATGCGTTGCGGCCACTCTACCACACAGGACATCGGCTTTATTACCGTATTTTCTACTGACTGACGTATTAAACCTTCATACTTCGTTAGGATGGCACTCTGGGTTACAAGACTGTGTGCCTAGATGAAAATGGTGAAAGAGTGCCTTGCACCTGTGGGTGCAATGACAACAATGAAGATGGCACAAATTGTGAAGATTATAATGATAGCGAACCTGATGAGCGGCACGATTTTGGCAATGATTTTTACACGGTAAGTACCTAAGTAGCAAGTACTGTGAGGTAATGTGTTTCTTCACGAGTGGTAATTTAATGTTTGCTATAAATAAAATAGACTATGAATGCAGTTAGTAGGTACATACAATCTTACATACTTGATGTATTAGTGCGTTAGACGCAATAGCACTGACAAGAGTGACAAGTATATAATCAAAGAAATGTAGGTACCTACCCTCACCTGCTAGGTACTTCTCAAATTTAAAAACATAACCACGGGGCATTCCTGATTTGCCTACACCCTGGACCTAATGCTGGTTACGCCATTCTTAGCTACGCCCAAAGAGAATATAACGCTACGCTACGAGGTACGGCCACGGTTGCAAACACAACAGAGATTACAATATGTATTTGAATAATGTGGTAACAATGTAACGCGTAAAAAATATAAATAAAATATGTATTTTTTTTATACGACTAAGGTCGCAAACAAACATACGGCCCGCCGGATGGTAAGCAGTTACCGTAGACTATGGATGTTTGCAACACCAGAGGTATCACTCGCGCGTTGCCGAGCCCATAGTAAAACGTAAGCAAGACGTGAATCGTAGATTGAAGTAGTGAAAATGAAGAAGACGTAGTCATGAATTTTAAAACATTCAGTTTGACACAAACGGACATAAATAGGCCTCGTCAGTTATATTGGCACGCTGGGTTCATATTGTTTTGTTGTGTTGTGTTTGCTATATTTATAACACGCGCTTAGTCAATTTATATAGTCCAATGTCCAATACTACTGTCTAATATATTTATTACCGTGCAAAATGCGACTAAACTTTTAAATCCCGCACTTTTATCTAAGTTATCGACCGACATGACGACCATTAGCGGTAATAGTAAAAACATACATTTATGAACAAAATAAAATTTCTACCAACTGCAGCAACGAAGTTAGTCTTATTCTAAATAAGAACACTTTATTGACACAAAAATACTAAAATGATTTATTTATAAAAAAAGTATGTATCTTCGCCAGATCTTCGCTATCTGTATCATGATTGTTGGTGTTTGACGTCATTGACAGCACGTGAGACATATTTATAATTACTATTAATTTTCTCATTAATAGACAAATAATTCCAACAGAATATACTAATAAAATACAAAACAAAATATTTGTTTAATCATACATTTTTATTCATGTAAATTAACAATGACTGAATTGTATTAGGATGTATTTGAATTGAATGTCAATAGCCACAGTTCCGGTAAAGGCGCCCTCTTGCGGCATTAGGCGAATATTAAAATTGTCTTGTGGTGCGGTGTAGGAGGTCTCGTTCTCGGCGCAATTTGCCTGGAATTTGCAGTTGTATAGTGTCCATTTGTGTATTAATCAGAACCTGCAGTGAGTATTCGTATTTTTAGTTTACTTAAACTAGAAATAATCTTATTATTTTCTAATAGGCTAGTTGCTAGCGAGGTTATGAATTTTATGTTCCAAGCCGGGATTGTTCTTCGGGGGACTTCCCAATTCATTACCATTGATATTCCTAATTTAATATTTTTTTTATTTCTACTACGTGAAACTATGTAATATGATGGTTTTGTTGACAGTATTTTTTATAGTTTCGGTATAAATCTAGAATAGCATGGTACACCGTTAGAGTAAAACGTCAGAGGAGCTGCTGGTTGGGTGATCGACGCGACATGTGATTCCAACCTTTGAGACCTCGTTTCGGAACCTTCCTACAAAGGTCAAGTTTACGGTCAATGAATAAGTTCTGTCGAAATGGTTCGAGTAGGGGACGTAATCATAGTAGGAAGATATGATTTGCGTATTATGTAATACCTTGCAGAAAGCGGCTTGTAAATATATAACGCAGTCTATTCTGACCCTGACACAGCTGGCATAGGTAGCTCAGAGTGAGACTTCTCATTGTGCTCTTGAAGTCGACTGACATTGATTCGTAATAGGATATAAAATCAGACCAGCTACTGATGTGCATTTAGAGGTTATTGACTTCTACGTCAGAACTCAGGCTTGAGGTACGTACGCGAAATTGCGAAGCCGTGGCTCGAGAGTCAAAATAAATTTCTAGATCTCATGGGCTAGATATCATTCTTTAAAAGAGATAAATGTAAAAGGAACCTTGAATTATAATCTTACTAGAAAATCTAGATGTATGAGTAGAGAGAAGGTAATGACATGTTAATATGTGAAGGTGGCAATGATCTTTTAAAAATCTTATGGCTCTTATGAAAGTCTATTTTTATGGAAACTATAAAAACGTAAAAGTAAGCTAAGAAGAAAGAAATAGATTGTGTGAAAGTATTAAATACTGCAGACTCCTTATAAGATGTGATGAGGCTAAAAAATTGATGATGATGATTAATGTAAGTGTTTTTCAGGACATGGCCCCCCCATACTATGCTGATCTTGGAAAGAAGGCCAATGATGTCTTCGGCAAAGGCTACCACTTTGGAGTGTTCAAACTCGACTTAAAGACCAAGAGTGAATCTGGTGTTGAATTTTCAAGTGGAATTGTCTCCAACCAGGAGAGTGGAAAGGTGAAAAAAAAAACTAATTACTTAATACATACATTTTTGATTATACAAAACAGTTATTCAGCCAATTAAATATATGTACATAGTAGACTAATCTTTTACATACATATGTATATTTATATTGCATCAAAAAACGAGTAGGCATGGAATCTGAATTCAGCACTGGCCTGCCAAGTGAGCCAGACAGCTTCTCTTCCATGTGCAAAATGTTAATTAAAACTGAATATCTGCCATATTCAATTCAATTCAAATTATTAAATTCAATTCAGTCAAAAGAGTTTTGATAAATAAAGCCTATTATAAAATTTATGATTATGTAAATGATAAAAATGCTTGGAATATATAGACTCACTTTGCACAAGTGGCTCCCCGCTCCTGGTAATTGTAATAGTTGGAATATGTATTTCATGAAAGCAGTGACAAAACCAACTTGGTAGCTTTCATTTTGATATTTGTAATTTCATACCAATGTCTAGAAGAATTTTGTTACAAATTGTTATATAATGATTGTTAATTGCAAAAAAAGACAGAGCACTGAGTTTCTTGCCGGTTCTTCTCAGGTGGCTTTTTTTCCGAACCGGTGGTAATTTAGACCTTCATAAGAGCCTTATTAGGGCCTAAACTGAATAAATGATTTTTGAATTTGAATTTGAATTTGAATTTATTAGGCTAGTGTTTATCTGTTTTGAGCTGGTGCCAGAATATTGATTGTAAATATTTTCTTGCAGGTATTTGGAAGCTTGTCATCCAAATATTCGGTGAAAGACTATGGTCTTACATTCACAGAAAAATGGAATACAGACAACACACTGGCCACAGACATCACTATTCAGGACAAAATTGCTGCAGGCTTGAAGGTCACACTTGAAGGGACCTTTGCACCACAGACAGGGTGAGATGGTCAATCCATGCTTTCACAGGTTATTTTTATAGAGACAACTTGTTGAAAATTTACATTTATATGTATAGTATAGTCTATACATTATCAGGATTATTACAAAAACAATATTGACATAAAATACATTTGATAGGAGCAAGACTGGTAAGCTGAAGACTTCTTTCGCCAATGAAACAGTAGCTGTAAACACTAACTTGGACCTGGACCTGGCCGGACCCATCGTGGATGTGGCTGCCGTCCTCAAGTACCAGGGCTGGCTGGCGGGAGCTCACTCTCAGTTTGACTCCCAGAAGACCAAGTTTACCAAGAACAACTTTGCTCTCGGCTACCAGACCAATGACTTCGCCCTGCACACCAATGTGTAAGTATACATTGTAATGTGTTGATAATAATTGCAAGCCACAAGATATGAAATATCATTCATCAATATTAAACACATCAGTTGTGTCTTAGTGTTCTTGTTGTCTGTTAGCTTTCCATTTCAGGCTGAAGATATTTATAAAAAAGAACCCTTTAACTGTTAAGTTAAGATTAACAAATAAGCATACAGACTGGCATGAATTGACGCTACCTTTACATATAAAGTCAAGAAATACTTTATAAATAATGTTTCCTTGGACAGAAAATACCTTAGACAGAAAATATATACTATTTTGGTGATGTATGTGCAACTTTACATGTCGCTGAATGTATTCAGAATTCATTTCTTGAACTCACGATTACAACCAATACACATATTATTCAGAATTATTGATTGATGAATATTGTCCAATGATTGCTTAGAATGATAAGAGATAAGCATAAAAATTGTGTTCTGGTAATTTTCATTCATAAAGGCAAATATAATTTTTATGTGTAAAAACATGATGGTTTTTTGCAGACCTATTATGAAAATACAATCACTGCAGAAAAGCAATAATTAAATTACCCTACTGTTTATTGTCACGGACAATAAAGTCACTTCTTCACACTCATTTTGGGTGTGCAATTCTTAACTCCAGTCTGAGTTATAGCTTTATTGATTTTAAAGGATTACATAACACATGGCCTAGTTGTTTTAGCGAGAACTTCCCCTTACGAATGTGACTCGTAATTTGAACTAGTTGTAAACTAGTATTCTGTCCAGTTACATTGGCCTAAATGTGTGACAGTGCTGCACGAAAGGTGACCACCAACACTTGTTTTAAAATCTTGAATAAGTTCATGCATATTGCATGCATGTATATTTACCTACTATATGTATTTGAGCTGCATAAATAATTCCAGTTAATAATAAAATTCTCAATTGTTATTTTAATTCAAGGCCAAACTGTTTGCTTGGTTGGCTATTATAGTTTTAGTCATACAAAGTAAGAGAGTATTATCGGGCTGACTGAATGTAAGTATTGTTTTAAAATACAAATGAACACAATGTATTCAATACCTAAATGTTAAATCAGATTGATTTCCTCGTCTTTCCTGTGTGGACCATCATCACTCTGGCCTTATCCCAAATACTGTTGGGATCGGCACAAAGTCTAACCCCGTGTGGCATGTTACTATAAACAAACCAAGTAGTGCTAACTCACTCAATTGGAATTATAACATGTGAACATTTTCTTTCTGTAATTAAAACGAAGTTTTGTTTAATATTTGTAACAGTGACAATGGCAAGGACTTTGGGGGCTCCATCTACCAGAAGGTGTCCGAGAAGGTTGACTGCGGCATCAGCATGAAGTGGACGTCGGGCTCGTCGGACACGCTGTTCGGCGTGGGCGCTAAATTCGCGCTCGACCAGGACGCCTCGCTGCACGCCAAGCTCAACAACAAGTCGCTCATTGGCCTCGGATACCAACAGAAATTGCGCCCAGGTACACATTATTTTTACGAACGCGACAAGCATTTCAACGGCCTGCCTTATAGTAAACACTCGTAGACTGAAAATGATTGCAATACCAGGGGTATCTATCTCTAGTGAACCAAAGAAACATCACTACAACAGAGTAGTATTATTTAGCTCCATTCTATATCATCTTCACTATATATCTTCTTCACATGAATCTTATCTTTAAAATTGCCTCCCTGGCTGAGGCAATTGAACACTTGGCTTAAGGTGTGAGGTCTTGGGTATAATTGCCAGGTTAAGCTGAAGTTGAAGATGCCCATCGTAACTTAGCCTATGAATGAAATGTGCCTTAAGAGTATCAATGGGGTCACTTGTCAATATTTCATGATTATGGAAGCGAGATGTTTTATACTGGAGGCCCAGATAGGTACACATCATATGATTTTATTGCGATTTATATTTTCGTTGTTTGTGTTATCTCACTGTTATCTAGCTAAGCCTATTGTCAGATTGTGAGAGATGCAAGATGAATGTACACTTACATAATCCGTACACTTGTTGCAGGCGTGACTCTGACCCTCTCGGCGGCCATCGACGGCCAGAACTTCAACGCAGGCGGACACAAAGTGGGCGTGGCCCTTGAGCTGGAACCCTAAGCTCGCTCCACCTAATAGTCTTGTAGATAATACATAATGCCACACTGTTATACATAACAGCAAAGGAAGCGTATATAGCAAAATCAATTTATAATAAAACAGTATATTCAAGTGTTCTCTTATAGTGTATTCGAGCGTTCAAAACGCAGTAATAATATATCATACATTAATTTTCTGCAAGTATTTGTCGTGGATACTGAATAGTGTAGCGTCGTCAGCCACGGTCACTCCAAGATGGCGGACGCGCTTCCTAGTTATGTTATTGTTAGCGTCTTACGTATTATGTATTTCTAAGCACGCGGCGTTAGTCACACTGTTGCTAAATGATTAATATTTATATTCAGATATCACCCCTACCAGTTGTCTTGTAAATAAGCACCTTTGGTGTATTCCTATCAGTTGAATGGTAATAAAATATGAATAGTCTGTTGGAATCAGCGCGTCCTTGTTTTAATTAGCCCCGACCTCAGCTTCCTGCTCCCAGTTCCGTTCACCGTGATCGTCCGCCATGTTGCGTGCAGTGCTTAGTGAAATGGTTATAGGAGTATTTAGATTTTTGCTAATTTGTTGAATTTATATTTTATTTTTGATTTCCTTAAGATTGTTTTAATAAAGTATTTTTAAACATTATCAATTCTTCTGTATTGCTTGGTAAACAAGTACGAACCCCATGTTAAGCATAGCATCCTGCTAATATTTTAAATTTAAAACAAGAATATCACTCATTCACTGACTGAATGATTCATCGCGAAATCTGAGGAAATAGGGGAAAGAGAAACATCAAAAATAAAAAAAATGCACATAAGTTATTAATGGAAGGCTATCCATCATATCCATCAGCTAAAAAAATATTTAAATTCGATGTTTTAAGAAGTGTTATAAGTTTACACCTGCGGTGAAACTGCTGGGCACAATTTAGTGATGGTATAACATTTTTTATGATAAATTAAAACTAGAGAATAATAACTATAATGTATAAAATGAAAGGTTTTTTATATTTTAAGATTAAGCGCGGCTAATGATTGCACATTCACTGTATCATTTCCTCCTCCATAAGCTTAGCCATCCACTCCGGCTCGGCGGCGGCGATCTTCTCTATCAAGCTGTTTACTTGGTAGCATAAGCTCTGGATCTGCTTATCCCACTGCGGCAAGATGTCGCGGGCTGCAAGACCATAATAAAATTATCTATCTGTTAAGAATATATATATCATTAACAACTTGTACCTAACTAAAGTAATTTAAGATGAAAAAAATACGGGTAGTGTTAAAAAAATTCCGACCTATTTAATCCTTATTGAATCATAAAATCGAACATTTTCACAAGTCAAGAAAGCTAAAAATGTATTTATCAAGTAACATTTTTACTACCGCGCTCTAGCTACGGCCCCGTGCTAAGTTGTGGGTACCCTATGGCTAATAATTGAAAAGCTTCAATCAAGAAAGTAGACAGGTACTTTACTCAAGATGGATTTGACATTTTATTTCTTGGACAAATTGCATAAAGATGGCTTCAGCCGTCTAATGGAAAGGTAACAATCAGAGACAGAGTACCTTGCAAT